>CM042847.1:6700156-7015096 GCA_023653725.1 Bungarus multicinctus
ATCCTGCCTTCTGGTGCTTTGGAAAATAGCTTGACTCCCTCTTCTTTGGGGCACCCCTCAAATATTGGAACACTATTGTCTGTTCTGTATTACTGCACAAACTTTCTTCCTTAGCTTGTTTTTCCAGTTAAATAAATAGCTAGGAATATTTTCAGGATGGCATGGAACTGATCTATTAGTTTCATTTTGGTGAAACTTATACCTTTGCTCAAATATCCTTCCAGTCAAGCCTTGTCCATGAGCCAGTACTTGGCTGAATGCTCCTTAGATCCACACTGAACGTGCTTGGGATTGTGACTCTTTAGATAATCCCCCAAATGTTAGTCAAATACCTGTTCTTTAAAGCAACAGAAGGCAGGACAAGAAGCAATGGGTGAAAATTAATCAAGGAGAGAAGCAACCTAGATGTGATGGCAGCTGGCAGTTCAAACCGCCCCTTTATTGCTCCAAATTTCCCCAAATGCTTCCATATTTCTGGCAAGAGCAAAGTGATCACATACACACATACACACACACACCTCAAGCAGCCTCTGGCTGCAAATAGGCCAGCCCAATGCTGTGAGCACCACGGCTGCAAAGCAAGGAATCCAGAAAGAATGCAAGGAATCCAGGAAAGTTCAAAACGTGGGCATTCAACACTCCAGGAATTCAGTGTTTGTTCCCGACAAATGCTCCTCCCCACAGCACCTCCTTAAGTCTCGGTCCACAGGTGTGCCTTGTGAAGAGGAGCGGGACGCTCTCCTCCCGAGTTGTCGGGTCAGCCTGCGCTGTTCTCGCTTTCTCTCTACTCTCCGTGCTCATGGATCAGGAGCGGGTGGTCCTTGCTCATCGCCTGAGCTCATATTCACTGCTCTCTTGGTCATCCTGCCCCCTTTCCTCTCTGCCTACAAGACATCTCAATCCTGAAGGGCCTTGGCCTGACTGGCGCTCCCCATTTTCCTCCCAAGCTAACGAATTCACCCCCTCTATCCAGGGGTGGGATTCAAATTTTTTAACAACCAGTTCTGTGGGTGTGGCTTAGTTGGTGGGTGTGGCTTGGTGGTCATGTGACTGGCTGGGTGTGGCCAATTCAATGTTACTCACATTGAGGCACACATCTCCTCGCCTAGGCTCTCATGACTGTGGGGATGCTGCAACAGTTGTAAGCGTAAAAAACGGTCATAAGTCACTTTTTTCAGTGCCATTGTAACTTTGAATGGTCTCTCCACATAAGCAAAGTACCAGCAAAGGAGGGGAAAAAAACCTCCAGAGAAGTTCCTGAGACAGGAAGTCCAGTCCTGCCAAGAATGTAATAAGGGCTAATGGAGAGGCAGTTTCTGTAAGCAATACCAGAATGTTTCCTTCCTGCCTTCCTTACAGGATTAGACCAGGAATTTTTTCTAACAACCGGTTCTCTGAACTGCTTATAATATTAACAACCGGTTCTAGCGAATAGGTGCGAACCTGTAGAATCCCACTCCTGCCTCTATCTCCATCAATTCCAGTTCCTGCTTCCTCCACAGATTCAAGCTCCAATAAGGGCCTGACACAAGAACTGAGGAGAAGTCAAACCATTTTCACTCTGGGGGCCTAAAAATACAGTCAACCCAGAGGATTGTCCACATATTCGTATACTCAAACTTGGCTTAAAGAGACGTTCGTTTACTTTTTCTTAATTTCCACGTGAGGACGTGATGGCAGAGACAGAAAAGATGACAAAGCTACACAGAGATGTGGAGGAGGGGGTTTGTCAGGTCACCTGAGTGATGAGGCAGTCGAACAATTTTGACAATGCTGAGGTTTGGACTGGGGGGAAGCGGACCAAAATGTGACAAGCCAAATCCAGGGAAAAGAAGAAGGTTACGGCAGTCAAGGTGGAAGATTGATGGGCAGAGCAAGAAAGCAGAATTTGGGGCCAAGATGGAAGGCGGGGGGGGGGGGCAGGAGGGGGGGTCTCTGCCTGACAAGGCTGAGCGTGAAGAAATGGCGCGTGGAGCTTTGCTGCTGCCTTTATTGATCTGCTATATCCCCCCCCCCCTTTTTCAAAGGAGACCATCTAACGAAACGGCTGATGTCGGTTTCTAAAAATGGCGAGTTAGTACCAAGGGGATGGCAATCTGAAAAGACAAGGAAAGCTGTAGGAAAAAAGAGAGGGAGGGGCAATCGAAGCCCAGAATCTAAGTGGAGTCGAGTGGAATGGAACAGAACGGAACAGAACGGAACAGAACAGAACAGAATAGAATATAGGAAAGAATAGAATAGAATAGAGAATAAGGAATAGAATAGTATAGAGAATAGAGTAGAATTATAGAATAAGGAATAGAATAGAATAAAATAGAATATAGACTAAGGTATAGAATAGTATAGAGAATAGAATAGAATATAGAATAGAATTATAGAGTAAGGAATAGAATAGAATAGAATAGAATAGAATAGAATAGAATAGAATAGAATATAGACTAAGGAATAGAATAATATAGAAAATAGAATAGAATATAGAATAAAATAGAATAATGGAATGAAGAATAGAATAGAGAATAGAATAGAATATAGAATAGAATTATAGAGTAAGGAATAGAATAGAATATAATAGAATATAGACTAAGGAATAGAATAATATAGAGAATAGAATAGAATAGAATAGAATATAGAATAAAATAGAATAATGGAATGAAGAATAGAATAGAGAATAGAATAGAATATAGAATAAGAAATAAAATAGTATAAAGAGTAGAACAGAACAGAATAGAATTAGAGTAGAGTAGAACAGAATATAGAATGGAATAGAATAGAATTAGAATTAGCATAAAATAAAATAGAAAAAAGAATGGAATGGAACTAGAATTAGAACTGAATGGACCAAAACAGAACAGAACAGAACATAGAATGGATGGGACCGGACAGGACTAGAATAAAACAGAACATTCTTTATTAGCCCAGCGTGATTGGACACCCAAGGAATTTGATCACGTGACCATGGGGGATGCTGCAACGGCCATGTGAAAAGCATCCATACATTACTTATTTTCAGCAGTGTTGTAACTTCAGATGGTCACAAAGGGAGCTGTCGTAAGTTGAAGACTACCTGTAGTTTGTAGCCAAGCGCTGTTCCTGGATGGAACCACCCTTCCTTACTGAGTGAGCAGAGATATTAAAAAAAAACCCCAACAAAAGTATTATTTAAAAAAATAAATAAAAATAAAACTGGCAGGGAGGGATGGATACAGAACACAGCAACACCTATCGGCTATTTATAAGGAGATAAAAATACAAGAGAAAGAGCAGATTGAAACAGCTTCTGCCGTGACAACAGTAATAATCTTATCAAAAGGATCAGTCTCAACTAAAAAGGAAATGTTGGAGAGACTAATTGAACACAGTCCCAGCTGTAACAATGTTGTGATACCAGTCATCCTTAGGAGGTGCGGTCTCTGAAGCATTACGCTATGTTACTAAACAAATTGGCATCTGCGGGAAAATGCTTCACTGGAGCAAAATCCAACTGCTAGCAAGGCTCCCCTTTCAGGTTTACCTTCCACCCTGGCAAGCCCTTCTTCAGTGGAACGACTTGCCTCCAGGAGTTGTGGATGCTTCGACGCTGAAGGTTTTTAAGAAGGGATTGGACAAGCTATTTGTCTGAAATGGTGTAGGGTTTCTTGTTTGAGCAGGGGGTTGGACTAGAAGACCTCCAAGGTCCCTTCCAACTCTGTTATTCTCTTCCCTTCCCTCCCCTCCCCTCCCATTCCATTCTATTCTTCTGTTCCTTTTCTCTTGTTTTTTTCTTCTATTTTTCTTCCCTTCCCTTCCCTTCCCTTCCCTTCCCTTCCCTTCCCTTCCAGTCCAGTCCATTCCAATCCAGTCCAGTCCAGTCCAGTCCAGTCCAGTCTAGTCTTCCATTTCTTTTCCCTTTTTTTCTTCTTCTATTTTTCTTCTTTTCTTCTGTTTCTCTTCTCTTCCTTTACCTTCTCTTCTCTTCTATTCTTCTGTTTCTTTTCTCTTGTTTTTTCTTCTATTTCTCTTTTCTTCTGTTTCTCTTCCTCTCCCTTCCCTTTCCTTCCATTCCATATTCTATTCCAGGGGTGTCAAACTGGCTGCCTTTTTTGCGATGGTTGTTAAGTGAACACTGCAGCTGTTAAATGAAACCATTCTTTGCTATATGGTTTTTGAGGGTTTTTTTGCCAGAAACTAGAAGTAAACACCAGTTTCTGGGAGGGGCAGTGTAAACCGTGGTCCTACAACTGAGTGATGCTGCCATAAATGCAGACCGGTTGCTAAGTAACCAAAATGCAGTCAGGTGACCATGGGGAGTTTGAACATTGGAACTTTCAAATCCAGCTCATAAATTCTTTTTACAGGGTCCGTCGTAACTTCGAACTGAGCAACCAGTCCTAAGTCTAAGGCAAGTAATGCCACATTGAGAAATTGGTTTGTAACTGCAAAAGCCTTTCAGCCAAAGGTATATCTTTCATTGGCTCAGAGGCATGTAAAAATATGAGAAATTGCTCTGGCTGGGAAAAAAAAAAAAAAACATTGTCAAAGAGCTTTGAAGAATTTTGCAAAACAAGACAAATGTTTCCACGTTTGGTCACCCTTTATAAGCTATGGGTTTGTTTGGTTTGATGACTTTGGTTTATAGAAATGTCATTCGGGATATAAATATTTAATACGGATATTTGAAATATATTATTTCTCATCCAGGTTTTCTTTTTTCTTTTTTTCTACTTCTTTCAAACATAGCCAGCTTGGTCTAGTGGTGTAGGCATCAGACTAAAAATCAGAAGACTGACTCTGAGTTCTAGTCCTGCCTCAGGCATGAAAGCCTGCTGGGTGACTTTGGGCCGATCACCAGGAGACGGTGAGTTCTAGTCCTGACCTAGTCATGAAACCCATCTGGGTGACTTTGGGCCAATTGCCAGGAGACAGGGAGTTCTAGTCCCGCTTTAGTCATGAGTGCTGATTGGGTGACTTTTGGCCAGTCTCTCTGTCTCAGCTCAACCCACCTCACAGGGTTGTTTTTGGGATAGGCAATAGGAGGAGGATGGTATATTAAGTGTGTTCACTGCCTTGAGTTATTTATTAGGATAACAAAGTTGGGATGCAAATTAATTAATTAATTTTTTGAAGTGGTTCATTACCTAGTACAGTAACCTAAACTTAAACCACCCTTATTTTCTATTATTGCTTTCTTGCTCTTCATTTGCTTTTCTTTTGGTTTTTAACCTCATCTTGCCTTTCTAACTTTTCTGTAGTGTTTATCTTAATGGCTTCCTTTTAAGCCTGTCTGAAAAGGGTAAACCTTCCTAAATGCAAGGCATCAAGCATCATCATCCCCGTACTAGATTAAGCGAAAAAGCACAATCGTGATTTTAAGGTGTAACAAAAGGCAGGAAATTTCGCTCTGTAATTTTCTGGAAATGGAAGCCTTCCAGTAACCTTGCAAGCAAACCAATAGATATAGGAAGATGCCACTTCTCAGCAATGCTTTAAAAGGGGCTGGAGGGGGTGGGGGGGGAGAAAAATGAAGCTCCTGCCAAATCCAGCAACTGCATATATAGCTGAGAGCACAAAGCCCCTGTAATTGACAGGGTTGTCTAAATGCAAGCTTTTTTCTGTTTGGCATAGCTTGTGCACAATCTGAAAACAAACCAGCAGTGGAGTTGAGAGGAAGAGAGAGAAAAGAAGAATGGGATTTCAGTCGCATGGAAAATCTCTCACATTTTCTTGCTACAACAGCCACAACGGCATCCACAGTTACCTGGAACACACAATGCCCTGTGTGGCACACAAGGAATGGCCTGTGAAATGTTTTGTGGGGGGACGGGTGGCTTAGGAAACCCACATCCCCTTTTAAATGCAGCAGTACCCTGTTTCCCCGAAAACACGACCTATCCTGAAAATAAGTCCTAGCTTGATTTTTTTACACATGCGGCCAATATAAGCCCTACCCCCAAAATAAGCTCTAATTAAGTAAAAATTAAGCTAGGGTGGGGATGGAGTGGTGGTGGAGCTGCCCTACTACTTACCTTTTATTTATTTATTTGATTTGTCAATCACTTACAAGATAATAGGTATAAGTATACACATAGTTATGAATACATGAAATGGGTACATATAAGAAAAATAAAAAAGAAATAATAGGACAGGGACGGTAGACACGTTGGTGCGCTTATGCACGCCCCTACAGACCTCTTAGGAAAGGGGTGAGGTCAATAGGAGACAGTCTAAGGTTCAAGTTTTGGGGGTTTGGGGAAGAAACCACAGAGTCAGGTAGAGTATTCCAGACATTGACCACTCTGTGGCTGAAGTCGTATTTCCTGCAATTGAGTTTGGTGCAGTTTACCTTGAGTTTGTATCTATTGTGTGCTCTTGTGTTGTTATGGTTAAAGCTGAAGTATTCATTGATAGGTAGGATATTGCAATGTATAATTTTATATACTATACTTAGATCAGACCGAAGGTGGCGTAGTTCTAGGTTTTCTAGGTCTAGAATTTCGAGTCTGGTGGCATAAGGTATTCTACAACGAGTAGAGGAGTGGAGAACTCTTCTTGTGAAATATTTCTGGACTTTCTCAACTGTGTTAATATTAAATACGTAATGTGGGTTTCAGACTGATGATCTGTATTTGAGTATTGGTCTAGCAAATGTTTTGTATGCTCTAGTTAGTAGTGTGATATTACCAGAGAAAAAGCTTTGGACAGTTGTAGCCAGGGTTCACATACCCTGACACTTGCCTTGCTGGCCCATTTCTCCTGCAACTGGTAAGGCTGGCAAGGCTTCCCTGAAGGCCTCTGTAGCTGATAACAAAGCTCTGGATCGATCCGGAGCTCTGTTATCGGCTGCAGAGGCCTTCAGGAAAGCCTTGCCGGCCACAGAAAAAGCAGTTCCTGAAGGCCTCTGACAGTGAAAAGGAAGCCGGGGGGCGACGCCCGCAAGTGAGGTTAGTCAGTGGATGACATCTCCCCAAAATAAGACCCGGTGCCTTTTTTGGTGGCAAAAAAAATTATAAAACTGGGTCTTATTTTGGGGGAAACACGGGCAGGAGCAATCCAGGAGAGACCATCCGACATTAGGAAAATGCGAGTGGTGAGAAGATGGAATTTGGTCCTGGGGTTATGCAAATATTAAGCAGGGGTTTGTGGACCAAAGATGACTCTTTGACCAGTGGTGGCCACATTGTTTTCTGGACAGGAAAGGACTTCTCCAACTTTCTAGAGCAGGGTTTATCAACCTTGGCCACTTGAAGGTGGGTGGACTTCAACTCCCAGATTTTAAAAGGCAACAGGAATGATTTAACATCTGCAAAGACTAAAAGCACAGATTTGACCCTACAGCCCACCTGCCCCCAAACAATGGTAGTTTGGGTCCTTCTGACCCTGGGGTAAGTGTCTCTTAAGAAGTCAGAAAGGCAAGGGCGCTCAAGTCATTGTACATCCCTCTAATAAAAAATGGCTAAGAAGAAGTATAAATGCTTTAAAATGAAGGACAAAGAGCTATACAGTGTTGAGAGAAAGGTGCTATGGTGGCACAGTGGTTAGAATGCAGTATTGCAGGCTAACTCTGCATTCCACTGCCAGGAGTTCGATCCCGACCAGCGCAAGTTTGACTCATCCTTCCGTCCTTCTGAGGTCGGTAAAATGAGGCCCCAGATAGTTGGGAGAGCAAAAGGCTGGTGCTGTAAACCGCTTAGAGAGGGCTGTAAAAGCACTGTAAAGCGGTATGTAAGTCTAAGGGCTATTGCTATTACCCTTCCATCCGTCCTTCCTTTGATCATGTAACTATAGGGTTGCCATGATGGTTGTATTTTTTTCGGTGCCATTGTAACTTCCAAGGTCACCAAATGAATGGCTGTAAACCGAGGACTAATTGTGTCAGAAAGACACAAATAAAAGGGGGAAGGGAAGAGAAAATGAGGATGGCTCTTCACCCTATTTCAGTTGTGCTCCCTTCATTATTGAGCCACAATCCTCCCTGAATTAGACTTTGGAAGAAGAATGAATCTCTCGTCCTGAAAATGGAGCCATACCAAGGAATCTTCTCTCTCTCTCTTTCTCTCTCTCTCTCTCTCTATCTCTATCTCTATCTATTTATCTCTATCTATCTCTATCTATCCCTATCTATCTATCTCTTCTTTCTATTTATATCTCTATCTATCTATCTATCTATCTATCTATCTATCTATCTATCTATCTATCTATCTATCTATCTATCTCTGTCTATCTTTATCTCTATCTATTTATACCACTCACTCATCATCACAAAAACTCCAGAACCGTAAAGCCTACAAACTTTAAATCTGGCATGTAGGTTCGTCTTGGCTTCTAGGTGCTCACTAAGAAAGGATTCTTCGAAATGACCATCAGAGCATTTAGAGTATTTCCTATATTATTATTATTATTATTATTATTATTATTATTATTATTATTATTATTATTATTATTATTATTATTATTATTATTATTATTATTATTATTATTATTAACACACTCTGAGGCTAAGGAGTTCTACTCCCCCTCCCCACCTGGAAAGAAATCTCTTCCCAATGCAAAACACAAGCAGAGGAGAGGAGTTTCAGTTTCACAGCAGCAACCAGCTTTAATACAGAACAGTTGAGCTAAGCCACGCCCAGGCTGCTTGCTGTCTCCTCCTTGCTCATACAGCAAATACTCATTCAGTTTCCAAATAGCTCTCAACTCTCTCACACACTGACAGGACACTAGCCAGATGAATACCGATGGATGCTGGTAGGCAGAGGCAGATTTTTTTCCCCCTTATTTTCCTCCCCAAAAACTAACCCTGACCACATAGTTTTGTAGCGAAGCGCGGGTATCGAGCTAGCTAATAAGCACACACAGGGTAAAAAAAAATAAAAGCAATAAAGACTGCTGAAAAAGGCAGTGGGACCTAAAAGTGGCCTGTTCTGGATTAACCCAATCAATCCAGGTTCACTCAGAATCCAACAGTGTGAGAATAAAAAAATCCACATTTCTCCCTAGCTAAATATGTTCACAACGCCTCTGGGTTTCTCCTTCTAACAACCAGAATACTTCTGTCTGTATACAGAGATTAGCATTTTCCTGCCTATCTGTCCCTGTAGAGTTTATTTTATTTTTATTTTAAGTGACATGGGCTTCTTCGCTCTCTCCTATAAGCCAACTGCCAGGCTGGGAATCTGGCTTCTCTTAAAAGTCTTTTCATTTCCGACTGCTGGTTGGTAAGCTTTATATATATCTCCCTTTCCTGCCAGGCCGGTAGAAATTGATTCTGGATTAGATTTATAATAGCAAACAGCACACATCTGCAAATGGAAAGCTTTCTCTCTCTTCCTCTTGTGCATGAATACACACACACACTCACACAAATATAGAGCGTGTCAGCACTTCCTGCAACAGAGCGTCTGCTGCCCCCTTGAGTCCAAAGAAATAATGCAGACCTGACCCATTAGGTAGTCCTCGAATTACGGCCAAAATTAAGCCCAAAAGTTACATTGCTAAGTGAATCACCGCAGGTATTAAATTCATAACGTTGGAATCTGGCTTCCCCATTGACTTGGCTTGTTGGAAGGTCGTAAAAAGAGGACCATGTGACAGCAGGATGCTGCGGCCGTCATAAATATGAAGCAGTTGCCAGGCACCCGAATTTTGATCATGTGACCATGGGGGATGCTACAACGGTCGTCAGTGTGAAAAATGATCCTTTTTTTCAGTGCCGTTGTAACTTTGAATGGCCACTAAATGAATTGTTGTAAGTCGAGGACTGCCTGTGTAGCTATTCCCCAGACCTTTCAAGACTTTTCTCCTTAATACTTCCCAAATCATTGTCTGTGTCAGGATTCCAGCAGTTACCTCAACTAAATCATGAGCCTCGAGCCAAACCTCCAAAACTTCAAAAGGATTTATTGGGAATTAAACTGTCGGGCATTGTCTGGGTGCAGCCAACTCTGAGACACATAATTCATTGTCACCCTTGACCCTGGCTTTCCTCCCACCCCTTGGGTGTATCATTCATAATTCATATTCTCCAATGGGACACCTCCATAGGCAAGAGTCATCAATCATGTTCTCCAATTAGATATTTGCATGGCAGAAACATCAGTCACCTAGTTACTATCTTTGAACAACTATTTATGGAATGCACTTTCGATTTCCAAGCTGCCACACTGCTCTTCCCCCCGCCCCCATTCCTTTCTGTTGGCAATTCTAAAAAGACCATAGAAATATTTTATGAGTTGACATTCTGATTTGATTTGGGAATCGTTAGATTGATTTGACCAGATTCAGAATTATCTGTTTCTTCCATGATTTATTCTATTTGGGGGACAATTATACCAATTGGATTTTTCTTTCCCAATTTGGACTTCAACTCCCAAAATTCTCAGGGTGGTTAGGGAATCCCGGCTAATCCAGAGGGCATCCCAGTTGGGAAAAATTAGACCTGTCCAACTATTCCAATTGGTCAAAACAATTCAAGCGATGCTTGGCACTGGAAACTTTTATATGCTTGTCCCTGGCATGGCTTTTAAATTCATCGTCACTTATTAATTTATTTCAATTTGGACACTGTCTGGCTTCAAGTGATTCTGGGCAACAGTAACATAAAAACCTATACTAACCCAAAACAAGATTGTATCTAGATACAATGTACAAAGAAAAAAGGAAAACAATAATAAACACAGCCCAAGTTTTAACCTTATTTTGTCTGGCAGATAGAATAGAATAGAATAGAATAGAATAGAATAGAATAGAATAGAACAGAATAGAATAGAATAGAATAGAATAGAATAGAATAGAATAGAATGAATGGAAGGGAAGGGAAGGGAAGAGAAGAGAAGAGAAGAGAAGAGAAGAGAAGAGAAGAGAAGAGAAGAGAAGAGAAGAGAAGAGAAGAGAAGAGAAGAGAAGAGAAGAGAAGAGAAGAGAAGAGATATCGGAATGTAGAATAGAATAGAATAAGAATGAATAGAATGGAATGGAATGGAATAGAATAGAATAGAATAGAATAGAATAGAATAGAATAGAATAGAATAGAATAGAATAGAATAGAATAGAATAAGAATGAACAGAATGGAATGGAATGGAATGGAATGGAATGGAATAGAATAGAATAGAATAGAATAGAATAGAATAGAATAGAATAGAATAGAATAGAATAGAATAGAATAGAATAGAATTCTTTATTGGCCAAGTGTGATTGAACAACAATAAGGGGACCAACTTTTTTACAATGAGAAGGAGGACACAAAGAAATTGAAGAAAAAAAAACAAAGCCACTTGTGCGCAGCGCATTCTCTCAAAACGATTCTTCTACGTGGAGCGCATCCATCTCATAATCGCGTCTTGCCGCACTTTACTGAGCCTTGACGAATCGTCGTGTCAAATACAAATATGTCACATCACACACAACGTATCGGATCGCCGATCAAATATGGAGATTCACAGATTAATCTTCAAATATCAAAAAGGAGGACATGTAGGAGGACACTTTTCGAGAGAGGACAGAACTTACAAAAGGAGGACTGTCCTCCCTAAAGAAGGGCGATTGGTCACCTTAACAAAAATCGAATTGAATAGAATTGGATTCTTTATAGGCCAAGTGTGATCAAGGAATTTGTCTTGGTGTAAATACTCTCAGTATACATAAAAGAAAAGATATATTTGGTCAGGAGTCGAGAATCATCAGGTACGACACTTAATGGTAGTCATAGGGTACAATAAGCAATCAAATCATACAAGAAACAGTCAATATAAATCATAAGGATATAAGCGACAAAGTTACAGTCATACAGTCACAAGTGGGAGGGGATGGGTGATAAGGAGTGATGAGAAGATTAATAGTAATAGTAGTGCAGACTTTGTAAAATAGTTCGACAGTGTTGAGGGAATTATTTGTTTAGCAGAGTGATGGCTTTCGGGGAAAAACTCCCCTTGTGTCTAGTTGTTCTGGTGTGCAGTGCTCTATAGCGTCATTTTGAGGGTTAGGAGTTGAAACAGTTTATCCCCGGGATGTGAGGGGTCTGTAGATATTTTCACAGCCCTCTTTTTGACTTTTTGCAGGATACAGGTCCTCCATGGAAGGCAGGTTGGTAGCCATTGTTTTTTATGCAAATGAGGAAGTATTTCTGCCTGGCGATTTCCCTACATTTTGAGGAATAGCGATTGGATGGCATCCACTTTCTCAAAGCCCTCATAGACACCCTTAAACCATGTCTTGCCTCCTGCCCCAAAATTCAGTGTCTCCAGAAACCCCTTTGATGTCTTATTAAAGAGACGAGTTAACCATTTTTGCAGTAGGCACCACAGCATGGGAACTTGCCTTTTTCCACTCCTGCCCTGAAAAAAAAAAAAATCTGAATTTTTTAGCTCTTTCATGGCTGAATTTTTTAACATCTACCAAGACTGAAGTATTTTATCAGGGTTTTTTTATTAAGTACATTAATATCCAAAGTATCCTTACCACTGGCTGGAATAATATAATATTTTAATTAAAGTTTTATAGGATTCATTTTACAACAGATGCTACATACAGCTGTTTGGCACTGAGGCAACTTATCTTTCTTTTTTTAAAAAAATTGGGGGGGCGGGGGGGCAGAGAAGCTGTGATTTCAAGCCGGCATCTCACGTTGTTTGAAGTCTGCCATTCATTTCTACAAGCCTCAAAGGTTGGAATTTCAGGATTGTTAAGAATATTTCTTCTCTACTGTACAGTTGTCCTTGAATTATGACTGTAATAGAGCCCGCATTTTTAGTTGTAAGATATGATGGCTTGTTATGACCATGTCTGATTTTATAAGCTTTTTTTTGCAGTGGTTGCTAAGCAACCACCACAGTCCTTAAGCGAATGCCCTGGTCATTAATCAAACCCATTGTTCACTATCGGGTGGTTTTTTTAAAAAAACCAAAAATTGGAAGTAGACACTGTTTCCTGGCAAAAATCACAGTCATGTGACTGTGGGATGCTGCAAATGGTGGTAAATGTGGACTGGTTGCTGATTGGCCAAAATGCAGTCATGTGACCAGGGGGAGGCGACCATCAGAACTTCAAATCTATAGAAAGAGGGCAGACTGGGGATGGAGTCAAGAGAGGAATCAGCCTGGAATCTCTAGGTAGCCAAAAACCTTCTACAAATCCAACTCCTCTTGAATTCCCTTAACTAGCACTAATTTGGTGCTGACCATTAGTTGACTAGATTCTTGTGTATAACCATGAGCAATAAATCAGCTTAACTAGAACTTAACTTGTAGTCCTGATTCTTCACGCTTGACAAAATCCAAGTCATAAGTAGCATTTTTGAGGTCCATTGCAACTCGTAAGCAACAAGGACTACTTGTAACTCAGTGCGTTATTCAATTGTTATTCAATTCACTTCACTATGCCAAAAAAAGAGGATAGCCTGAACTTCTGGTATGTTGCAAGAATCCAAGGATGGTCATCAAGAGCTGTTCACCCCAGATCTTCATATTCAGTCACCATGCTGTGGTGTGTTGGGTGAATTCTGCACGATTCCACTCAGAGGGATTGAGAAAATCACTCTGCTTATTCTCAAAGGTAGGCTTTTGGGGAGACACAGACTGTTGATTCATCCTAGATGAGTTAAAAGGTTTTTTTAGCCTTACCTACAGGTTCTGGGGCTGAAACTTGAAAGTTTTCCTTGCAAAATAGGGGCTTCACCTCTCAGCTTTTTCCCTTCCAAAAACATAAACAGGTTGGGAGGCTAAAAATAGCTAAGCAGTCCCTTTGGGCAAAAGTAATCCCCACCAGCTAAAGCCAAGTAAAAATGACTTTAATAAAAAGCAAAATTGCCCATCACATTTCATCGGTTTAACCCCTTCCATTATTGGAATTAGAAATTCTGCCCAGTCAGCATTCAATCTGGTTTTGCATATTGAGTCACCAATCCTATCCAGAACAGAGATCAATATACTAGTCCCTAGGATTCTGACCAATGTCCAGTTTAAGACTGAGAAGTTTCTGGTTTTAAAGCCCTTAAAATAGAAAGACATACCAACCGTTCCCTTCTCTTTCTGTGTCTAAACTAAAGCAGGTAATATAATGAGCTACAGTATTTGCATCAGCAAATAATACCACTCTAATTACATTAAGGATTATAAGTAGTTCAGATGCTTTCCTTGTCTGAGGATTTGTAGTTCAGAAATAAAGCTGAGGTTTTACTGTAAAGCTTCAGTTACTATTACTGGATCAGATTAGGAAAGATTTTGCTGTGAAACCTGAAAACCTTTCACATGTCACTGAAATTTATCTTTTCCCAACCGGGTGTGGTATGTGTGGCTATAGTTTTAATATGTCTCAATCTGGATTAGGCTTCATTATTTTCTTCACTCCTTTGCTTGGTGCATGCCTTTGGCTGCTGCGTTTCCTTCTGTGAGAAACTCTTTTTAAGTTGCATCAATATGCAAATGTTTGGTGCACCACTTGAATCTCCAGATAGTTGTATATGTGCTCCACTTGCATTTTTATTCTCCCTGAATCAGCCTCTGTAATTACTTTTTTTATGTCTTTTATATTTGTTTTAATTTAATATTTATATTTTGGAGTTTTAATTAAAAATATCAGTAGAACATCTCCAATAAAATACTATTGCATTGCTCTATGGATAGGATGCAATTTTGTCTAAGATTCACGCAACAACTGTTAATGTTATACATTTTTGCAAGTTATTTTCACACACACACACATATATATATATATATACACACACATTTATGCCCATTTTTAATGGGGAAATTGCTTGCCAACGTGCAGAAAAGAAGGCATTTTTTATAACCAATGAAACATCCACATATTGATTATTCAAAAGTGGGGGGAAAAATATGTGGGAAATTCACATTTTCTTCCATGCCTAACTTCAAATGTCCTAGAAGGCAGGATTTTAATTTGAATAGAGGCAGAAGGAATGGAACTCTTAGCCTGGTCTATTCATCACTTCCCAGCTGGCAGTGCCCAATTCTAGGCCAATTCCTATGGCAGAGTTATTTAAAATCCCGGTATAAATCAGTACAAATGACAGATTTATTCTGGATTATTGCAAGTCACCTCGGCTTCACCCCACCCCCCAGTGGCCCCACTCCCATTGAACCAAAAGAATGGAGAGGGGGGGTGAAACAGAGGTGACTTTGTAGTACTCGGAATAAATCTGTCAGGAATTGCTAGCTCTCTGTTCTCCTACAGTCGACGTCTTAAGGGTTTCTCTGCATGCCTTACCCTCTAACAGCCTCCCTCCCCTTACTCTTTTCAATTATACAAGAAGAAGAGAAGAGAGCCGGCGTCCTTTTGGAAGAAGGTAGAAGAATTAACCCAAGTCAGAGGCCATGCCAATGATAGTGAAGTCGGAAGGGTCCAACGATTTTATCTATGCAAATATGATCAAGAGTTCTCTGAAGAAGACAGGATTATGATTTTTTAATTATTTATGAACTCCACAGCATTGGCAGTTCTGAGATTTCTTTTTCTTTTTCCCCCTTGTTCTGACAAACTGCTTAAACATTCCTGAGAGTGTTGGCGGAGCCACTAAATACATGTTTAGAATATAGAATCACAAGGTTGGAAGGGACCTTGGAGGTCTTCTAGTCCAACCCCTGCTCCACCAGGAAATCTTATACCATTCCGGATAAATGGCTATCCAGACTCTTTTTGAAAACCTCCCGTGATTGAGCACCCACAACTTCTGGTGGCAGGCTGTTCCATGGGTTAATTGTCCTCACTGACAGGAAGTTTCTCCTTAATTCCACATTGCTTCTCTCCTTGATGTTTCCGTTCATTGTTTCTTGTCCTGCCCTCTGGTGCTTTGGATAATAATTTGACCCCCTCTTTCTTTGTGGTGCCCTTCAAATATTGGAACACACTGCTATCACATCACCCATAGTTCTCACCAGACTAGACATACCCAATTCCTGCAACCATTCTTCATATGTTTTACCCTTCAGCCCCCTCATCATCTTTAATGTTTTATATATACAACTTTATACCTGGATTTGTATGATATCCGTAATTTTTCTACGCATCTTATTTCTCTGATTTCGATAACTGATTTACAGTATGGTGGTGTAAGGTTTTTGTTGGCGATGTATAAACCGTGTTAATCAATTACTGTTCTTATTCTGTTACAATCAATTATAATTATTTCTCTTATTCTTTTTCAGTGCTGGTACTGTATTGAAAACCAGGACTTTACAGATATCGGGTTAGGCTGGTATTAAAAGCACTTTTAACAGATGAATAGTTTAAAAAGAAGAGAAACTAGAACCTGGCAGAAATGTTGCAGGAAAACAATGAACTTTTAATCAGGGTATGATAGCTTGTTGAGTAATCAAAGCTCATCCAAAACAGTCATGGAAGTGAGATTGCCTTTGGTGAAAAGAATTAATCAGGCCATAACAATGCAGTGCTATTATCCTTTCTATTCGCGTTTTATGGAAGAGGATAAAAGTAAGAGATATCTCCTACTCTTTCGTCTCCACATGTGGTGGGATGATATATCCCAGAATTGCTAGCCAGTCTGGTCAAAGTGAATTCTGGGAATTGCAATCCCATCACATTTAATCAGATAGTCCTCTAATACCTGAGCTGAATTATGTAGCAGTCTGGGGTGACAGGAAGAGCAGGGGAGAGGGAATCAAATGCCTTCTAAATTATGGGAAACAAATATTAACCCATGCTTTAAATCTTCTTTGCCCTCTCAGGGTTAATCTGTGGAGTCCTTGGTGTTCTCGGAGCTTGATTCCTTGCAGACGTTTTATTACCAAACTAGGTAACATCATCAATGCCAGAAGGGAGGGGGCATTTGCACTTTTCCCTTCTAGCACTGATGATGTTACCTACTTTGGTAATGAAACGTCTGCAAGAAAATCACCAAGCTACCGAGGGCCACCATGCACTCTACCATCAACAGAACCATTCAAGTTCGGCAGGCAAATTTCAAATGCAAGAGTTTGTAGAGCAACAATCAGAGGGGAGTTAAAAATAAAAGATTGTTTGAGGTATAAACACAAGCCTTGTTTTCCATCCTAAGATGACTCAGGCATCCATTGCATAGGGAGTTGGACAGTGATCGATTTTGCCCCTAAGAGATTTTGGAGCATAAATTCTCACTGCTTCCAAAGACAATGTTTCTGATGCAGCATTAGTCGGCAACCAGAATTGCCCTCCAACAGGCTTAATTTATGCAGCGCACAAATGTGTAAAAGATGTTTAATTGGCATGGCTCCTTCTGGGGCTGGAACCTGGCTCGCTGGCTGGGGAGAGACCCAATCTGTACGAGTCACACCGCTTTGCTTCAGATCCTAATGTTGTTGTTTTGCTTATCCATTGCAAATGAAAAAGCTCAGGGCAGAGAGAGCAGGGTGAAAAGGGACTACAAAGAAGTGAGGGAGTAAGAAAAGGAAGAAGGAGCTATTAAGCAGCATTAACCGTATCTAATTACACCTTTTCCATGTCTTCACTGGGCAGTTATGAACCCCTTAGAAGAAAAGGGATTGGAAGGGACAGGAAACCATACCAAAATGAACTGCAGCCAAAATTTAAAAAATGCAAAGTTGTTTTTATTTTATTTTCACTCTCTTTCTCTTCTCTTTCTTCAAACAAGAATTCTTCACCTGTCTCCTCCTTCTCTCTCTCTCTCTCTTGCTCTCTTTCCCCCCCCCCCCCCAGATTGATAATCTTACTAAATATTTGCTACTGGCGAAGTGAGCTGATTTCATGGCCCCACCCTCACCCCGAGACCATCTTGCCAGCCTGCTAAAGCTTGTTCAATTATTTGCTGTCTTCTGCTCACTGAACAGAGGCTATGTTGGGAATGCAAAGAAAGCCAGTGTTCCCTTCTTCAAATTGCTAACTCTTTAGCATTTCATTGTAAGGCAGGAAGAAAAAAAGGAGAAGAAAAACCCAGCGTAGTGACAGGAGGGATAAGGCTGCTCAAGACAGAAGTGGGGTGAGGAGAATGAGAGATACAGTCTCTTTTACTGGGTGATAAATAGAGCTGTCATTGGTCTGGGTGATTATCACGTCTAAGAAGGCCTTCTCTTGACCTTTCCGCAAAGCAGAGGAGAAAATGTCCCAGTTCCTCAATATCAAGAGCAGAAGAATCTAGCAATCAGGGCATCGGTGTCAGAAATCTGCCCTTGCCAAGGGTCTCAGGGAAAAATCACCCCCAAATAATTTGAGGGTCCTCTTCTCCATGGCTGAGCCAACTACAAAACAAATAGCAGTTTTCCAATATTTGAGAATCTGCCCCAAAGAAGAGGGGAGTCAACCTCTTCTTCAAAACACCAGAAGGCAGGACAAGAAGCAACGGGTGGAAATTAAATCAAGGGAAGAAGGAAGTTGGAACTCAGGAGGAATTAACCAGCGGCACAACTTGCCACCAGAAGTTGTGGGTGCTCCATCACTGGAGGTTTTCAAGAGTAGAATCCATTTGTCTGGAATGGCATTGGGTCTCCTGCTTGAATAGGGGGTTGGACTAGTAGACCTCCATGATCCCTTGCAACTCTGTTATTTTGTAGTCTGTATGGCTTCCCTTCCCGTTGCTTACTTCTCTGAGCGAAACAATGGCAGGAATTGGGTATGTATAATTTAATGAAAAGGCGGATTAATGTGATATGATAGCAGTCTTCCAATATTTGAGCGGGTGCCACAAAGAAGAGGTGGTCCATTTATTTTGCAAAACACCAGAAGGAAAGACAAGAAGCAACGGATGGAAACTAATCAAGGAGAGAAGCAACCTGGAACTAAGGAGAAACTTCCTAACAGGGAGGATGATTAACCGGTGGAACTGCTTGTCACCAGAAGTTGTGGGTGCTCCATCATTGGAGGTTTTTAAGAAGAGACTGGACAACCATTTGTCTGGAACGGTATAGGGTTTCCTGCTCAAGCAAGGGGTTGGACTAGAAGACCTCCAAGGTCCCTTCCAACTCTTGTTATTCTGGGTTCCCGTTCCAAAGTGAGCACATGTAACCTCTCTTCATGTAGTATAACATGAAGGCAGGCAGAAAACTCAGCCTGCAAGTGCCAGTACAAACAAACACACACAAACACACACCAGAAAGGTATGCAGGAGGACAAGATGCTCCCAAACACACAGTAGAGTTCATGACAGTCCACGGGGCAAAGAGATTAGTCAGTTGGTCACCATTAAAGATTCAGGAGACAGAGGAAGAAGCAACAGCACAGGAATACCAATCTGAGATTGGGGAGAGCTGATTTCAAAAAGACTCTGGAAGATGCTTCTAAAATAGCCCGGATCCAGGTTATTTATTTATTTATTTATTTATTTTGTCAAGTGATTATAAGATTACAGGTATAAGTATATACATAGTTATGAGTACATGAAATGGATTCATATAAGAAAAATAAAAAAGAAACAATAGGATAGGGACGGTAGGCAAGATTGGTGCGCTTATGCACGCCCCCTACAGACCTCTTAGGAAAGGGGTGAGGTCAATAGTAGACAGTCTAAGGTTAAAGTTTTTGGGGTTTGGGGAAGAAACTACAGAGTCAGGTAGAGTATTCTAGACATTGACCATTCTATTGGTGAAGTCGTAGTTCTTACAATCAAGTTTGGTGCGATTAACCTTGAGTTTGTATCTATTGTGTGCTCTTGTATTGTTATGGTTGAAGCTGAAGTAGTCATTGACAGGTAGGACATTGCAATCTATGATTTTATATAGTATACTTAGATCGGACCGAAGCCAGCGTAGTTCTAGGTTTTCTAGGTTTAGAATTTCGAGTCTGGTGGCATAAGGTATTCTGCAACGAGTAGAGGAGTGGAGAACTCTTCTTGTGAAATATTTCTAGACTTTCTCAACTGCGTTAATATCCGATACGTAATGCAGGTTCCAGACTGATGAGCTGTATTCAAGTATTGGTCTAGCAAATGTTTTGTATGCCCTAGTTAGTAGTGTGATATTACCAGAGAAAAAGCAATGCAGGATTAGTTAACGACTTTTCAGGTGTGGTTCAGCTACAGATATTCACAACCAAGGGTGAAGTTTCTCTTAGTTGCTGCTGGAAATTGTATGGGGAGATTAAGAAAAATAAGCCAAGGGTTGACTCTGGTGACCATGTGGGCTCCCTCCCATCATTTTAAGGACAGATCTTCCCGGAAGCTGGCTTCCATCATGAGCTGGGGTGGTGCAGTGATTAGAATGCAATATTGTAGTCTAATTCTGCCTATTGCCAAGCAGTTCGATCCTGACCTGCTCAAGGTTGACTCATCCTTCTATCCTTCCATGGTGGATAAAGTGAGGACTCAGATTGTTGGGGGCAAGAGGCTGACTCTGACTCTGTAAACCACTTAGAGGTGCGATGAAACAGTATATAAGTGCTATTGCTATTGCTCTTGCCCTTCCTTCCTTCCTTCCTTCCTTCCTTCCTTCCTTCCTTCCTTCCTTCCTTCCTTCCTTCCTTCCTTCCTTCCTTCCTTCCTTCCTTCCTTCCGTCTCTTTCTTCTGGTTAGAATGCAGCATTGCAGGCTAATTCTGTCTACTGCCAGCAATTCAATACTGACCAGCTCAAGGTTGACTCAGCCTTCTGTTCTTCTTAAGGTCGATAAAACCCAGATTTTGGGGGACAAGAGGCTGACTCTGTAAACCACTTAGAGAGGGCTATAAAGCACTGTAAAGTGGTGTATAAGTCTAAATACTATTACTATCTATCTATCTATCTATCTATCTATCTATCTATCTATCTATCTATCTATCTATCTATCTATCTATCTATCTACAGTATCTATCTATCTATCTATCTATCTATCTATCTATCTATCTATCTATCTATCTATCTATCTATCTATCTATCTATCTATCTATCTATCTATCTATCTATCTATCTATCTATGAGCTGTTATGGCTCAGTGGTTAGAATACAGCATTTCAGGCTAATTCTGCCCACTGCCAGCAGTTCGATCCTGACCAGCTGAAAGTTGACTCAGTTTTCCATTCTTCCGAGGTCAGTAAAATGAGGATCCAGATTGTTGGGGGCAAGAGGCTGACTCTGTAAACCGCTTAGAGAGGGCTGTGAAGCACTGTGAAGATGTATATAAGTCTAAGTGCTATTGCTATTATCCCATTAGAGGGGACGACCTTAGGAATAATGACTTTCTCTGATTGAAAAGAAAGAAGTGCTGAGTCCTGGATGCTGACATTAGCAAAGCCAGATGTTTAATTGCCGAGAAAATCAATGCAGGGTCTGCCTTATACCCATTGTCACCTCGCTAACCCAACATTCATTTCAAACAAATAGGATATGTGGAATTCACTGGAACTTTCCTTAAACCTTAGGAAGAGCAGAATTTGAGGCAGATAATCTCCTTTCCTCATGATTTCTTGCTACTTTTAATAATCTCACAGGGCCTACGGGAGCCCCTGGATAACTGTCCAATTTTGCTAGCGAGTTTAGCTTGCCACAGAGCTTATGCACCCTTGAAACGGGAAAGTCATCTATTTGAAAAAAAAAACACCATTAAGGGGAATAAATGAGGTGGAAACGGCAGGGTTTAGCTTGCTAGGTTGATCAGAGGGTCTCCCTCACCTTGCAAATGCACTACAAGAAACTTAATTAAGGTATCTTCATGTACCAAGGCAGATAAAGGACACTCAATTCCCTCTGTCCCACCCCTACCTATAAGGGCTTCCTTCTCTCCAGTGGGTTTATTTCTGAAAATTACAGCACTGGCAAGGAGATGCGACTTATAAGGCAAAAATTATAGATTCTTTCTTGCAGGAAGAAAGATCTGAAGGACGATGTTTTGTGGTGCCATATGCCAACTCTCCGCCTTTCAGAATTGGCTCTAACGATTTTGATGCCCTTTCCAAACCATGTTATACAGAAATCCTTTGGGTTTGCAGCTGATCCACATTCGTGAGATTCAGCCTCTATCTTTTCTAGCATGTAGATTTAACCCCAAAGAAAAAAATTAATAAATTTAATTTGTGAGCTAAATAGATGCTCTGGCAGCAGCGTAATGAAGACGAAAAAGAATTGATTGAACTAGATAAAGACTGAAAGGAAGAAATGAGCCACGTCTCTCGGCTGCCACCTGGAGGCCATTCTGGATACAGCTGAAACACCCATTTCATGGGCTAATGTGTTATTTTTTAAGAGACAGGGATCAAAAAAAAAATCTCACAGGTCTCCTTATGAAAATATTCTTGTGAATATGATTTGGGTTAATTTGGTTATTGAATGTCTGCTTGGTGGGTGGGTGAGTGGACAATTCATGGAATCATAAATTAAAAGGGCTGGCTTGAAATAACATTCCAAAGCCATACACACACAAAAATAGTAATGCAGGATAAGTACAGCATGTTGTAAAGAAATTGAAGAAAAGCAATGCACAAACCATTAAGAGAGGAGAAATGACAACTTAGTCCTGGAAAAGTAAAAAAGCATGACCAAAAAAACCCCTCAAAATAAACCACCCCTTGGTTCTGTTTTCTGTAAGAATGGGCAAAGAGAAATTCTGGTGGACTTGAGGATTTTGTTATAATAAAGTTGCATCCCAGGAACCCTGGTTGGCCCATTTCAAAGGCTGATGCGTGTTGTATGAATGTAATAGGTGAGTGTGTATTCAAGGGTGAGGTTCTACCAGTTTGCACCTAGTCGCTAGAACCGGTTGTTAACATTCTAAGTAGTTCGGAGAACCGGTTGTTAGAAGAAATTACTGGCCTAATCCTGTAAGGAAGGCAGGAAGGAAACATTCTGGGGTTGCTTATAGAAACTGCCTCTCCGTTAACCCTTATTACATTCTTGGCAGGCCTAGGCTTCCTTTCTCTGGAACTTCTCTGGAGTTATTTTCCCCTCCTTTGCTGGTACTTTGTTTGTGTGGAGGGACCATTCAAAGTTACAATGGCACTGAAAAAAGTGACTTATGACCATTTTTCACACTTACGACTGCTGCAGCATCCCCACAGTCATGAGAGGCCAGGCGAGGAGATGCGTGCCTCGATGTGAGTGATATTGAGTTGGCCACACCCAGCCAATAACATGACCACCAAGCCATGCCCATCAACTAAGCCACAGCCACAGAACCGGTTGTTAAAAAATTTGAATCCCACCCCTGTGTGTATCTGTCCAGAAGTAAAAGTGTGTATTTGGGAGTTTTCAGTGGAATCTGAAAATATCTCTGTGTTGGTTTTAATTAAAGATTAAGCCATTGGTCAAAAGTAGTAACTTATTTAGGTAAATATATTTAATTCCAGCCCTGAACTGGGTGTGGATCATACCCAGTTACACAGCACTGCTGATGGCTATTCAAAGACTCATTTGGTCTTGAATCTACTATACATTCAGGTTCCCAAGTTGACTCTCTCAGTCAAGGAAGGACAACCTCCAACTCAATTCTATTGTCATCAGCCTTTACTTCTGGTTATGGCTGATGGGAGTTAGAGTCCAAGAGAAGGCACCAGATTCTCATTATACTCTTAGTAACATATTCAAACGTTTTTTCATACTCCACTTAAAACCAGCAGCTAGAATTCAAGCCAATGATCTAATTGAAAATCTGGCAGGTTAAATTTTCCCTCCCATCTTCAGAAGTAAGTTCAATTAATTAAAATTTGTATATCCCATAGAAATGTCTATAATGGCTTATCAAACTCTTTTAAACACCTTGAAGAAATGGCTTGGGTATTCCTCTTAAAATAGAAACCAACTAGAACTAAGACTTATTTCTACAGTATTTATTCAATTAAATACATTTAATCTTGGAGGTTTTCAAAGAAGAAAATTGGACAGCCGTTTGTCCAGAATGGCATAGGGTTTCCTGCTTGAGCAAGGGGTTGGACTAGATGACCTCCATGTCCCTTCCAACTCTTATTATTGTATGTTATTGTCAGCCTTCAAGAATCCTTCTTCTGCTTGTCTTTCCGGCTGCCATAGAAACAGGAGGGAGGAAGATTAATTGGGCTTTGGGGGGGAGTGCTGGAGGCTTGAGATGGTGAATTGTAAAACTTGGGAAAACTTTCTTGGTTATGCTTACTTGCTTACTGCGCAGCTGTAGCTTCTTATGTAATAAGACCAAGCGTCATGCCCCTGATGGAGACTGACTCTCGGGGAGAGGAGGAACAGCCAACAGGGAGTGGAGCTAGTGTGGCTCCGGAGGTTGTGCAGGAGGCTGGGAAAGGGCAGAGGCCGGCTGGGCAGTCAGAGGAGGACCCAAGCTCATCCCCTCTCCATTCTAGGGCACGCAAGGAGGAGAGGATAAAGGAGATATGTGGTCTACTGAGGAGGAGAGGGCCTTGATCCTTTTCATGGGCTGCAGCTGTGACAACTGAATAAGAGGCCAGACATGCGTATGGATGAGTGCTGGAAATAAAGCATGGAAATATCCCTAGTTTATGGTTCCTCTCTGAGTTTGCCATCCTTCCCAGTGTGTGTCTGTTATCTGTGGATGTCCTCCAGCCCTTATCTTGCCTGGATTGTGTTTTTTTTTATTCTTTATAATTTAAACGGCATTTTCCTCCTTCTGGTAACTGCTCGTATGGGAGATTTTGGTCTCCAGTCAAGGATATTTGGAGCTTGGAAGCAAAGTGAAGGAATAAAAGGGGCTTCCCCGTTTTTAATGACTGTGTTTATTTTGTATCCCATCCTGGGTCATCACACCAAGGTCTACTGTCCTGGCGAGCTAGATGTCTGAAACACCACCTGAAGATGCCCCACATGGCATTTTACTCATCTCAGACTGGATGGCCAGTTTGAACTATTGTGGGTGGGAACGTTGCCATCACTTTGTATATGTGGTTTTCACGCCTAATGCCTCAGATCTTGAATTCTTTTGATGCTATGACTTTGGTTTCCAGTAAAAGTCCTTTTCTCTATAACAATGGAGTCTAAGGTTTTCTTTCTTATATTTTAAATGGAGCCTTATTTGACAGTTATATTCTTCTGCTTAAGCCCACAGGAATTTTCAACCACCTACTTAGATCATGACATTTTCTTAAAAGAAATGTTTATATTGTCTAAAACGGTATTTTCCTGAGGAACCTCAACCTAGCTGAAATGAATGTTGTGTCCTGGGTCTGTAGACCTTGAAGTGACCATCCACTTCTGAGGAGCAAGGCCCATTGCTCCAGTGGAGCCCCCAAAGTCCAGAAATTATAGCGGGGAGCACCCAAGAGGATGACCCAGTTCGTAGCAGTGACTCTAAGGACCAATGGTTAAAGTCAGGGGCATTGAGTAATTGCAGTTCTTTTCTGACTGCAACATTACAAAATTACAAGGTTTGTGCAGAAACCGTTCTTCCTTCCCTTCCCTGCTGTTTCCTTACTGTTGCACAGACAAGCTATTTAATAACTTAGCGAGGTGGTGGTGGATTTTGATAAATAAAGTGATGAATAAAGCTTCATTTTTCACATTTTCACATCCCCACCCTCCAAAAAATTAACAGGTGGGTAAGGGAGGCTGCAGAAATGCATCTGCCAACTCAGTAGAGGGGCGTGCAGTTTTTAATCTCTTAAAACAGCACCCTTTTCCAAAGGCTGGACTGTCAATCTCTCGATCGTCATCCCCCTCCCTATTTAAAATGCCAGAATAAGGGGAAAGCAGGCAAACAATCAAACAGTAACAAGAAATAGGATTCAAGCTTGATTAGGGGGGGGGGGGGCGAATTGCGTGCCAAAGCGCACAGGTTAGGTAGAAAGGTGTTGAAAAGAAGCTATATTGGGATGGAGGTGCAACAAAACGATGCATTCATTTTCGTGTCATGGGAAAGAAAAGAAGAACCTGCACTGGAATTGAAAATCGTTGGGGCTGAATTAAGCCTGGAATAAGGAAGAATGGAAAAGACTGGCTATTCTTTTTAAAGAAGATAGAAATCCTTAGTTTTATCACAAGCATGCAGCCTTCCCTTCTTCTCCCTCCCCCTTAGTTTTTGTACAGTATATATCTCCCACCTGGCAGCTGCATTTACAAGTGAAAATCAAGATGGAGTGAGGCATAGTTGAGATTTGCTCATGGTTAAAAAAAAAAAGGCACACCTGCATTAATCAATCAATCAAAATAGAGCTGGAAGGGACCTTGAAGGTCTTCTAGTCTCACCCCCTGTTCAAGCAGGACATCCTATACCAAGGAAGGAATATAAATATGAATATACCAATTACTACCAACCTGCCTTCAGTCGAGGACCTGTATCCTCACGAGTCAAAAAGAGGGCTGTGAAAATATTTACAGACCCCTCACATCCCGGGGATAAACTGTTTCAACTCCTTCCCTCAAGACGACGCTATAGAGCCTTGCACACCAGAACAACTAGACACAAGGAGCATTTTTCCCCGAATGCCATCACTCTGCTAAACAAATAACTCCCTCAACACTGTCCAACTATTACAAAGTTTGCACTACTATCACTATTCATCTTCTCATCACTCCTTATCACCCATCCCCTTCCACTTGTGACTGTATGACTGTAACTTTGTTGCTTGTATCCTTACGATTTATATTGACTGTTTCCTAGTATGATTCGATTGCTTATTGTACCCTGTGACTATTATTAAGTGTTGTACCTTATGATTCTTGACTCTTGACGGAAGTATCTTTCTTTTATGTACACTGAGAGCTTATGCACCAAAGACAAATTCCTTGTGTGTCCAATTACACTTGGCCAATAAAGAATTCTATTCTATTCATATAAATTCCCCACCATCCAGTCAGGGCTGAAGAAACTTCTTGGTCTTCCAAAGAAAAACAAACAAGTTCTAGTTGCCTCCTGAAAAAGCATCTTTGGGACAACCATTGGCCTGGATGACTGAGAATCTCCATAGACTTTGAAATCCTATATCATTTCAGACAAATGACTGCCCAGTCTTTTCTCAAAAGCCTCCAGTGTTGGAGTATCCACAACTTCTGGTGGCAAGCAGTTCCACTGGTTAATTGTCCTCACTGTTAGGAAGTTCCTCCTTAACTCCAGGTTGCTTCTGTCCTTGGTTAGTTTCCATCCATTGTTTCTTGGCCTGCCTTCTGGTGCTTTGGAAAATAAGTTGACCCCCCCTTCTTTGTGGCAGCCCCTCCAATACTGGAAGACTGATCATATCACCCTTAGTCCTTCTTTTCTCTAAATTAGCCCAACCCAATTCCTGCAACCGTTCTTCATATGTTTTAGTCTCCGGATCCTTAATCATCTTAATTGCTCTTCTTTGCACTTTTTCCAAAGTCTCAACAACTTTTTTTGTAATGTGATGAGCAAAACTGGACACAGTATTCCAGATGTGGTCTTACTATGCATTTTTAAAGTGGTGTTAGTACTTTACTGGCATCATTTATGCCATTAAAAAGATGGGGCAGTTTTAACATAGCGTCTTTGTGGAGGGGTGTATACATGAGCCTTTCCCATCAGGTAAAATTATTCCATGCATATTCGAACTTAGAAAATGAGTAACCAAGTTAAATATCTATGCAGACTCCCTCAACGCATAGATGGGCGCTTGGCTTGTTCTATTCCGTGCTTTGCACCTTTGCAGCTCCTGGTTTTGATGAAATCAGAGCATATCCTTATTGTCCATTTTGTGCCTGCAAGGTCTGGCATTTTTGGAAGCTCCTGAGTCTTTAATTAGCCACTTCATTGCAAGTCATCAAAGAAAGCCATCATTTGAGCTTGGTTCATTTCCCTTAAAGAGAGCAATGCTCTTCCATTCCTTTTCTTCTCTTTCAGATCTTAAAACCACATCAGTTCTCACTTTAGTGCATCCCAACTTTCCCCGTTTTACACAACCTAGTTCAGTTTTTTGTTTTTTTTTACAAAGCCTTGCATATAAAATTAAGTGGGTTCTGAAAGGAGCTATAGGACAGGTAATTCTCGACTTACAACAGTTCAATAATGCTCAGTTTAGCGATGCTCAAAGTTACAGCGGCACTGAAAAAAGGGACTTATTCCACACTTACACACTTGAAGCATCCCCAGGATCACATGATTAATATTCACTTGGCAACTGACTCGTACTTATGATGGTTGCAGTGTCCCAGGGTCACCCAATCCCCTTTCGCAACCTCCTGACAAGCAACCTAAATGGAGAGGCCGATTCACTTAGCAACGGTGTTACTAACATAACTTGTCAGGGCTTCGGTAGTTACCCCAATTTAAATCATGAGTCTCTAACTGGATTTTCAGAGCTTAAGAAGATTTATTAGGAGAAGACATGCCGGCGTTACCTGGGTGTAGCCAACTCTAAGACACATCATTCATTGTCACCCTTGATCCTGGTTTTCCCCCACCCCCTGGGTGTATTGTAATTCATATTCTCCAATGGGATACCTCCATAGCCAAGAGTCATCAATCATGTTCTCCAGTTAGAATTTTGTCCGGCAGAAACTTTGGTCACTTAGAAACTATCTATGAAAACATTTATGGAATGCATTTTTGGTTTGCAAGCTGCTGCATTGCTCCTCACTCCCTTTCTGCTGGCAAGTCTAAAAGACCAGATAAATATTTTATGAATTGACATAACTACTGCAGTGATTCACATGACAACAGTGGCAAGAAAGATTGTAAAATGAGGTGAAAATCCACTGAACTATTTCGCTTAGCAACAAAAAATGTTGGGCTGAATTGCGGTTGTAAGTTGAGAGGCGCTTGTAAATAAACGGCGCCTGTCTATTAGCATAAAAATGCCCTGCAGTGTTGGAAATTCTATTCATACATTGGCTGCTTTGCAAACATAGCGTGAAATTGTTCCTTTAATCAGCAGAATAGTTCCTTTGAACATTTAAAGCAGTAAAAACTATGCAAGGAAAGGAGCATGGCACACAGAGATGTTTCTAAAATAAAACAAAATTATTGGTAGCATTGTTGAGATCGCAGTGATATTCTGCACTGTAATGCAAAAAGAACATTGTTTTTTGGAAATAGTAGGGAGGTCCTTGTGTTGAGTAATGCCTATGAAATTAAGTAGCGGAATCTTCCAGATCATTAGGAATTCAGAAAAACTAATTCTGTTTTTCCTAAACTGTCAGTCGTTGAACTGCAAGCAGTCGCTTTTCTTCACTTAACTCAAGCCAATTGTTGATTCTCCCAGGATTGAAAGGAGTACCAAAGATTCCTGGTTCTTGTTGAAGATTTTGGCGTTTCTAAGACAGTCGGCTTTCCTTCAGACCTCACTTGTATTTCTCTATCTTTTGTTTGGCCCCATCGCTTTTAGGTCGCCATTCCCGGCTCAATTTGGAAGGCAATCCGTGCCTCCACAGCAATGAAATCCTGAACAAACCCAGTTAAAAGGATCACAGATGGTAGTTTTAAAAAAATAAGAAGGCTCTTTTTGCTTCTGATGGACATATCAAGCATCCATGTTGACATTTTTTGGTACAAAGCAGAGGTAGTGTTCAGCAGGTAAAACCAGTAGCAGGAATTTTGAGTAGTTCGGAGAACTGGCAAAAATCCCACCTCCAACTGGCCCTACCCCCATCTATTCTCTGCCTCCCATTGAGTCCCAGCTGATCGGCTGGGTCTTCTTTGGTTGAGAACAGAGCTGGAAAGCAGGTTAGTGGGGTGGGGAGGGAATGGGGATTTTACAGTATCCTTCCCCTGCCACGCCCCCCAAGTCACGCCCACCGAGCAACAGCACACCTACCAAGCCATGCCCACAGAACCGGTAGGAAACTTTTTTGAATCCCACCACTGGTACAAAGCCATCTGGTATGCCAACTGCACTCTTTCCTAGATTGGGGGCATCCCTCATGCCCTGATCAGCTACTTGACTAGTGCAACACAGTCTACATGGGACGGCCCTTGAAGACCTTAGAACCTTCAACTGTCTCAGTCTATCTATGTAACACAGCTGTGTTTTGCAAGCTATATTGGTAACTAGCTTGATACCTGTGCTTTGCTACGAAAATATGTGGTTGGGTTTAGCTTTTGGGGAGGAAAATAAGTGCTATTCCTCTTCCTTCCTTCCTTCCTTCCTTCCTTCCTTCCTTCCTTCCTTCCTTCCTTCCTTCCTTCCTTCCTTCCTTCCTTCCTCCCTCCCTCCCTCCCTCTCTTCCTCCCTCCCTTCCTTCCTTTCTAGTGGTTAGAATGCAGTATTGCAGACTAACTCTGCCCACTGCCAGGAGTTTGATCCTAACCAGCTCAAGGTTGACTCAGCCTTCCGTCCTTCTGAGGTCGGTAAAATGAGGGCCCAGATTGTTGGGGGCAAGAGGCTGTAAACCATTTAGAGAGGGCTGTAAAGCACTGTGAAGCGGCATATAAGTCTAAGTACTATTGCTATCATTGTAGGATGTAAGTTGTTCCAAATAAATTTCCTCATCTGGGTTTGTCGTGTTTTGCAATTGCCTCATCTGGGTTTGTCATGTTGTTGTTCTTGTTGTTATTACTATTATTATTGCACAATCCCCATATTAACTATTTACAATCCTTCTAACTTGCACCGTTGTAGGGAATTTAAAGGGGATATTCAGTTACTTGAATGACTGAGCTCTTAAAAATAAATGAGGGAGAGTCAGAGATAGAATTCAGACACCCCGTAGGAAGCACAACGTCTTAAAATCTGCCCATGGGTGCTAATCCTGCTCAAACATTCCTCTTTGCCTGAAATCACACAGAGCCACTATGAATTAAAGCAGCCCATGCCAGAGGTTGTTGTCAGACAGGCAGGGGGAGGAAAAAAAAAAAACACAAACACACATACTTTTTTTAAAAAGAGAGCTCTTGAAAATCAGCAGTTCTATTTTATCATTCCTGGACAGAAAGCTTACAGAAATCACCCTTTTGGTAAAAGCTTTAATTGGAGTGTAGCCATGCCTTTGTAGAGATAAGAGGTCCGAAGACACCACACCAGTTCCCATGGCAACTGCTCCATAGAGATGCTTTGCGGACCGGCAGGCCTGCAAAGCTCCATCCAAGACTTACAGGGTGAGCATGTACAGAAAAGATTGAAAGGGTGGGGGATGGGTGGGGGTTAGTGGAAAATGGAGAAATTCCAAAATATGACCTGCCGAGATAAAACCAGAGTCCAAAAAAACATAACAAAGGCAAGAGAGAAAGACAGAAGAAAAAGGGGGACAGCAAAGATGAAGTTAGAATATGGGGATGAAACCTTGGGGTGAAAAATTGAAGGCACTGGGTGTGATCAACCCTGAGAGAAGGTAACAAAGAAGTGAAATAAGACACATTTTCTAAAAGGTGGCTCAAGGCAGTTTTTACTCAGTGGCTCTTTATGTAAAATTCTTAATCATTAATCCCTTCCCATTTGTGATTGTATGACTGTAACTTTGTCGCTTGTATCCTTATGATTTTTATTGACTGTTTCCTAGTATGATTTGATTGCTTATGGTACCCTCTGACTATTATTAAGTGTTGTACCTTATGTTTCTTGATGAATGTATCTTTTCTTTGTATGTACACTGAGAGCATATGCACCAAGACAAATTCCTTGTGTGTTTAATCACACTTGGCCAATAAAGAATTCATTCATTCATTCATTCTGATTACCATCGTATGACATGGGAAGCTTGATGATGGTTAAGCCTGGTTTTGGGAGTGGGGTTGTGGTTTTCTTTGTTGTATGAACCCCATCTGTTTGTCACATTTATATTGTGGCATATTGTGCAAACCCAGAAAATAGATCCATGGGGTCACCAATAATGGAGCTTTTTTTTAAAAAAAAAAAACAGTTTTATTGGCTTATAATATAACATGCAAAATATATATAAATGCAAATAGCAGGAAAAATAGGAAAGGGAAAAGTGTGTAAAAGAGGAAAGGGAAAGAAAGAAAAGACATTGATTTCCCTTTGGTGCAGTAGAATAGGGTAACAACTTTTTATTTTTACATAATAGTTTAAACTAGCCCTTTCTCTAACAACAAATCTATCTAATCCATAAAACCCAAAATCAAAGTTTTGGTTTTTTTCTACTTCAAGCACAAAGTCCAGAAGCCATTTCCATTTAGTAACAAAAGTATTTGTGGTTTTTTTCCTTGATCAAAGAAGCTAATTTAACCATCTCTGCTAACTTCTACAACTTTTGCATCTATTGTTGGTTCAGAGCTTTGATAGGAGATGGGAAATAGAGAAATGACTGGATAAAAGTTTTCAAAATAATCCACTCTCTCCACTTGTACTATAATAGAGGGTTTTTCCCCCTTTATTATTATTTTTTATTGTACCAACTTGAAAAAAAACAGGAAATTTCTGCTTCCCATTATTTGCATATGGAAGGACAATAAATATGTTCACTGCAGTTGAGACCCAATTATTTCCATTGTGTGTTGATGAAGCACAATGGTGAATCTCCTGATGAGGAGGTGGCAAACCAGGTCATTCACTTCATATATTCAGGTCCAACATAAGCATGCTTATTTCCACCGATTGTCTTTCGAGCAGTAAACCCTGACTCTTTCCAGAATATGTATGACACTGTGGTGTGAAGGGTCAAACGTTCCATCACATCAGAATTCTCTTTTGGACTTTCTTTAGAAAAATCTGGAACCTGGAACTGTAAATCTGAACATTTAGAACCATTTATTCTCTTCCACGTACTGACACAGCAATAAATTATGGGGGGGGGGGCTTGCCAAAAATGTAAAGAATATATAAACCATATTGGTTGACTTCACACAGCACTTGAAACCCAAATAAAGAACTTTATGTTTTAACATTCTATTGGAACCTGGCCCGTTTCTAAAATAAAGTGGCTCTCTTCTGGAGAATCCAAACTTTTCACATTGCCAGGTCTTAAATCTACTGCCGATCTAAATGTAATGACATATTAGTCCTGTCCATGGTTTCTGTTAGCGTCTGGATGAAAACTATTATTATAAATCGTGGCGGGTTTTTAAGAATTGCAATTCTTCTGTTTTTGTTATTGTTGTTTCTTTTCTGTTTTTTTTTCCCTTAATGAATGCTACGAAGTGCTTCTCTGCATTTGATTATAAGCAGACTGAGGAGAACATTGGCAAAAATCCCGCTGAAATAGAATTAATGCCGTCATGTTCAAAGCTGGGCATTTTGCGCTGTCCGTGGTGCTAGACATAGAGATCTTGAACTAGAAGCTATCAGCTGAGCAGAGATTTCAATCCCGGCTCCAGGTTTTTGCTGTCTCTTCCTCTCTGTGTGATAGAGATGAAGAATACCCAATGAATTATATATAGAATTTTCCTCCTACACCCACTCCCTTTCTTCCCCGTTAAAGCAAAGGATGGGGAAATGTGGAAAGAGATCTATTCAATGAATTGAGGAAATAAAACTCCAGCTCCAGGTTTTCTCTCTGGCCCCCCAACAATCCTACCCAGAAATAGAAGGATGCTGAAATTGCTCAGCAGTGATGCAGAAGGTATGTGCTTTTTCAGTTCTGGTCCTGATGCTGAGCTTGCGGTGAGGTCTCTGTGGCGCAATGGACGAGCGCGCTGGACTTCTAATCCAGAGGTTCCGGGTTCGAGTCCCGGCAGAGATGGTCTCCAGGACAGGTGTCTTAATTTTTCGCTCATCTCAGAGCATGAGATGCTGATTGCTTCTATTTAATTCTGGAGGATTTGGAAGAGGAAAAATGAACGGCAAAGATTCAAATCCCCTGGGTCAGGCAGTCTGCGTTCTCTCAGACATTTATGCCAGATTTACATGGTACAAATGCTTTTTCCTTTGTGTTTCTTTCTGATTTTGCTTTGCAGGTCTTTATTGTTTTAAAGTGATCGTTATTATTGCTTCCTATATTTAGAACTTAGCAATACATTGGAGTTTTATTTATTTGCCTTTTGTTTTTACTGCCTGTTTTTATCTCAATTGGCACTGAAAGAGCGTTTCTTAGAATATTTTAAAAGGCGTCCCTTTTTAATAATCTTTTCTGCTTCTGATGTACTGTAGCTCTAATTTATCTTCCCCTGTTCAACTGAAATCATTTCATCAAAATATTTGTGTTTAAATTAGAATGTAGGATTTGCTCATCCTTGTTTTCTTTGTTGTGTTTCCACCTTCTGGCTCTGGTTGAAGACATTCCAGTAAAATATTCTGAAGAGCTTATTTGGTTCAGAGGTCAGCGACCTTTCCAGACCCTGAATGACTCACTGCTTCCCTAAAACACTGACAATCTGCCAAGATTTCCAAATCTCATGAAATTTCAGCCATCTCTCCTTCTCATGTCAGAAAATAAAAAAGGTTATGAATCATTTTGCCTTTTTCTCTGAATTGTTTAACACAGAGGGAGTTGCGAAGGCATGTTTTAGATGTGGATCGATGCTTCCAAGTATTTAAGTCCCCTCCCTAGACATTTTTATTTTTTTGTTTTAAAAAAAAACACACACAAAAACATACATATTCTCAACCTGGTGTTTCCAAATTCGTGAGAGAATTGTGCCATTATTTCATGACAAGGAATCCAAACAAGCTCTAGTAAATTCCCTGTCCAGTTTCATTAAGTTCAAAATCCAGTGGAGGATATGTTGAACCTACGTGCCTGACGGTTTTTAAGGAATAACACCTACAATCTACAATCACAGTGCAATGTCGAAAAACATTGTTGACAAAGCTTCCATAAGGCCATTTTCTGGCACCACAGTAAAGCTGAAGAAGAAGAAGTAATGAGCCCTTCAAGAAAAGGTGTTATTCTAGCATTGATCTCCCATGTCTAATGAATTATTCCTGGAATTCCCAAACATCCAACTGTTTTGTACAACCTGAGTTGCCTTAATAAAGTAATGGTCTCCCCTGATTTGGATTTTCTTGTCTGATGCTCAGCTCCATTCCCTCAGCTTAAGAAGAAAGATAATAATAATAAGGGAACTAAAAGCTGGAGAATAAAATATTATATGGCTACTGCCTCCAACATCTTCATGTAGAAGCTAGAAAGCAGCTGTTAGAGACTGTCAAGAAGAGAAATCTAAAACTTCCATGTCTCCAGAAATATAGTTAATTGCCCACTCTGGAAAGGAATGTGTTGGCCAAAATGGTCTTTCTAGCTTTATCTTGGATTTGCTGGAGGAAAGCAAAGGATTAATAAAGTATTAACATTTGCCTGGATGTACAGTATAGCTGTTTCTCTGCATGGCTGTTGGATTGGTGGTGGCCTCATCTCATTTTGTTTATGTTTTCTAGCACATTATTTCTTTTGTATCCCTACTAAGCTGCCTAGTGGATCCTTCAGGATAAAGAAGTATTGCACAAAGACTCTAAAGGGAAGGAGAACAATTTCCTGCCTGTGGGAAAGGATATACAGTATAACAGAAGGGACCTTGGAGGTCTTCTACTCCAACCCCATTTCAGACAAATGAATCCATCTCTTCATAGAAACTTCCAGTAAAACAAAGCCATTTGCAAACCCATTTCAAGAGAGAGAAAAAGCTGTGGAGCCTTGCACCTTACCATCAGTCTATGTCAGGGGTCTCCAATCTTGGCAACTTTAAGATTTGTGGACTTCAACTCCCAGAATTCCTCAGGTAGTCATGCTGACTAGACAATTCTGGGAGTTGAAGTCCACAAGTCTTAAAGTTGCACAGTTTGGAGATTCCTGGTCTATGTTATGTATTACATATTATGTAATATGTAATACATGTATGTTATGTAATACATATTACATTATTTTCAAAGAAAGACAAATAGGAAAGTAGGTCAAAATTTGATTGGTTATTGTACCCTACGATTATTATTAAGTGTTGTACTTTATGATTCTTGACTCCTGAAGAATGTATCTTTTCTTTTATGTATACTGAGAGCATTGCACCAAGACAAATTCCTTGTGTGTCCAATCACACTTGGCCAATAAAAGAATTCTAATTCTAGTTCTAAAAGCAGGAGAAACACCATCTGGGGGTCTTTGATGGCTTGCTTCACCGTTACAACTCCTACCAATGAATTCAATGCCACATGTGGCCATATATCTCTTTCTTCCGCAAACTTTTTCTAACTCCTCCCCCTGAAAAGTTTTGTGTCTCTTTCTTCTCCATGTTAATTGGGTTGAGTTAATTACTCCATGGGGGAATGGAAGGGAATCCTGCTGGGCCTTACCCTTTTAAAACAGGGAGTTGAACGTGAAGTTCATTTCCCTTGTTTCCTTACAAACAAACCCCTTAACACTTAAGTCCCAAATGTGGGGGATGAGATTTTGGCTTCCTCTGGAGGAAGAAAGAGGACAAAGAAAACAAACTCATTAAGAGAAGATATCCCATAAGTGTTCGTTAATGAAGAACACAACAAAAGCTCTACTGGGAAGAAAGACAGAGCTCCTACTGATTGTAGTTTGATTATCTGATTTCCCTGCTTTTGAAGCTAAGGAGTTATCAACAATTGTATTCACACAATGTCTTTAATTCTAGTTCTTGAATTTATCCGTTTTGTACAAGTAACCAAATAGACCAAATTTGCACAATATTTTAAGCTACCACGCAAACCAAGGTTTTCTCCTGTGTCTAGATCAAATTTTAAAATGCCAGAATGAAGGCGCCTTCTTGGTTTTATCATTGGCCAAAATTAAGTCATTATTGGTACACATTTCTGGTACCAGCAGATAGGCTGAGCTCTGCATCTCTCCACATTCACACAGTGTGTTGTGATCTGTTAAGAACCTCCATTTGAGCATATCGGTTTTACACTTCCAACAAACCAACGTTAAGATTAGCCGTCTATTGCAGGTTATGTTATGCAAATACATTTCCTAAATGTTAACTGTGTTGATTAAGCTTGTTTTATAAAACATAGTAATCTCTCATTTATATCAGGGGTGGGATTCAAATTTTGTAACAACCGGTTCTATGTGCGTGGATAGATGGATGTGGCTAGGTGGATGTGGCTAGGTGGATGTGGCCATGTGACTGGGTGGGTGTGGCAACCCCCCCCACCCTGTTTTTGGGGCCTCCTGGGCCTCAGGGAAGCTTCCTGGGGGCCGTTTTTGGAGCATGGGTGGGACACGCAGGGAAGTCTCCTTGGCGAAACAATAAGTAAGCAAGGGAATCCCGGCACAGCTGATCATAGGAACAGCTGATCATCGGGAGGTGGGGGAAGAAATACCTTAAGGAGTGACTGGTGGGGAAGAATGCAGTCAGCGATGTCGGGCATGCACGCAATGTTGCACATGCGTGATAAGGACTGACTGGGTGGGGAGTGAAGGGATGAGTGGAGAGGGGTGGGGCCATCCAGGGGCATGATTTGCCTGTTCTCTGAACTGCACAGAATCATAACAATCAGTTCTATAGAACCAGTCCAAACCAGTAGAATCCCACCCCTGATTTATATCTTATAAATAGTTTGTTCCATCCAACCGGGTTATCAGTGATAGACTTGTTGACATGTCTTGTGCCATCTTTACCAGGACAGTAAACCACAATTAAACAGTAAACAGCTGTCTGTATACAGTACTGTGTATTCACACTAACTCTCAGTTATCTGAGTCTGGCATGGACTGGGCCCATAACCAGTGTTGAGGTAATTCCCCGTTAGGAGAATGAGTGCACACAGGGAGACGTCGTGAGAGTAATGTTGAATAACACTTACACAGTACACAGATACACTGTATAGTAAAATGTAGGTTTTACTTCCAGTAACACGGTTAAGCAAAGTCCAAATAAACAGTCCAAGTCACACATAGTTTTCAGTCCAGGGATAATCCAATAAGAAAGTCCAGTATCAAAAACAGTTCAGTAATAGACTCACATCAATCCAAGAATAACGACGATCAGCAACAGTCAATACAGGAACCAAAAACAGCAAACATTTCTTCCTCCTCCTTCAAGTTTCTTCTGCCTTGGGAAACCAGGTTTCTGGCTCCATCTTATGGCCGGTTGAGAAACCACACCCACTTACAATTTTAGCATTCCCTTAAAGAGACAGTATTAAAATGTCTATCCTGGTTTATATATTTCCAACCCAACTGTTAGGTGGCTTACATTCCTAACATATTGTAACAGAATCTAGCAATTCTTTCCTGAAAATCAGCTCAAACATTTTGATGCATGAAAGCGGTTCTTTTCTTTCCTTCAATGGCCAATTGGATAGATAGCTTTATTATTTATGTGGTTTTTTTAAAATCAGGGTAACCTGGTCTACCCAAATATGGGGTGGAGCATACTGCTTCCACTTTCCCCTTTCAGCCCCAATCCTTTTACTGTTTTGGTTCCATCCCTTTTCACAGACACAAATCCAAAACGGCATTCGTGGTAGTTGAGAGAAATCACAGTGGAGATGGGACAATGTCCTAAAGTTGTCAAGCTAGCTGCCTTGGGAGTAGCATAACAAATTTCACACCACACCTGACTCCATTCGCAAGCATTTTGCCACAATATGTCAGGGCCACGAATGGTGCGGCTGGCACTGATTTCATGGTTTTGAATGGTGGTTTTCAAACCTTTGGAATTCTTCAACAACAATTATTTACTGGGTTGGTAGCAACTAGAGATGGATGGACCTCTAGGCTTTACTTCATTTCGTTTCTCATCTTTTTCTTGGTGCATCTTCTCTGTTCTGCACCCATTTACAATTCTTTACCAACAACTGCCAAAAATATCCGTGCTTATTTTCATATCAGCCTCCAAATTTAGTGCAGATTTCCATTCATTTTCTCCTAAGATAAGCATTTGTCTGCCTTCAGAGGAGGAAAGAGGGAGGGGGAGGAGGGGGAGGAGGAGGAGGAGAAAAAGAGTTCACAAAGTGCATTACAAAAGTTGACACAAACTTCAATGTATCTGTGTTCCAGATAAATACAAAAACTTCAGTTTTGGCACAGCTATATAACAATGAGAACAATTTCTCCACCAACTTCAGAAACAACTTAGATGCAGTGCAGATCTTTCAACTTTAGCTCCTTATATACAAGTCCAGACCTGGCACATGACATATAAACATATATAAATATGTCTCTATATTTGAATTAAGACCAGAAGGATGGGTATATCTACTCCTTGTTGATTTCTTCAAGCTGGATGGAAGAACCACTGAGGACTTTGTGGTGTGCTGGGGAAAAAAACTGTTTTCTTCTAGAAACCCAAAGGACTCAGTCAGAGGGGGACGGGGACCCTAAGCCCCCCTGCTCTCCCTGAAGACATAAATGGAGATCTCAGGATAATTTCCAGATTTGATTTACTGTAAGAGAAGATAGAAATACAGTCTCCAAATATCCTGTTCCAGGGTTTAAGACAGGAGATCCTTGAGTAGGAATATATACAGTATATATAGCTCAAACCTTTCTCAGAACTCTTCATCACCTTCATAAAAGAGGAATATGAAGCTTGGGTAGTGGTAAGTGCTCACCCATTTATTTCTTTTTGCTAATTAACAACTTCCTTTGAAGATTTTTAAACAAAAAACTCACAAGAGCATAATTCATTTACCAACATGCCAGACACCCCTCATTTCAAGTATGACTGCTTATTTTCACTTCCTGCCTTTTTCTCCTTGCAGTTTTATGTGGAATCAGATTCTGGAAAGGGTACCCTACAACATATTGGAAAATTGGCTTCACCTATCTGAACACCTTTTCAGTCCTGCTTCTGGCATGTCTGCTTCAGTTTCTCGAAGCTGAAATTGCAAGAAAAGTAAAAGAGTAGCTGAAATCCTTTGAATTTAGGATCAAAAAGAAAAAAAATGTTCTCTCTTCTACTCATCTATCGAAAGATGTGATTCAGCTGCTGAAGTTAGACCATTCTGCAATTAAAGTGCGTAATTTTTGCTATTTTAAAGCAAGTGGGGTACAGAAATTACAACTGGGCACTACTGCAAATCAGCAAGGTTTTACGGAACGCCAGCCCTCCAAATATAATCTAGAAGGGAAAAAAACTGAATTAAGAATGGATATTAGTGTGCAAACGTTGTGAGCTCTTCCGATTCTGTTCCTAACATTCTTTTGTAGAAAATGCTTCCATTCTGAATAAACATCTTTTATACCAAAGCTCGAGAGAGAGAAAAACATAAAGCAAAACTAGATTGTACAAGTGTAAATTCTGCCTATCTTGACTTTTAACACAATAAATACCAAAAACACTTGTCGCTTTTAAAGCATCTTGGAAATAATAGTGCAGTGGGGTTTGTGTATTTCCACTGCTGTAGCTTGTTGTTTCTCCCAAACATATTGGGAAAATCCCTCAATTTTTTTTTTGCTGTAAAAAGGTGTAATTAGTAGGATACTTTGAAGACAGTTAGGTGAGTTGAGTTTAACAATCTTACTCTCTTGTGCATATTAATTCTTTTTTTTAAATGATAAGCTAACTTTGCTGAGTTTGGAGGGATGCTCTTCAAAATGAGGACCTCAATGTTGGTCCTAAGGTTCTTCTCTGATTCTGCCAATGATCAAAACTAGCTTTGTTTGGAAAACCAGCAAATCCTCCTGCATTTTTGCTATTCTCAAAAACAACTTGTCTAGTCCTGCTTTTGTGGCTTAGTTGTCCCTGTAATCCTGCAGATCTATTGCTTTCCAGAGGGAACCACAGGAAACATGGAAGGCTACAACCACACCGAAGTCGTTGAATTCATCATTGTGGGGTTTCCTCACCTTCGGCACCTCCAGTCTCTCCTTTTCGTTTTGCTCCTCCTCGTCTACTTCTTCACCATCTTTGGCAATCTGGTGGTTTTCATGGTCATCCGCACCGATGGCCGGCTCCATACACCCATGTACTTTTTCATCAGCATCCTTTCCTTCTTGGAGATCTGGTACACGGCGACCACCATTCCCAAGATGCTGTCTAACTTGGTGAGTGAAAGGAAAAGCATATCCTTCATGGGGTGCCTCCTTCAAACTTACTTTTTCCACTCTCTTGGAGCCACTGAATGCTACTTGCTTACCGCCATGGCCTACGACAGGTATCTCGCCATTTGTAAGCCCCTGAGATACCCTTCGATGATGACAACCAAGGTGTGTGCACAGATGGCAGCCAGCTGCTGGGTCTGCGGCTTCATGTGTCCCATCACAGAAGTCATCCTGGTTTCCAAGTTACCTTTTTGTGGCCCCAATCAGATCAAACACATCTTCTGTGACTTCCCACCACTGCTCAGCTTGGCTTGTACCGACACCTCAGTCAACGTGCTGGTTGACTTTGCGGTCAATGCTTTCATCATTCTAGTGACTTTCTCATTTATCATGGTCTCCTATGCCAAGATCATCCAAACAGTCCTGAAGATCCAGACCGCCGAGAGCCGTGAGAAAGCTTTCTCAACCTGTGCCTCACATCTGACGGTCGTCTTCCTCTTCTTTGGAAGCATCATCTTCATGTACGTGAGACTGAAGAAGAGCTATTCCTTAGAGTACGACAGAGCATTTGCGGTGATCTACGCTGTCCTAACTCCATTAGTCAATCCCATAATTTATAGCCTTCGAAACGAAGAAATCCTAAGGGCAATAAAGAGGAGAATTCACCCAAGGAGCCTTCTCAGACCTTGAATCTCTTGGAACAGGCTTCTGATTGAGCGATCCACAATGAAATATGTGGTGAAATTTAAACTTAAGGCTGGTGATGAGGTGGACAGCACAAAGGTCAAATTGACAATTCAGATTTATAGCACAAAAGGCCAATTATTCGAATTACCGAGTCTATCATCTCCACCAGCATGACCAGGATTTGAAGAACAACAGGTGGGGAAGAGATGTATGTGTGTATACAGTATTTATATTGCATACACATATACATGCTTGCATATATCTTGTGGTGCATTGTTCCAATGGTGCTTTATCAAGAAGCAACTGGACTTCCTTTGTTCTTCCTTGAAGGCATTTCCCTTCTCATCGATTAACTGAAGATGTTTTGGGATGAGAAGCAAAACACCTTCAAGGAAGGTGAACAACTATGACCTGGATGACAGAGAATCGCCACAGACATTGGGGTGTGTTGTGATGTATTTCTGTTGTTGCAACCTGATAAAACAGATAATCAGAGTTGAAAGGGACCTTGTAGGTGATCTAGACCAAATCCCCACCCAAGCGGGAGACCCTACACCATTTCTGACAAATGGCAGTCCAATCTCTTCTTGAAAGTGATGGCACTCCCACAACTTCTGAGGGCAAGATGTTCCATTGGTTGATTGTTCTCACTGTCAGAAAGTTTCTCCTTATTTCCAGGTTGAATCCTTGTTCAGTTTCCATCCATTATTCCTTGTCTGGCCTTCAGGGGCTTTGGAGAATAGCTTGACCCCCTTCTCTCTGTGGCAGCCCTTCAAATATTGGAAGACTATCCTGTCTCCCCGGTCCTTCTTTTCACTAGACTAGCCATGCCCAGTTCCTGTAACCGCTCATCATATGTTTTAGTCTCCAGTCCCTTAATAATCCTGGTTACTCTTCTCTGTACTTTTTTTAGAGTCTCAACATCTTTTTTATAATGTGGTGACCAAAACTGGATGCATATATATATATATTCCTGCTCAAAGATCTCCTGTCTTAAACTGGATACTCTAGTTGTGGTCAACCATGCTGGACTAGTGCTATATTCCTTTTCATAAGATCTAATTAATCATCAATGATAATCTCATCAATCAGAGATTAATCTCACATAAATACCATCAAATTATGATGACTTGCGGTACGCAATACATCTATTTTAACCAACAGAACACACACACACACACACACACACACACACAGAGCATTCGGCACCTACTAAATTCTTCAAAATAGTCACTTGTCAGAGGAAAACACAGGACAACCAATGTATGAATGGAGTGATCTTTTCTCCATATGCCAAGCTATGTTGTTGCTATTAAAACTAATTTAGAACTCATATTCTCCATAGTATCCATGAGCCTTCCTGTCTAAAAATTCAACTAATGAGAATTTGTTTTCTGTAACTTATCCTTTATTGGGCACATTTAAAACAGTCCAATTTCCATGTCTAAATTTCCCTGGACAAATGCTATCTAAGGTTTTCAACCCAGAGATTTATTAAAACATAAATCTATTCCAGATTATTAAAAGTTAATGTAATAAAAGAGATAATTCGAAATAAAGGCTAATGAAGGATATTCGTTTGATTTTACCAGATCTAAGTAAACCGCATAAGAAAGAACCGAAATAGCTTCTGCAAACATTCCCATCAATGTTTTAGAAAAAGTATAGAATTATTATTTGCTTAATAATTCAACATTCCATGTGTGACAGATTACCCGAGATAACAGTGTAAAATAATCCCACTTCAAACACTTGCATGAATGTATGCTTTCTGCAGGTAAATGAATTTAAATAAAGCTTATCCTCCAGATTTTGAGATCTCTGTAATCTCTTTTCAATTATTCTATTTTTTCTATCAACTATCCATTTCTGGAATGTCTCCCATCTCAGGAATTCACAGTGAGTAAATAACTTTGGCAGCTGATATTTTATGCTTGTTTTCTTCTTCTTACAGTCCTTTCTAGTTATTCCTAGCTAGATTTATCAATACAACAGAGAAATTTAAGACGTATTGAGTGCCATTTACTATCGAATAGCCTTCCTCTATTTTGCACGAGCTGTTGATAATCAAGTGGAGATATCAGGATAGGAGATGGATTCATGAACAGTTTGATCAACTGGAATCAAATCTCAGTACTGGATTGGATCCAACCCATTTGACAAATTGATCCAGGACATCAAACTTAGCCCTAATCCCCTGAGCTGCTTATTTATACCACATTACCGAAAGCTGACTGGTTACACTTCAAGAAATGATAGTTAAGTGATCTGTAATCCTTCGATTATTTATTCTTCATGCATTATTTATATATTCCTTATTTATATATATGCATTATTTATATATGCATGTATGTGTATATATATATATATATATATATATATATATATTATATATATATATAATTTAATTCAATTTAAAACTTAAATTTAACTTTAAATTTAAAAATTTAAATTTTTAAATTTAAAACGTAAGAACACACACACACATGTATATGTATTTAGCCCCAAAGACTTTCAGGATGGTTCAGACCTAAGCAGTAAAATAAAATTAATATTTGATCTTACAAGTTAAAAGACATAGCAGGGAAGGAAAGGGAGGTGAGGAGAGTAGAGAAAAATCTATGTATAATTCTTCATGGGAACAGCTGGGATGGAAAATGCTCAGGTAGGCATATACAATGATGGACAACTGTGACGTATTTTAGGGGAGCAAAACTGGTGGTTCTTTCAGCAGAGATGATGCAATAGCTATTTCTTCTCTCCCTCCCCTGTTGCATTGCAAAAACTGCTGGGAAAAATGATTTTAAAGCCATACACTTACAGACAACCTTCCATCCAATATATCTTACCTGGTTCCTGGAGTCTTCCTGATGAGGCTCTTATTACAGAAGTCATCAGTAACCATCTATCTCTGCCGTTGGGTGGGGAGCCATTCCATTTTGTCATCATTGATTTTGCAGCCTGGTGAATTCATTCTTCCTCCTCTTCCTCTTCCTCCTCCTCTTCCCCAGATGCACCAACTCTACTTTGTTGATGCAAGCTTTTGGGAGCAGAAGAATCCAGATGTTTTGCAAGGCTGGGATGACTTTTCAGAACTATCTTACAGAGGAGAGCCAAGTTGTTTCCTAGGACAGATCAAAATCAGAAGACTACATTACAAGGAGAAGACTTGAGAGAAAGATTAGCAGGAAGTTTGGGGTGGTCAAAGAGAATGCTCAAACCTAGGGGGCTTATGGTTTCCTTCTTGTCCAATGTTGACTAACCAAGGCAGGACAGCTACTTGGTCCTTTAGTCCCCTGAAGCTCACCTAGCCGAAGCCATCTTGGAGCTTCAATGCTGCCACACTAGAATAAGGGATAGGGAGGAGGGGATTAGAGATAGCTGGGGCTGTGTAGTCAAAACAAAATACTTTCCCCTGGGAACCAAGGACGTTCTCACACCTGGCCGGAGGAAGGAGGAGTGATGTCACCAGACCTGCGAACCAGTAGTAGGATTCAAAAAATGTTACTACTGGTTCTGTGGCTGTGGTTTGGTGGGCATGGCAGGGGAAGGATACTGCAAAATCCCCATTCCCTCCCCACCCCACTAGCCTGCTTTCCAGCTCTGTTCTCCTATGCAGGGCAACCAAAGAAAACCCAGCCGATCAGCTGGGACTCAATGGGAGATAGAGAAGAGATGGGGTTGGCGGGGCCAGTCAGAGGTGGCATTGGCCGGTTCTCCAAACTACTCATTATTTCTGCTACCAGTTCTCCAGAACTGGTCATAACCTGCTGAATGCCACCTCTCCTGTTGGACACTGCCATGATTGAATTGAGTGGAAAATCTTTACTTTTAATTAGGTGAAAACCAAGGGGCCTCCCAGAGTTGGTTTTCACTAGATATGTGCCAATTTGATACTTCCAATAAAGCTATTCTTTGAGGAATCTACCTGCCTTGGAGTTTTTGCTTGCTATGGATCTATTACTTGGAACCCTAACGCTCACATCAAGACCACATCTTTATGTCATAGACTAGCATTAGAAAAACAAAATACAATTAATTAATATTTATTTATCTATTTGTTTGTTCATTTAAAACATTTATAAAGATGCCCATCTTCTATGCCCAATCAAAATAATGTTATAGTAATTTTAGAAGCTGAAAAGCTAAAAACTATAAAATACACCAAGTTAAAAAACATTTTAAAGATAGATAGATAGATAGATAGATAGATAGATAGATAGATAGATAGATAGATAGATAGATAGACAGACAGACAGACGGATGGATGATAGATGATAGAGGGACATACATAACAAAAACCTTAATAAAATCTATAAAAAGGGATAAAACATTTAATTTAATGCAAAAACCCCATAAAAATTGGTATACAACTATCTGTTCAACCACAATTCAAACGCTTTCAACAAGTTAAATACTCATTAAGGCTGGTTTGAGGCGCAAGCCTTCCTCTGATGGATTTTAACTGCATTATGGTGTTGCATGTGGTAGAATTATATGTTGTAGCAGGACTAGTATCTGCAAGCAGCAGACATAAAATTATCTTGGCACCCAGTGCTGTAACTCTGGATTTCTTCGCTTGAGTTGTGGGGTGGACTAGATGACCTCCTTAGGTCCCCTTCTCAGATCTAAGGCTGCTATCCACATTTTTAAACCATGGCACTTCAAGCTTTAGCAGCAATGTTCACAAAGCTTGGTTTGTGGCCAGTTGGAGTGGTTTGTTGTTGTTGTTTTTGTTGTTTACTTGTGTAAACTCCTCTTGCTTAATTTTAGGATTCATGTACAGGTAGTCCTGGACTTACGATCACAATTGGGAGCAGAATTTCCCTCGGTAAGCAGGATGGTGGTTAAGTGAATCATGCCCGATGTGATGACCTTTCCCCCCCTTAATTGTTAGGCAAATCACCATCGTTGTTAAGTGAATCACACAGTCATTAAACAGATCCAGCATTCTCCCCAATCCCTTTGCTGGTTGGAAGCTGGGGCAAATGGAGATCACGTGACTCCAGGAAGCTGCAACTGTCATAAACCCATGCCAGTTGCCTGATTTTTCAACATGGGGATGCTGCAACCGTCATAAATGCAAGGACCTTATGTCATAAGTCAGTGTTTTTTCAGTGCCGTTGTGACTGAGCGAATGGTTGTAAGTTGAGGACAAACCTGTATTATGAGAATTCAGAAACAAGTGAACTGGTTATCATTGGATTCTCCTGTGTCTCCCTGTTCTTCCTTATTTGGATGTTAACAAAACTCTCTAACATGTTGGATGTTGAAATAAAATAAAAAACGTGAATGCAACTGCCTGGGATTTAATTGGGATTTGTTTTGCTTTTTCTGATTTCTCTTCTCTTAGAGAACTGCTTCTCTTATCCAGCCATTGATGAGCTGCAGAGGAAATATTAAACCACGCTCGCCTCCACTTTGATGCTGTGTCAATATTAATGATACCAGTATAAGAGTCAGATAATATGCTTTTATATTAAAGGATATAATATTCCTTTCCTTTAACACAAAAGAAGCCCTTCTGCTGTTTTATTGTCAGCTACACAGATCCGTATTTGTGTTGTCCAATATAATCATTTACATTATGGGTTCCTGTAGCTGTCCCTCAATAGCTTGCAGAATATTTTAAAAATGCAATATTCAGCCCATAAAGGGCTGTTTATTCTCTAAAGAGACCTCTGTGGCATTGATGGAAATTTAAAACATGCACACCAGATGTTTCCGCAGAATAAAAACCCAATGTGGAGCAGAAATAAGATAATAATATCTAAATCCAAACACCTTAGTTTTCTTCGGCGACCCCCAAGTGGGAAAAGGAGTCTCCCTTCAATTTTTTCCAACCCCAAATATATATAAAATATATATAAAATTAGAAAATCGAGGCACGCATTTTTTATCTTGGCCACTGTAAGCCAAATACATCGTGATAAGAATAATACTTTTGTTTTATAATGATATTGTTATGGTTGGTTGCACAGCCAGCCAGATGTTTAAAGTGGATTTGGCATTTTTATCCAATTATAGTTATTTCTGGAGAAGGCTCACCAAATGCTGGTGATTTATGATCAAGTCAAGCTTTCTTCTGAACTCTTAATATTCCTTGATGATATATAGGGTTCTAAGGGAAGTTGCTCTTTTATAAATTAAATTTTGGGAGGTCAATTAATTCTAATTTTCTGCGGTTAACATGGCAATAATTTGGGAAGTTTGTTCCACAGTCTTTGAATTTTAATTGTTAGATGCTGAAATGATGATGGTGATGATGGTGATGATAATTATGATGGTGATGATCTTTCATTAGTCATTTAGGTGAGGTGGGAGGTGTAGAAATCATCGTTAAATAAAATGAAACATAATCAAACAAATTATTATAACCAACATTATCATCATTAATTAATCCATATGCTGGACTTGAAAACCGGGTTTCCCCAGGCAATTTCTAGCAGATTAAAATCAGGATGAATTCTAAAATAAATGCAAATGGATAATAAATCATAAAGGACTATATAGCACTAAGTTAATAAAGGGAACAATGAAACAAAAGCTTTCTGAAGAAACTAATAAAAACTAATGCATTAATTATAATGGTTAAATTTTCACTGTAATCGATCAATTGAAACAATTATATAAAATGGGCCCCTTCACAAAGTTTGTACTGTGTGGTCAATGACAGAAAAGGAGCATTTAAAAATGGGCTTTATATATATAAAAATACAATTAATGTACAGAAATGTACTATGGCTACCCTTTGTTTAATTTCCTGCAAAAATGCCACATAAATTTTCCACATGACCGACTTTCCCGCCAAAATGTCACATGACTTGCTTTCCCGCCAAAATGCCTCATGGCTCTCCACCTGACTTGTTTTCCCGCCAAAATGTCACATGACTCTCTTGCTTTTCTGCTAAAACACCTCTTGATGGCTTTTTCCATTGAGGGCGGCCTTTCCTCAGAACACCCATAAGAACGAATTGCTGTACTCAGCGACAATTTTCTACAAAAAGTGGGTAGCTGGAAACACTGCAATATTTTTACAGGCATGGTTTCATGTCTGCGCTTGGAAAGAGTGAACATCATTATGATTTGAAATTCTTAGCTATTCAGCCTCAGTGGATACTATTATTATTACTAAATCCCACTTTTAAATCGCTACATAATAATCTCCTCATTTTAAAGCCTGGTGGCTGGGGAATTCTAGGAGTTAAAGTCCATCCATCTTAAAGTTGCCAAGGTGAGAAACACAGACCTGGAAGATTTCTAAAACGCACTGAGAATTTCCAAAACGAACCACAAAATGCTAAGTATGTCCATTTTCACTTCTCTCAGGTTCTTGTTTTGCCAAACCACTAAAGACCACCATGTTGGCTGGGGAATTCTGGGAGTTGAAGTCCACCCATCTTAAAGTGGCCAAGGTGAGAAACAATGGAATGGAACATTTCTAAAGTGCATTGAGCGTTTCCAAAATGATCCACAATATGCTAAGTATGTATATATATATATGTCCATTTTGGCTTCTCTCAGGTTCTTGTTTTGCCAAACCACTAAGAACCACCATATTGGCTGGGGAATTCTGGGAGCTGAAGTCCACCCATCTTAAATCAGCCAAATTTTTAAAAAAAATACCACTCTATCCTGTAGCCAAACTCATAAACCCATTTGTAGCATGCCAACTTCTGACCTAGTTTAAATTAGCTGTGCACATTCACAGAGAGATAAACAAATCCACATCTAATTTGGCACCAAGAGGATTAATTGTTTTCTTGGAACCAATTCATCAATTGTTACCTCTTAAATGTGTAACAAGTCCCTAAAGACCAGGCAATCCAGTGAGGGGAATATATATATATATATATATATATATATATATATATATATATATATATAATTATTTATGTTTATTTTATATAGAAACTTCACATCTGGGCAGGTTCTGGGGTCAGATGAATGGAGAATTCATTTTGTCTGAAGTGATCTAGGGTTTCCTGCTTGAGCAGTGAGTTGGACTAGAAGACCTCACAGGTCCCTTCCAACTCTGTTATACTGTTAACGTCACAATTCTTCACTTATGTGAAGCTCCAAGAGATGAAAAAGAGACATTTGAGTTTGAATGCTTGAATTGATATCATATGGTGTGTTTTTTTCCTGCTAAGAGAAAATATTCTGCATGTATTGGAACCCATTAATAAGGGCCATGGATATCCCCTTCCATTTCCTCCCCAAATCTGAATTCCTGATGAAATTCAGATTTAAAATCCAGTTTAATCTGGAGTTCCATTTCCATTGGCATGGCTGTTCAATTCAGACTTCCGAATCCGTTCAGGGGAAATATTAAAATAAATAAACTATGAATGCGCTGTCTTTCCAACTGAACTGGACGTCAGCTATGCAGTTGGACAATTTAGAATCAAGTTGCTGGGTTGATCTGAAGATCTAGTGTCGATCCATTTTACTTGGTCTCCTAAATCAGCTTGAAATGGAGCCTCTGAGAAGAACAGCCCCACTGTCTTCCCAGTAAAATATGGCTTGGAGTTATAAGATATATATTTTGTGCAGCGAAGAAAAATATCTAAAATTTCTTTTGTTTCTGGATCAAACTAAGGAGATCATAAAGACATAAAAACTTGCAAAAGGCCAGGAAGTTCATAAGTCTTCCTCTTTTTTTGGCCTCCAGCACTCAATAATTCACAGCTAACTGCCCAGAACATGGACGCTTCTTTCTTAATTAACAGAGTTAATGTGAATCTAAAATAAGAGCACTTTAACTTATGGCCATGAAGAAATAGTTTCGAATCCATGGATGCAACACATCAATGCCAGTTCCCACAGTTTCTAAACCTACAGCAGAAAATTATCAAATGCATGGGAATAACCTTAAACACTATTCTTAATTAATCTGAATTTTTTTAACAAACTTCTTATTGAATCAAGTTTTAGTTTCACGACATTTCTTCCCTTCCTTGCCATATTTTCTAAATATTAGAAGAACAAAGTTGAGAAATGGCCATTCTTAGACCCAGTCTTCTGCTCATGGCGGGATCAGAGTTTTGCCCAATGAAACTTTTGACTGCTGAATCTTGATCTGAATGAAAGGGAAGGTAAACTTTTTTCTGGATTATCTGAATCTTTATTTACCACCCAGATGAGAACACAACAATATGTGGGAAGCAAAGTTAATTGAAACTATTATTTTCTCCGATTTGACGTTTATACAGGTAGTCCTCGACTTATGACCACAATTGAGCCCAAAATTTCTGCTGCTAAGCGAGACAGTTGTTAAGTGAGTTTTTTGCCCCATTTTATAACCTTTCCTGCCACAGTTGTTAAGGGAATCACTGCAATTGTTAAGTCAGGAACATGATGGTTAAGTGAATCTGAGCTTTGTCTCGTTTTATGACTTTTCTTGCCAACGATCCTTAAGTGAATCATTGTGGTTGTTAAATTAGTCCCCCGGTTGTTGAGTGAATCTGGCTTCTCCATTGACTTTGCTTGCCAGAAGGTCGCAAAAGGGGATCATGTAACCCTGGGACACTGTGATCATCATAAATATGAGCCTGTTGCCAAGCATTTGATGTCAGGATTCCGGCAGTTACCCCCATTTAAATCATGAGTCTCAAGCCAAACTTCCAAAACTTAAAAAATATTTATTGGGAGTTAACATGTCCGGCATTGCCTGGGTGCAGCCAACTCTGGGGCACATCATTCATTGTCACCTTTGACCCTGGTTTTCCTCCACCCCTGGTTGTATCATAATTCATATTCTCCAATGGGACACCTCCATAGCCCAGAGTCATCCATCATGCTCTCCAGTTAGAATTTTGCACAGCAGAAACTTCAGTCACCTAGTTACTATCTTTGAAAACATTTATGGAATGCACTTTTGGTTTGCAAGCTGCTACACTGCTCCCCTCTCCCTTCCTGTTGGCAACTCTAAAATATTTATGAGTTGACATTCGAACTATGATCATGAGACCCTTGGGGATGCTGCAACAGTCATGAGTGTAAAAAATGGTCATGTCACTTTTTTCAGTGCCGTTGTAACTTCGAATGGTCATTAAATGAATGGTCTACTATCTGTAATCACTACAGAACATCAAAATACATCTTGGAAAATGAATGGTGGTAAGTCGAGGATTATCTGTATTTTAGTTGATACAACCTTAAAAATCACATGCACCTTTTTTTTTTTGAAGCCCCATTGCTCTGTTAGCACCTGTTCATTTTCCATCCAGTTCAAATCGATCATTTGAATGACCATGATTTGCACTAATTTGAAAAAATCAGTGGGATGCCTTGATCTGAATTTTTTCTCTCTCTGTTGAGGCTGCAGCCTAGGATTCAAAACTGCTTCTTCCATTTCTGATTCTATTTGGAAATTCAGCATTGAACAAAAAAGATTTTTCCCATGAAAATTTGGCTCAGCCTTATGGAACAAATTAAGTTAACCCTCTTTTTTTTTTTTTCACCCCCTGGAAAACTAACCTGGTGCCCCACAACCCCATCTCTCTCATTCCCCCACCGAGACCCATTTCGCCATCACAACGAACCCACAAAGTTTGTGATTAGTCCAGAGTTAAATAGCTAAGCGTCGCTTTGAATCCAGGTCTCCCCGTAGTAACATAAGCTTTTGCATCCTATTTGCCTTGCAGTGAGCTAGATCACCCAGAAACATTTAGCTTCGCGCTGCAATACAATTGCTAATTTTAGTCAGATAAAAGTCAAACCTTTCCAGATTTACTCAGAAGTAAGGGCTGTGGGATATAAGGGGACATAAGCTCTTGAAAGTCTTGTTGACTTCAAAGCGACTGGAGGCTTTTTAATCTACTCCACAATAATTTTTTTCTTCCCCTACACTTTTTAAAATGCCGTTATACCACTTAGGTTTGTTTTTATAGGGTCATTTTTACTGTTTTCTCCTATGTTACTTTGATGGCTTCACTGAAGGGCTGCCTTTACAAGAAACAAACAGAAACAAATAAAAACAAAGCACCCTATCATTTCACCGAATGATGGCATGACCTTCTCTGATTAATATATCCCGTGGCCTTCTATGTTTTTATATGCTTTTAGCCCAGCTTGTCTAAATGTTGAATGTTTTCTTTGGGGCACCATGTATCTTGGGAATACATATTTTATAGTGGCTTTATCCAGTACAAACTTTCATTGTTGTCACACAGCTGCATAAAAACAATGACTCATTTTTAAAATATATATTCTTTTTTTTAGCAACTTCACTTTTTTCAACTGTATCTCCTACAAAAGGATGCAAACATTGCCAGCTAGTTGGCAACTACTGTTGGTAATAACTGATATAATTAGTTTTATTACGATGATTACTTAACGATAAAATGGTGTATGCAATCGTGGTGGTAATGCTGCCATCCTTTCATTAAACAAGTCCACTTATTCTCTGTTATCTTTGGTGTGATTTATCGGATCAAAAATGTTTGAAGAAAGAGAGGTTGGAATTAAAGTATGGGGAGGAACTATTCTCCTTAGGATATCCTTTTCTTTCAATATCTGACGCTCTCCACCAAGTGAGATGTAGAAAGAAAAAGAGAGAGACTTTAACAAATGTGGAAGTAATTGTGCATCCTGCATTTCTCATTCTCTCATAGTTCTCATTCAGCTTGAGGAAAGAGAATTTGTTCTGAAGTATCTTTCAATGGAGTAGAACTGTGCAGGGAAGCTGCCTTGAGTGAAGCATGATGATTGATTGATTGAGCCACTTATTCATCTTCAAGGGCAGCCCCATATAGAACGCATTGCAGTAATACAAATGGGAAATAACCAAAACCATGAACAAAGTCTATGTTTTGGGAAATTCTCAGTCATCCAGGTCATGGTTGCCCCAAAAGTGCTTTTTCAAAAGGCAACTGAACTTACTTTGCTCTTCCTTGAAGATACTTCGCTTCTCATCCAAGAAGCTTATCCAGTTCTTAATAAGCACTGAAGAACGGAAGAAGATTCTTGGATGAGAAGTCAAACATCTTCAAGCAAAAACAAAGAAAATCCAGTTGTTTTTTGAGAAAGCACCTTTGGGACATGACCAAGTTTGTGTGGTGAGGGGGGCCAAGAAGCAGATATCTCTTTCCAAATTTCTGGACTATCCATTCAATGTAGAGAAAAGTAAAGTCCTATACTTAGGCAAGAAAAACCAAAAGTACACATATAGACTGGATAAAACCAGGCTCAGTAGCAGTAACTGTGAGAAGGATCTTGGAGTCTTAGTGGCAGCCAGCTAAATAGGAGCCAGCAGTGTGCAGCAGCAGCCAAAAAAGCTAATGCAATCCTAAGATGCATTAACAGAGGGATACAGTCAAGATCAAGGGAGATACTAATACCACTCTATAAAGCCTTAGTAAGGCCACAAAACTGCATCCAGTTTTGTTCACCACATTATAAAAAAGATGTTGAGACTCTAGAAAAAGTGCAGAAAAGAGCAACCAGGATGATTAGGGGACTGGAAACTAAAACATATGAAGAATGATTACAGGAACTGGGCTTGGCTAGTCTAATAAAGAGAAGGACCAGGAGAGACATGATAGCAGTCTTCTAATATTTGAGGGGCTGCCACACAGAGGAGGAAGAGGGTCGAGCTATCTTCTAAAGTGCCTGTAGGCTAGACAAGGAATAATGGATGGAAACTGAACGAGAGATTTACCTGGAAATAAGGAGAAACTTTCTGACAATGAGAACAATCAACCCATGGAACAGAAGTTGCCTTTGGAAGTTGTGGGAGCACCATCACTTGAGACCTTCAAGAAGAGATTGGACTCCCATCTGTCAGAAATGGTGTAGTGTCTCCCGCTTGGGTGGGGGTTGGAGTAGATGACCTATAAGGTGCCTTCCAACTCTGATTATCTGTTAATCTGTTACTCCCAATCAATCCCAAGTTTTCAGGAGAGAATTCCATCAAGGGATCTTACTCAGACTGAGTAGAGCAGGCAAAACTGCTGAATGATGGAAGGGATGCCATCAAAAAACAGCAGCAGCAGCAGCAGCATCTACTGCCCTCTCCAATGGCCGAGTGAGAAGAAAAGAGAAATTTGAGAGATGTTCTCAACCATCCTGAGAATAAAATAGAAAAACAAAATCTCTTTCTGCAGGAATAGGAAACTTCTTAAAAGGGGCGAGACAGAGCGTTTAGCAGAGCATTCATTTGAGCTGACATCTTGCACTGAGTTGTTGAAGGGCACCTGGAATTAGCTGAAGGGATGTAAGCACTTCTGAAGCCACAGGCTGAACCACCCCGTCCTTAACATCTCACTTGCTAGATTCATCATGACAAATTGAAGCTAGGCCTTGACAACTAAGAACTTGACATTTCCCCTGAAGAAGTCAGAGACAGGTGATGAGTAAAACAAGAGTCTCCAGCTGATTTCCTGTTTGCAGTCATTCTCTCTGTCTCTTCCATCCCCTTCTTGAGTTGTCAGGGATTTGAGGTCAATTTCCTTCAAGAGAGAGTTCCATGCAGCAGAAAGTTCAACTTTTCAATGCTTTAAATCCTCTGCAGATTTTTTTTCCAGTAGTACCAATATGGTTTCTCTGTTGAAGACCTATAATCCTGTTAATCTGTATCTGTTTGTAGTTATCACTGGCTTCCCAAATCTCTAGCACTTCCAGAAAACTCTTTTTTCTCTGCTTTTCCTCATCTAGAATTCTTCACTGTCATTGCCAATCTGTTGATGTTCATCATCATTCATTTGAACTTCCATCTCCATACCCCATGTGCTTTTTCTGTCAATGACCTCTCTTTCTTAGAAATCTTTTGTATGGTGTCCACCATCCCTAAAGTTCTCTCTAACTTGCTCAGTGAAAGAAAGCTTAATTCTCTCCATGCCTCTTATAATCTCCAGAAAGCTACTTCTTCACTGCCATGGCAGTTTCTAGCCATCTGCAGTTCACTGAACTACCCAACTTTCATGAGCAACAAGATAACAATTAACTGTTGGATCTGTGACTTGCTAGACCCCATGGTTGAAAATAATCTTGATTTCCGAGTTGCCCTTTTGGGGCCCAAATCAGATTGAAGACTTCTTCTGTGACTTCCCCCCATTATTACTTTGATCACCAAATGGTCATCCATTTGTCTGGGTTATATAAGGTCTCCTTTCTTGGCCAGGGGTTGGATTAGAAGACCTCCCTCCCAAGGTCCTTTCCAGCCCTGATTTTATGTCTGCATTGAAACATCAACTTTATTTTCAACGCCTGAAAACTTTTGGCCACTTTCCTGGAGGCTCTTTAAAATCCATCCTAGATTTCAGCATGGCATTTGACAAAGTAGACTACAACCTACTTTTTGGTAAGCTTGAAAAAAGTGGGATAGATAGCACCATGACCAGATGGATTCACAACTGGCTGACAAACCGTACTCAACAAGTAATCCTTAATGGGTCTAAGTCTACATGGAGGGAAGTAAGCAGTGAGGTGCCACAAGGTTCCGTCTTAGGCCCAGGACTCTTCAATATCTTCATTAATTACTTAGATGAGGGAATAGAAGGGGAACTTACCAAATTCGCAGATTATACTAAGCTGGCAGGAATAGCTAACACCCAAGAAGATAGGCTCAAGATCCAGCTGGAACGCTGGGCCCTATATGAAAATGAAATTCAATGTAGAGAAAAGTAAAATCTTACACTTAGGCAAGAAAAACCAAAAATACACTGGGTGAAACCAGGCTTAATAGCACTAACTGTGAGAGGGATCTTGGAGTCTTAATGGACAATCAGCTAAATAGGAGCCAGCACTGTGCAGCAGCAGTCAAAAAAGCCAATGCAATCCTAAGTTGCATCAACAGAAGGATACAATCAAGATCGAGTGAGGTATTAATTCCACTCTATAAAGCCTTAGTAAGACTACACCTAGAGTACTGCATCCAGTTTTGGTTACCACACTATAAAAAAGATGTTGAGGCGCTAGAAAAAGTGCAGAGAAGAGCAACCAGGATGATGAAGGGACTGGAGGCCTTTTCGTTCATATATGTCAGGGTGACAAAAATGTCATTTATTGGATTATGGCCAGGCGCTGGCTCTTATTTATGCTGTCCTGACCTCCTTTTTTAATCCGATTATCCACAGCCTGTGAAACAAAGAAATTAAAGCAGCTTTGATGAGAATGTTTCAGTGAGAGAACCAAATAATTAATGGGGAAACAGAGCAGCCCTAGAGAGGGAATATGGAAAACCAAGACATTAAAAAATAAGGAAATGCTTTTGTATAGTTTATTTTATTTATTTATTTTTGTAGGGTTTTTTTCATTGTCATTGTTGTTTTTGGTTTTTATTTTATTTTTATCTGAAGTAAGCCACTCGGAACCTCAGTTACACAAGATGGGTGATTATATAAATCTTCTAAGTAAAAATAAATAAATAAAAGGATATAGTACCCACGCAGTTGTTTGCTTTGAATCATTCTATGATTTCAACAACAGGAGCTGTTACCAGGAATAAAATCACTGTTGCAAGGAACTCAGCAATATTTTTATTTTTATTTAAAAAAAATTTTTTAGAACACTGAATTAGAACCAGGGTTCAAGATTTTGTGATACTCTCTCTGCAAATCAGGAAAAAAAGCCAGTTTCTTTTGTTCTTTATGCAAATGATTGAGCCTTTATATAGTCTAAGTAGGTCACCAAACTCACAAGTCTAGAATCTAGAAGCGTAATTTGGATTTTATTTTATTTTTTTAAAGCAGCCTGTATGGCACCTTCCAAATAGCTTATTTTAAAACTGAAGGATGCATTCACCGGAGATACAAAACTATCTTTCATTACTGAGAGCATGCATGATTTTTGGAGAACATACTCTTCCATCGGGCGATTTCATTTAAAAGTTTAAACTAACCCAGCATCGTAATGCAAATTTGAATTGGATGTAGGCTGATTCGCACATCCCTTGTATTTGGTTTTATTTTCCTTGCTGTCATATTACCATCTGATAATTCGCTGGCAACTTTTGAGTAGGATTGTGAAGGGCACCTGTTTCTTGAGCGTTTTGTGATAATGCAATGTTACATTTTGATTTACTCTTTAGGATGTCCAATTCATGTTTATGAGGTTCCAAATAGAAAGAACCATGTGACAGGAAGGTCATGCAACCCTGGATATAATTCAGCAGTAAAAATTCAAAGGGAAACATACCCAGGTTAAGAGAATCAGTTTGTAATCAGAGTTACCCAGAGCCTTTTCTTTAAATAGGTTGTTTTTAATGTATCAAATTATAGCCTTTCATGAATAGAACAGAAGCTGGAATGCAAAATAAAATTAGTCTTTTTTTTTTTAAAGATACAGATGCTGAAATTAAGTCAAGCCTTTCCCTGATTATCTTATCCTAACAATAATATCCAAAACCTTATTTAAAATCACTGCCTCACCGAAAGAAATAATGCAATGTAAATTCTTTGGCTCCCTTCCAGATTTCCAATGGTTTCATAATTGCTTCTGTTGTTCCCCAAAAATAAAACCAGAAATAAAAAGTGACATTTCCCGTTTGAAACTCTGAGCCGTTATTGCGATAGGCAGCAAGTTCCAACTGAAGTGAATTGGCCTAGGATATCTATTTACTTAAAAGGTTCTTAATTTAGTTCAGCTAAACTTTTTTTTTTCCATTGCCGTTGTAATTTTGAGCAGTCTCTGAATGAATGGACTCCCTCTATGGATAGAAATAAATAAACAAACAAATAAATAATCTGTATTTTTACTCAAGCTGGAGAAACATACTGTGTGAGCTAATCAATGAAGCTGCAATCCTTTTGACAGTCTAGAAGTCAACTTCAGCAAAATCAATCAGGCTTACTCTGAGTAGACACACATAGGGACCTGTGCTGTAAATTATACTGGGACAGAGAAGGAAACATGAATTGTTAACACTGTGATAAAGGGGGCGAAAACCTGTCATTTCAGGTGAGATAAACTCAGTGGAAGGTGGGATTTCCACACAAAACATTTGTGAGTGAATTATGATGCCCAACAGTGTCTACTAGTGGAGGAGGAAGAGGAGGAGGAGGAGAGGGAGGAGGGGGAGGAAGGAGGAGGAGTGGGAAGAGGAGGAGAGGAAGAGGAGGAGTGAATTATGATGCCCAACAGTGTCTACTAGTGGAGGAGGAAGAGGAGGAGGAGGAGAGGTGAGGAGGGGGAGGAAGGAGGAGGAGTGGAACGAGGAGGAGGAGAGGAGAGGCAGGAGGAGTGGGCGGAGGAGGGGAGAGGGAGGAAGGAAGGAGGAGAGGGAGGAGGAGGAGAGGAAGGAGGAGGAGGAGGAGAGGAAGAGGAGGAGGAGTGGGAGGAGAAGGAGGAGGAGAGGAAGAGGAGGAGGAGTGGGAGGAGAAGGAGGAGGAGAGAGAGGAGGAGGGAGAGGAGAGGAGGAGGAGTGGGGAGGAGGAGGAGAGGGAGAAGAAGGAGAGGAGGCGGCAAGGAAGGAGGAGGAGTGGAAGAGGAGGAGGAGAGGAATGAGGATGAGGAGTGGGAGGAGAAGGAGGAGGAGAGAGAAGAGGAGGAGAGGGGGAGGAGGAGAGGAAGGAGGAGGAGTGGGAAGAGGAGGAGGAGGGGGAGGAGGAGGAGGAGAGGGAGGAGAAGGAGGAGAGGGAGGAGGAGGAGAGGAAAGAGGAGGAGGAGGAGAGGAAGAGGAGGAGGAGTGGGAGGAGAAGGAGGAGGAGAGAGAGGAGGAGGAGAAGGAGGAGGAGAGAGAGGAGGAGGAGAGGGAGGAGGAGAGGAAGGAGGAGGAGTGGGAAGAGGAGGAGGAGAGGAAGAGGAGGAGGAGTGGGAGGAGGAGGAGGAGAGGGAGGAGAAGGAGGAGAGGGAGGAGGAGGAGAGGGAGAAGGAAGAGGAAGGAGGAGGAGGGCTTTTATTTGGTATTCATATGGAACTAAGCATAGTACAAAAAAAACTATAATGAAAATGCATCACAATATAAACATATATTTACAAGGTAGGAGCAGGTTTCAAAATTTTATTTCATCTGGAGACTTCACAGGCATCAGCAGTCAGAGCTCTTGTTAAATAGAAAGCCACCTCTAATGGAGAGACACCGCTTTCCCATCCTCTCCTGTACTGTACAGTAGTCACTCGCTGTTGCTTATGTTTTATATTTTTAGCATTTTATTTGTACACCGTGTGGAATCCCTTAATGAGAAGATGGGTTTATTGATATATAAATAAGACTGTATGTCTGGTTTCTTTATTCTCTGTCCATGGTTCTGAAATCAGGTCTACTGTCCAGTTCTTTTCACAGATTACTTCCTCCTACTTCCTGTCTACACCTACTTTGAAACTGTAATGTGTTAATTTTCTCACCCCCGAGAGGTAATTTTTGGCTAGGATTGCACTCAAAAACACTAATGGGTGGGAATGAGGTGAGCCTTAATTTTGTTTTATTTGTATTTTAATTGACTTGAAAGTCAATACAGTGATATGTTTGCTCACCATTTATACATTTCAGAATGTTTCTTTTTTTAAAAAAAAAATCTGTTTTTTCTGTTTCTTATAGTTTATCTTTTGTAAAAATTCAATAATGTATATTTAAATGAGCATGAAAAAATTATACTTCTGAAACTAGTGGTATTCTCTTCTTGAAAATCTTGGGGCATATTTTGAATTTTGTGGAATGACATGTAGGATAGACATTTCTTTTTTTCTTCCATTCAATTTTGTCCGATTGCCTGGACAAGTCCCTGCGGTTTCCTTGGCAAGGTTTTTCAGATATGATTTGCCATTGCCTCCTTCCCAGGGCTGAGAGAAAGTGGCCGGCCCAAAGCCACTTGGCTAGCTTTGCATCCAAGACAAGAATAGAACTCACGGTTTCTAGCCCGATGCCTTAACCACTAGACCAAGATGGCTTCGGATATCAAATAGTTAAATCCAATTTATAGAGCAAAGGTTTATTTGCATAAAGATTCTTCCAAATCTCTAACTAACTAGGAGAATTTCACAAAGGAGCTAATTGCAATGTTCTCACTTGGCTTTTAATTTAAAAAAACAGGGTGGTGTTGAGAAAATGCATTTGCACACATTTCTCCTTTTTAAGGCAGTCTTCCTTGAAGCAACTCCTTTCTGCATGATGTATAGTATATCCGCAAAAATGGGAAATCAAAGATAGTTGTGTAAGCCAGTGATGAATGGACTTTAGAGTAATAACCTCTGAAGTACATGAATCACCTGAGCTTTGTGTCCAAATTTGGATAATCTGATTTGCGAAATCAAATGGATTCTGCAAAACAACAACAAAAATACTTGATTGCATGGACAAAAGTTTACTGAATCTCTGAATCAATTGCAAAACAGCCGATTAAATCCGATGCATTAAAACTTGGTGATTCGGTTTGAAAACTTGATTCTATTCCATTTAATCCAATGATTTTCAAGTCTTGTCATCAGGCTTTCCCGAGACTTAATAAATGTAGCTGACAATCCTAAAATCTGACAGGCAGTCAAGCGAGACTGTATTTGAGGATCTAATACGGTGCGGCTTGCCCATAAAAACAACCAAATGGATACCACCAATTCCTGCAAGGAGCTGCTTGTTGCCACGGAAACCGAATAATCAAGGCATGATTGAAGGCATGGCCTCAGTGTCCATGCTGCAGGTAATATGGAACACACAAGCAAGGTTGCCAAGGCAACTGATATGTTAGGAAGTAATTAAAGATAGGGTTGGTATATCTAGTTCAAAACCAATTATAATTTCAGCAGGAATCTTCGTGCTGTAGGTTAATGTTGGCGAATTGATTGAGCTAGGATGACTGCACCTATCAGCAAACATTCATAAATATCACGGAGAGAAAAGATTGAGATGCCAGTGGCAGGAATTATGAAACAGGAAGTAAAAGCAATTGGGTTTTCAAACCGTGGTTCCAGGTGAGTTGAGATTAATTGAGTGTTTATCAAATCCTCTGGATTCACAGAAATGATATGCCTGCAAAAAAAGGGACCTAAGGTAGCTTCTAGGGGCTGATGTTGGATAAATGTTAACTTTGATGTATGGCTGGTGTTTTGCCAACAAAAACATGCATCTGAAATATTCAGAGAAGCTACCAATTGTCACAAAGAGTGACTTACCAAAAACAGTGTGAAATTTGTCATGGGATGAACGATAGGCTTTGGGTTGCAAGGAGACATTTGTCACCGTGACCAAAATCAAATGAAAAGAAGGAATTCTGTTCAGAGCTGTTCTTTGAGTTGGGCCAGTTGTCTTTTGTATGTCTCAAAGGTGATCTTGATGTCCCTAAACTCATCCTAGATCTTGAGGATGTTCTCCATTTCTTCCTCAATCCAGGATAGCTCTTTTTTTCCCCACTGCATTCCTCCAAGATTAGCCAAACAGATTCTTTCTAACATAGCAGTAATTCTTCAACGGCTCTGTTTTGGGGAACAATCTCTCCATTCTCTTGACTATTGACCCACCTGGTCAATGGTTGAACATCAGAAGGAATAGAAAAGTGTATGAGTGCTGTCAGGGGAGGCTGATAATTCACCCAGCCCAGATTTTCTGCAACTAGATGACCTTTGATAGATGAACCTCAAAACTGTTGAAAACTCTGAGAATGAGCTATGAAAGACCACTCTGGTAACGGAATAACAGAATTGGAAGAGACCTTGGAGGTCTTCTAGACTCTTTAACATTTCAGACAAATGGCTGTCCAATCTCTTCTTGAAAGCCTTCAGTGATAGAGCATCCACAACTTCTATGGCCAGCCATTCCACTGGTTTAATTGTTCTCACTTTCCGGAAATTCCTCCTCTAATCTACATTACCTTCTTCTCAATAATGGATTCACTACCACTACTTTGACTCGAGGATCATATACTCACACTCCTTGGATGTGTGGTTTACAAGTAGAAGATTCAGCTGAAACATGCTTTTCCCTCTCCTGATAGCCAGGAAACTTTTAACCAGAAAGGATAGCTCCCCAGAACGACAATTTAATCTTCAAGTATAGGTATGAGTACTTGAAGTAAATTGCACCCTACTTTCTTCTCCCTTTGAACTTCAACGGTTAAGAATTGAACATGGGATTCTGCATTCAGGACATTTCCAGAGGGCTCAAGGTTATATAAACCTTGGTAGGTCAACAGCAATCTTGTGAATTGATGCTAACTTCAGGCCAGCAAAGACCTTATAATGACATGGAAGATTCAAACAATGCAGGGAGCTCCAGATAGGAAGATTGCCACTTTTATTTCCAAAGGCTGCCCACATTTGATCTGACCTGCCAGAAAAGCCACCTTTTCAAAGCAAGAAAGAAGATTTATGCAAGGAAAGCCAGCTGCTGGAAGCTATTCCTTTACCTGCTGGGCTTCAAGGAGGTCTGAAGTTGCTATTGAATGATAAAAATGAAAGAAAAATCATTCCATCGATCCTGATTAAATTTCCCCAGCCCAGAAATTGTGTCTAGGTCTAGACGTAGAAAAGCCTCAGGTCCTCTCACAGGGGTGGGTGAAGTATAGCAGATCAACCTCAGAGATGTTATATTTACAAAGTTTAATCCTGGCAACACTGAAATGATGGTGTTGAAGGCTGGGCAGGATTAATGAGAGCTAAATCCCATCTAGACTTTGGAGAGAGAAAATTGTTCCCATTGGCTTCCTGGCATGGTGCTACCCTAGTTTCAAATCTCGAAAGGCGATATAAATGCAGAGAAGGTTCTAAAACAGAACTTTCCCTTTCTGGAAATGCTCTAGAATTGGGAGAACCTTAAGGTTGAATATTGCATCCGGTTTGAGTCACCACAATATAAAAAAGAACTAGAACTACGCCGCCTTCGATCCAATCTAAGTATAGTATACAAAATCATACAATGCAATGTCCTACTTGTCAATGAATACTTCAGCTTCAACCATAACAATACAAGAGCAAACAATAGATACAAACTCAAGATTAATCGCACCAAACTTGATTGCAGGAAATACGACTTCAGCAACAGAGTGGTCAATGTCTGGAATACTCTACCTGACTCTGTGGTTTCTTCCCCAAACCCCAAAAACGTTAACCTTAGACTGTCTACTACCTCATCCCTTTCCTAAGAGGTCTATATATGCATAAGCGCATCAATGTGCCTACCGTCCCTGTCCTATTGTTTCTTTTTATTATTCTTATATGTATCCATGTATTCATAACTATGTTTTTACTGATACCTACTATCTTGTAAGCAATTTAATAATTTAATAAAAATAAAAAATAAATAAATGTCCATTCTCCACTGGCCTCCAAGAACAGAGCTTTGTAATGCCGAGGCCCTAGGAAAAAATGCCAAGAAGAGCCTCCAAGATGATAAAGGATCCTAGAGGATCGACCCTATGTAGAACAGCCAAAGGAAAGTCAAGAGTCATCCAAGGGGCAATGCAGGATATTGGGAAACACTAAATGTTCCATTCCTTCTCTCCAATATGTTTGCCACATGTCCAGTGAGGAATTGTAAGCAATTGACAAAAATAAATAAATAAATAAATAAATAAATAAATAAATAAATAAATAAATAAATAAATAAAAATGTTGAGTGTAGAGAAGAGCCATAAAGAGGATTAGGGGACCAGAGGATAAAATAAATGAAGAACGGTTGCTGGAATCAGATGTGTTTAGTTTAATGAAAAGAAGGACTACGGATGACATGATAGCTGTTTTCCAATATTAGAGGGGCTACCCCAAAGAAGAAGGTGTCAATTTATCCTCCAAAGACCCTGAAGGCAGAACAAGAAGTAACAGGTGGAAACTAATCAAGGAGAGAAGCAACTAAGAAGGAATTTCCTGATTGTGAGAACAATTCACCAGTGGAACAGCTTGCCTCCAGAAATTGTGGCTGCTCCATCACCAGAAGTTTTTTAAGAGATTGGACAACCATTTGGTGTAGGGTTTCCTGCTTGAGCAAGGGGGTTGGATTAGAAGACCTTCAAGGGTCCCTTCCAACTCTGTTCTTCTCTTCTACAATGCAGATGTTGTAGCCTTTCGGTAAGCTTTGGGTTACAACTCCCAGCTTTCCTCAACCTTGGTGAGGTGGTCAGGAGGTGAAGTTCAGCAAATTGAAGCCTCAGATGGTCCATTCAGGCCGATGCTAAATAGTCCACATGTTCTTTCTCCAACCTACTTACATTTAGCCTACATTTAACTTGGAAAGACACTAGGATAGTTAAATCCACCTCCACATCCCAGTTGGAGCTAAGCTCTCTACCAGATGGGAATCCATTCACACAATATGCCCATTCACGGAGTACCCTAGATGTGAAAACAAAGATAACTTCAGAAAATCTGCTTTGGTATTTTGTGGGTTTAGCAGGAAGCGTGTTAATACATTATCAAGCTTGTTTTGTAGTGCTCCTTCTTTGGTGTTGCATTAAGGTGATGTTAAACACCTATTTTTATACCCAAACTCTTCCCCCATCTTATTAGGCTCTGTATTTTTAAAAATTGTTGCCTGGTGATTTTATAATCATATATACAATTCCTGTGGTCGGCTTACTGCGGTTATCTGTCATTTGTTGCCTTTTAGGGCTGGGTAGAAATTGTTATGATTTTAAATGGGATGTGATTTTCATATTGATTTATAATGTTAGCCAACATGAGCTACTTTGACTGGAATTGAAGCAAATAAAAACACAATAAAGGACATAATCGCTTGGTAGTTTAATGTTCCAGATCCCACAGGTAGCAAAGCAGCCCCTAAAAACAGCTTTTTAGAAGGCAGAACAGCAAGGAGAAAAATTTACCAATTGACCTCCCAAATGGGCTTTTTTGAATAGGCACACTTATTACGGCCATTGTTGGATGTGAGGGCTTCCAACACGCTTGCAGAATTCACACATGTCCAAAAACTCAGGTGCTTTCTGAAGTCTGTGTTGATAATAACTTCTCAGAATAATGTCTCATTTACTTCTATTGCAGTGTGCAGAAGGGATGGTCAAAAACCATTTTCCAGGTAGATTTCTCAGCTGCCTTCCTGGCCCACCCTCAATTCCTCACTCTCCACCCCCCAGTTTTAAGACTCATCTTACTAAGTCTGGCTTCTCCCCGGCATCTCTACAATCTCATTATCTCTAGCCATAAAAAGAGAAATGTATGGAGAGCTGTTTAAGGGCAGGCAAAAAGCAGCCTCTCCTCTCGTCTTCCTGCAAGGTAATAAGCCCATCTATTTAAATTTATGTCCCCAGAAATGGAAATCGTCAAGAGCTGCTCCTGGGATTTTCCAGACACAAAACAAGGTGTTCCAATTTCTGCCAGAATAAAGGTTGCGCGAGGAGGAGAGAGAAGGCAGTGAGTTTTGCCATGGCTTTTAGAGATGAGGATAATCTAGAAGCAAGACGGGTGGGCTTCCTTGCCATCAATTTTTTCTGTCTTTCACAAGTTTGCAAGTGTTTGCAGGCCATGCAAGTTCAGCCCATCTTCCAAAGTCTTTCCCATCAGCAAATGCTGAAGTGTGAGAGCAGCTGGAAAGCAAGATGATAATTAAAAAAAAAACAAGTTGCACAATTTCGGAGAGAATTGGGGAAGGGAGAAAGCCGTTGCTGCCTTGGGAATCCTGAATATCTTAGCTGGCTGGGGAATTCTGGGAGCTGAAGTCCACCTGTTTTAAAGTCGCCAAGGTTGAGAAACATTTGTCTAAGACTAAAAAAAGCCAGAAGAAAATAGCAGCCGTGACTCAGATCCAACTGGAAACAGCTTTTGAGCCTCCAACTCTCAGCCCAAGCTACCTTGCTTTGATATTTTAGAGGAAAAGCATCTGGAAAATAAGTGTTCCACAGGATAGGAGCAAGCCATCTTATCAACACATATCACAAATTCTAAGGCAGCTATCAATCTTTATGTCCTGGCACGGCCTTTTCCCACACACGCCCTTTGAAAAATGACTGCCCAACCACTATTAAATTTCTCACCATGCTCCTGATGTAGAATTACTCTTATACAGAGTTAATATAATTTGGCACTTCAAATCCCACCAGGCTCAAGGTTGATTCAGCCTTCCATCCTTCCCATGTTAGTCAAATGAGGACCCAGATTGTTGGGGGCAATAGGCTGACTCTGTAAAGAGAGGGCTGTAAAGCACTGTAAAGCGGTATATAAGTCTAAGTGCTATTGCTACCCTTCTCCCTCCCTCCCTCCCTCCCTCTCTTCCCAATGGTTAGAATACAGTATTGCAAGCTAACTCTGCTCACTGCCAGCAGTTCGATCCTGACCGGCTCAAGGTTGACTCAACCTTCCGTCCTTCCGTGGTTGGTAAAATGAGGATCCAGATTGTTGGGGGCAAGAGGCTGACTCTGTAAACTGCTTAGAGAGAGGTGTGAAGCACTGTGAAGCGGGATATAAGTCTAAGTGCCATTGCTATTGCTAATACATTACCCACAATGCCCTTGAGTCCAATTTCTTCCAACAGTCGGTGCTGAATGCACCCGAAAGCAATATATTCAGCCACCCAATTTAAAACACGGTCCTTCCTCACCGAAAATAGGGATTTGCCCCCCCCCCCCAAAAAAAAAAGCGTGTTAAGTCCTCACGAGAGTTTTATTGGCTCCAAGCACGATGCGGGTGGTGGCTTCCTGCCACAAAATCTGATTAATTTTTGGTCTGGTGGTCTGAAAACAATATGGCAAATAAAAGACGCTAGGCAGTCCAAACACCCCCAGAGCTGGTAAAGATCCTGCCATGGAGGCCTCCGCCCCCTCCCCACCAGCTATTCGTTGTAGTGCTTGCGCCATTTGGCCGCGGATCGGATCATGGCGGCCGCCACGCCCATCATGCCAATTGTTCCCACAGCTATGGCTTCCGTGACCTGCGAGAAAGGATAGAGAAGGAGTGAAAAGAGCATCGCCCGGCTGTGCCCGTTTTACAGACGGTGGCCTGGGAAGACTGAGGAGCGCTTAAGACAGCTGTCAGCAACCTGCAGCTCTGGAGCCACATGCAGCTTTGGGGTTCCTCTGCTGTGGCTCCCTGTTGGGTGATCCTACCACTGGCTGGCCCCGCCCCTCACCTTCCCCTCCTCACCTGGCCTGAGACACAAAAAACAGAAATGAGAGGGAGGGAAGGAGGGAGACTTATTTCCCACAGAAAACACAGGAAGCCACAAAACCTGGATAGATGTGGCAGGGGATGTCATGTGACTGGGTGGGAATGACGTTGAGTTGGCCACGCCCAGAAGAGAAGAGAAGAGAGGAGAGGAGAGAAGAGAAGAGAGAGGGGAGAGGAGAGAAGAGAAGAGAAGAGAAGAGAAGAGAAGAGAAGAGAAGAGAGAGAAGAGAAGAGAAGAGAAGAGAAGAGAAGAGAGGAGAGGAGAGGAGAGGAGAGGAGAGGAGAAGAGAGAAGAGAAGAGAAGAGAAAAGAGAAGAGAAGAGAAGAGAAGAGAAGAGAAGAGAAGAGAAGAGAAGAGAAGAGAAGAGAAGAGAAGAGAAGAGAAGAGAAGATAGAGGGGAAAGGAGAGGAGAGGAGAGAAGAGAAGAGAGGAGAGGAGGGGAGAGGAGAGGAGAGGGGAGGGGAGGGGAGGGGAGAGGAGAGGAGAGGAGAGGAGAGAAGAGAAGAGAAGAGAAGAGAAGAGAAGAGAAGAGAAGAGAAGAGAAGAGAAGAGAAGATAGAGGGGAAAGGAGAGGAGAGGAGAGAAGAAAGGAGAGGAGAGGAGAGGAGAGGAGAGGAGAGAAGAGAAGAGAAGAGAAGAGAAGAGAAGAGAAGAGAAGAGAAGAGAAGAGAAGATAGAGGGGAAAGGAGAGGAGAGAAGAGATATAGGAGAGGAGAGGAAAGGAGAAAAGAGAGGAGAGGAGAAAAAAGAAGAGAAGAGAGAAGAAAAGTTGGAAGAGTTGGAGCTTGGAGGTTTTCTAGTCATTGTAGAACCAGCTCTGGATTTATCACTTCTGCAGATATTCCTCAACCTACAACCATGGGCTTTTATATCCTGTAAGCCGCCGTGAGTCGCCATGTGCAAGTAGGCAGCAATATAAATGTTCTAAATAGATAAATTCCCTTAAAAACTGCATGATTTACTTAAATATGCAGGGATTCGCTTTAACAGCCAGGCCGAAAGAGGTCACAAAATCAGGCCCTGCTCGTTTTAACAACCGCCTCGCTTAGCAATGGAAATTCTGGTGCCCGTTGAGCCTCGTCAATCACGGACTGCCGACACACATTTCTCCTCGTACCTGATCACTCATCGCAATGCCATATCGCAACTCCATGACAAAGTGTTCGCAATTGTGGCTGGTCAGGTTGTAGGGCATCTCTCTGCCCACCAGCTCTTCCGCCCGCTCGAGAGTCTTGGTTAGGGGCAGGGGGGGATACGTATGGTCGTGTTTGTTGTTCACTCGGTATTGGTCATTCCGCACCACCGTTTCCAGCCAGTCTTTCTTAACATATGCTCGATCCGACAAGACTGCCAGCACGCTGGCGGCCCCATTCGCAAGACGGTCACCTGCCGGACAGAAAGGAAGGAAGGGAAGAAGGTTGAATTCACACAACACACACAACCCCGGTTCACAATAGACACTCGCCACGTTCACGTGGACTTGCAGATGCCCCACCAGAATGACCACCGCTGCTCTGCCTTGGCAACTGTTTGAAGATGCTGGGAGGGGACATCCATGCTTCTTGAAGGAGAATACTTGCAGCTCAGGGTTGAAATGAGGGGATTTTTGGTGCTCTCTGGGCTTGGTGGTTTTCTTGCAGACGTTTCATGACCCAACTAGGGAACATCATCAGTGCTAGGAGGGAGGGAGGGGGGAGGAACAGGACGAGGAGGATTAGAGGATGTCCTTGGTGCTGTTTGATCCTGGCTGTTTTCTTGCAGACATTTCATGATGCAAGTAGGGACATCATTAGTGCTTAAAGGAGGGAGGAGGAGGAGGAGGAGGAGGAGGAGGAGGAGGAGGAGAAGGATTGTCAGGTCCTTAATTTCCTCTGGATATTTTCTTGCAGACGTTTAATGACCCAGCTAGAGAACTTCATCAATGCTAAACTAGACTAGAAGTGATTTTATCTAGTTTGCAGAAATGTCTGCAAGAAAACGCCCAATCTCACCAAAGACCTTTCACACATCTTAAAGTTTTGACCTTTTAAGTTTCTTAAAAGTTAAAAAAAAAACCAGCAACCACCAATATTTGGGCTTAAATGATATGATTCCACATCCGTTGCATCATTAACGCAGAGGCTCGATATTCCTTTTATTCCTTCCTTCCTTTTTTTTTCCCTTCAGTGTACCAGCTGCCCATCTCGCGCGGCTTACAATCCGAATAAAGCATTATTACAAAAGTCTCAGCCAGTAAGACAATGGATATAACATTTTAAAGATATAACAATATACGGAGATATGTTGGACTGCAGGCTCTCTAAACCCCTTTTCATCTAGGCTAATACAGTGTGAAGTAACCAGGCTGAGCTGCAAACAAGACCAGGCAAAATTATACGGGGAAGTGAATTAAACGTGAAGGAGAAACACTTTTGGCTGCGCGCAGCACACTTTAATTTGGTTAGTGGATTAACCCATTTTCCGTGCTTTCACAATACGTTGAAATGGAAACTAAGGAGCGCTGCCACCGAGCAATCTCCCCTGGTGAGGAGGCCCTCACTAGGTCTCTTAACTAACCTAGTTAAAACCTGTTGGGCCACCCCCTGAGACCTCAGCCCTCCCCCCCACTGTCTCAGTGGATGTCCCACTGAGATAATGATGGTTATTTATTATTTGATCCGCCCGGTGGTGTCCCAAACACCCTCATGCTGGGCCTGTTGGTTTCCATGGAAACTCACATTCAGGGGCTAAATGTACAACCTTGCCCTCTCCGACGTAGATACCCCAGTGTTGATAGCAGGAACGGAAAATCTCAATCAGGTCTCCCGGTTTAATTTCTTCCTGAAAGAGGGAAAAGAAACAGAGGAGTAGAATGTAGAACATAGAACTAAAGGTCTTGGAAGTCTTCTAAACCAACCCCGGTTCAAGGCAGGAGATCTTACACCAACTTGGTCAAATGGTTGCCCACTCTATTTTTTTGAAAACCTCCAGTAATGGAACACCCACAAACTATTTTATTGAATAATTGTTCTCACTGTCCAGAAATATCTCCTTACTTCTAGGTTGGGTCTCTCTTTGATAACCTTCCAACTGTTACTTCTCCTCCTGCCCTCTGGTGCTATGAAGAATAGGTCAACTCCTTCTTCTCTGTGGTAGCCCATCAAGTCCTAGAAGACAACCACCACCTCCTCCCTAATCCTTCTCTTCCATAAGACCTATCTAGCTCCCTCAACCGTAACGTATCAGACACATCAAAAATGGTGGCCTTTGGGCCTCAAAAAAATAAGTTCAAGGTCAACTTTGAAAGGGTGATGTGTGTTTGCTGGTCCATCTCTGGCCCAGGATCTGTTTACAAAACTTTGTTCCATCCTTAGGTTTGTTCAGTTTTTTCCCCTATTTTTTGCAACCACTGCCAGCTACTACCTTCCCTCAAAATATCCTCTTATTCAAGGAAACCTACTGTCAACTCATAAATCATGATTTAATTAGAGCGATTGCTGGAATGCTGACACCTACATTTGTGTTCCTGGGTAGCTTTACTTGCAAGTTACACTGCTCCCACTTTGATGGGGTTTATTCAACAGTAAGTGCAAAAATGCACGAATCACTTCAATGTCCTGTTGAAAATCCTAGCTTGCATTCAACCCTTGACTCCGTTGGATGTGACCCAGAGAGATTTCCATGATTTGATTGTTATTTTATTTATTCCATTTCAATAGCCCCCCCAATTCAATCCAGTGAGTCTGGGCAACTCACAATTCTAAAACTACTAAACCGCATAAAAGCATCCAGAAAATAAATACATACACAACAGCCAACTATTGAAATTTTGACAGGGAAAAATATTAAATACGTCTCCTGATGTTCCATCAAGGGAAATGACAGAAAGGGGAGAGATGATATTGGGGTTCAGGCACAGCAAAGGAAGTCATAAGGAAGGTGGTTAGGAATCTTCTAAGGAATTTGGACTAGAGATAATAATCAGAAGTTGCAAATACGTAGATTTTGTTTCAATGGAAGAGGAATGTTGATTTCCTGATGGAATGCTCTGCATTTATAGAGGTAGTGAATCCTGCAACCCTAGAATCTTCTAAAAAGAGGTTGGACAGCCAACCTTCATGGATGGTTGACTTGGTTTTCCTTCAGAAGATGGAAATGTGACCTGTGGTTGATTCCAATTCCATAATTCTTTGACTTCCGTCAATTCTTTGACGGACCATTGCATGACAACGCAAGACCAACTTTGGTCTTCAAAGTTGGAACAGGTTCTGTCTACCTTCTGGGGTTCAACCATGGATTCTGCAGCACCAACATGCCCAGAAGAGCAGGTCTGATGTCTCCTAATCCGAAGCCACCGACTCAGATGCTGATGGCTCTGAGAAGATGGGTTAACGTCTCCAGTAAATTGTTGTCTGGGCAAGATAATGAAATAGATGGTCCAAGAGAGGGCACGGCTCATTGGCTGGCAGGGATCCTGAGCACAATCACTCCACATTACCACATTTTGTTGCAGTTCCCACTGTGTTGTATTGACTTATCCAAGCACCTCTCAACAGGAAGCAAGCAAACCTCCTTCTGCAGATATCACCGAGCGGCAAATCCTGTTATCTGCCTTTAAAATCAGATCAAGGGCTTTTAAAAGGAGCATTCACAAATGCTTATAGCCCTGGGGATATGGGAGAGGCAATATCCCCTTCACCCACTGGAAAGGACTCTTAATTTAGTCTAGGCAGGTTTGTTTCAGTACCAGAGATCTGGAAACTGTCAAATAACAAGTGTTGTTGTTGGCTTTTTTTTTGGGAAGTGGAGAGGTTGTTCCTTTTTTTGAATGATGTCGTCCAAATCTGAAAAATTCTGCCCAGTTTAGTTTACTTGGTTTCTACTGAAAGATCTTGAACTTTCAAAGGAAAACATCCTTCTGTTTGTTGTTATCATTGTTGTTGCTGCTTTCCTTTTGTCTGATTTTGCATTTTGGGGTTTTTAATCAGAAACTTCCCAATGGGCCCCTCCTGTTTTTGTTGCTCCATAAATAATTTTCCAAGATGTATTTCTCGTGATGTTCTGTAGTGATTACAGATAGTGGGCCATTTGTTTAATGACCATTCATGGCACTGAAAAAAAGTGGCTTATGACCATTTTTCACACTTATGACTGTTGCAGCATCCCCATGGTCACATGATCAAAATCCAGATGCTTGGCAACTGTCTCGTACTTCTGACAAGCTAAGATCAATGATTCGCTTAACTACCGTATTCCTAATTTAACAACTGCAATGATTCACTTAACAGCCGTGGCAAGAAAGGTCGTAAAATGCAGCAGAAAAGGTAGTTCAGCAAATGGAAATATGAGACTGAGTTGTGATTATAAGTTGAGGACTATCTCTGTATTCTTTATTCTGGGAGCGGCTCGGCTGGCCTGAAAGCTCTCCCTGAGTTGTAAAGGAGAATAAAACATTTTTTTCTAAATATTTAATACTAAATAGCAATGTTCTGGCTCATTTGGGACCTTCTGCGGCTCAACTTCTGGCTGCAAATCAAATTCTGAATTTGCTTGCCAGATTACCACCTTCTGAAACTCAAGTGGACAGCATATTTCAGAACCCAGAGAGGGATGGAGCCCATCAAATGGCTAGTGTGATCTAATGTCGTCAGGGCAGGGGATGGGAATTCGCTTTTTTTTTCTCCAAATTTTGTTCTATTGTACTTTATTAATTTATTTGATTTTTTGTTAGTTTTTTGTTTTTTTATTTTTGTTTTAAATAGGGTTTTACATTGTGTAAGCTGCCTAGATTCACCATGGGCGAATAGGCGGCAATATAAATTAATTAAATAAATAAAAATATTTCAAGAAGGAGAAAAGTGGGGGAGGAACTATTGTGGTTAGCCAGCAGCAGGTACAGATGGCTGAGGAGAGCGAGGTCTCAGATGAGGGGCCAGGACCACCAGAGAGTGGACTGCTGCTTTCAGAAATTGTGGGGCCTGGCAGCAGCAATGAGGAGGTTCCCGAGGAGCCTGTGCCAAGTGAGCATGTGTGCAGGGCTGCTCACAGGAAAGAGCATCTGCAACAGCATGGGTGACTCAGGAGTAAGGCTGCAAGGTAATGGCCCCTTGAGTCAACTTTGAAACGAAGTACTTTGCAGAAGGCAAAGACGTTTTGAAACCCCAGCCTCGTGGACATTCCAGTATCCTGAGTTTGTATTTGAACATTTTTGTCTTACAAATTATTTCTTGTCTGTTATCTTTTGGCAAGCCTCGCACAGTTCGACAAGGCTTGTGCTTATCACAGCTAATTATTTTGTAAAAGCATTACAAGGTTTCTGTTCCTTTTGGATTGTGTTTGATTTGTCGGAAAAAAGCATGGATCAGAACAGAAACAGTCTTAGCAACCTGGACAATGTTTTTTTGGAGTGAAATACGGGTAATCCTTGATTTATAACAGTTCATTTAGTGACCAAAGTTAGAACGGTGCTGAAAAATGCAACTTAGGACCATTTTTCCACAATTACAACCTTTGCAGCATCCTCATGGTCACATGATTAAAATTCAGACAATTGGCAACTGACTCATAGTTATGACTGTTGCTGTGTCCCAGGGTTACATGATCTCCTTTTGTGACCTTCTGACAAGCAAAACCAATGGGAGAAGTCAGTTTCACTTAACAGTTATGTTCCTAATCCTTATCAACGGTGGTGATTCGTATAACAACCGTGGCAAGAAAGGTCGTAAAATGGGGCAAAGTGGTTTTGACAGATGTCTCACTTAGCGACATAAATTTTAGACTCAATTGTGATTGTTATGTCACGGATTACCTGTATGGCTTTTTTCTGACCACTAGGAAACAATTTGCAAAGGAGAGGCGAACCTCACTGGCTCAGTTTTTGGCCAGTTTTCAGACATAAGCATGTCAACCATAACAACACAAGAGCAAACAATAGATACAAACTCAAGGTAAACCGCACCAAACTTGATTGCAGGAACTACGACTTCAGCAACAGAGTTTGTCAATGTCTGGAATACTCTACCTGACTCTGTGGTTTCTTCCCCAAACCCCAAAATCTTCAACCTTAGACTGTCTACTATTGACCTCACCCCTTTCCTAAGAGGTCTGTAGGGGGCGTGCATAAGCGCATCAATAGTGCCTACCATCCCTATCCTATTGTTTCTTTTATTCTTCTTATATGTATCCATGTATTCATAACTATGTTTTTACTTATACCTATTATCTTGTAAGCAATTGACAAACCAAATAAATAAATAAATAAATGTCTCTCCCATAGACTGGGGAAATATTTCCTCCCCGTTACTAAAATGCATTAGCAAAAATTCTCCGCCAAATGCACACCAGGCTGACCAGCGCGATAGATTCTTTAATTGGTACATGCATCATAAAAATTGATCCATCGATTAGCTTGTGATATTTCGGTGCTCTTTGTAAACAAAAACAGCGAGGCTGGTTTAATTTTAGGTCTCTTTTGCAGGCTGGCATGTAAGTCTTCCTTTCCACCAAATCTACAGGTATAGCTTAATAGGTGCTTGCTCCTCCGAAATTTATCCAAGGAAAAAATCCCATTAAGCTCAGAGGTAATTATTTGCGCATAAAATGTCTATGAGATTGCACAGTTTAGGGGAAAACTCACTGGCTTGAATAGCAGGGCTTCATAAGTATGCAAGAGATTGCGCTGTTCAGAGTGACTTACTATGGTTCCCTGAAGGCAGTCCTCAACTTACAACCATTTGTTTAGTGACTGAAGCTGCAACAGCACTGGGAAAAGTGGCTTACAACTGGTCCTCATATTTATGACCCTCGCAGGATCCCTATGGTGATATGGCTTAAAATGTGGGCGCTTAGCAACCGGCATGTATTTAGGGGGGTTTGCGGTGTTTGAGGGTTATGTGGTCATCATTTATGACCCTCCCAGCTGGCTTTCAAGGGAGGAGGGGGGAGGGAGGGAGAGAGATTGAAGGAAAGAAGGAGAGGGAAGGGAAGAGAAGGGAAAGGAAAGGAAGGGAATAGAAGAAAAGAAGGGAAAGGAAAGGAGAGGAGAGGAAAGGAAAGGAAGGGAATAGAAGAAGGGAAGGGAAGGGAAAGAAAAGGAGAGGAAAGGAAAGGAAAGGAAAGGAAAGGAAAGGAAAGGAAAGGAAAGGAAAGGAAGGAAAGGAAGGAAAGGAAAGAATAGAAGAAAGGAGGGGAAAGGAAAGGAAAGGAAAGGAAAGGAAAGGAAAGGAAAGGAAAGGAAAGGAAAGGAAAGGAAAGGAAAGGAAAGGAAAGGAAAGGAAAGGAAAGGAAAGGAAAGGAAAGGAAAGAATAGAAGAAAGGAAGGGAAAGGAAGGGAAGGAAAGGAAAGGAAAAAGGGAGAGAGGAATGACTTTTCATTCTGCCAAATGTAGAGAGCACTGAATGAGGAAAAGCTCCTCTAACCAATGTACTCCACTGCCATGCAAGCCCCAAACTTAAAAATCGTCCAAACTTCCCTTCCCTTCTGTATGCGCAACCTGGCTTTCCAAACCCCCCCACCCACCCACACACACACACACATGTTTCCCACGCAAGGCCACGCACCTGTTCACTCATTTCCGGTCCATAACGAAGCTCCATAACAAAATTTTCACAGTTTTGGCTGCTCAGGCTGTACGGCATCTCCTTTCCGACCAATTCCTCCGTCTGCCACAGGATCTTGGAGAGGGGTAGCGGTGGGTGGGTCTCGTCATGTTTATTATTCACTCGGTACCTGTCCTTCCGGACCACGTCTTCCAGCCAATCCTTCTTTATGCAAACTCTCTCGGATAAGATGGCCAAGGGGTTGGGAGAGCCATCGGCAAAATGTTCACCTGGGAAACAGGAAAACAAGCTGCCCAAATCAGCTCAAAAGACCCAGTGGTGGAATTCAAATAATTTAACAACCGGTTCTCTGCCCTAATGATTTCTTCCAACAACCAATTCACCAAACTGCTCAGGAAGTTAACAACCAGTTCTGTTGAACCGGTGTGAACTGGCTGAATCCCACCACTGAAAAGACCCCGGGCAATGAGGAAATGACCTTTGGCTCCATCTCCATGCCAAGGCCACCTCAAATTTGCACTGGCCATGCTCCAAAACATAACATTCTCCTTCTGCTTTATTCAAGAATGTATTCTTTGCTAACTACAAATGACGGTGCCATGCATTTGGCTTTGGCATAGATTTTGTGACGTTTGACAACAATGAAGTATTATTGCTTAACAGAATAATAGAGTTGGAAGCGACCTCAGAGGTCTTCTAGTCCAACCCCCTGCTCAAGCAGGAGACCCTATCCCATTTCAGACAAATGACTGTCCAATCTCTTCTTAAAAACTTCCAGTGGTGGAGCAACCAGAATTTCTGGAGACAAGCCGCTCCACTCATTAATTGTTCTCATTGTTAAGGAAGCTTCTCCTTAGTTCCAGGTTGCTTCTCTCTTTGATTACTGTCCATCTGTTGCTTCTTGTCCTGCCTTCAGGGGCTTTGGAAAATAGGTTGACCCCCTCCTTCCTCAAATATTGGAAGACTGCTACCATATCACTATTAGTCTGCTTTTTCATAAAATTAGACAGACCCAATTCCTGCCACAGTTTTGCCCAGAGAAGGAAGCAATGGGAATGGAAGCCATACAGAATACAAAATAACAGAGTTGGAAGGGACCTTGGAGGTCTTCTAGTCCAACCCCCTGCTCAAGCAGGAGACCCTATCCCATTTCAAACAGATGGCTGTCCAATCTCTTCTTGAAAACCTCCAGTGATGGAGCATTCACAACTTCTGGAGGGAAGCCGTTCCACTGGTTAATTGTTCTCGCTGATGGGGGAGTAAAAAGCCATCCTCTTCCCCACCTCCAGGGATTAAAATACTTACATTCAGTTATCAAATGGACCACTTGCTGCTCCCCTAGGTATAGGGCCCAGTGCTGGCAAGAAGAACGGAATATCTCAATAATGTCTCCTGGCTTTAATTGCTCCTGGAAGACACAAAGGTCTAAATTCAGTGGCCATCACTACCCCATCTGTCCTCTTCCTACAGATAAACCAAACACACGGCGTTAGCAAGTTCAGTGGTAGCTCTTGACTTACAACTATAACTGGGACAGGACCCAAAGGTGCTTTCTCGAGAGGCAACTGGACTTTGTTTTCCCACGGCAGTCTTCCTTGAGCAAAAAAACAAAGTCCAGGCATAATGGACAACTGGCATCGCACACAAGGTGTGTGAAATTGTGGTTTTTACTTTGTTCTCATCTGGCCAAATTCATCTTCAGCACCAAACCTTCTAGCTCGGTTTTCTCTTCTTCCAGCTGTTTGTTGCCTACCTTCTCTGCATGCCAAACATTGCTGCACATATGGGGTGCACCTTCCTTGCCCAATAAACCTCTTTTCTTTTGCAAAGATGGTTTTTTTAAAGAGACAGGCGCCTTCCAAAAAATAGAGGTGAAATTCACACTTTTGAAGGTTTGCTATGGTGCAGCAGCATCACCTGCTGGTTATGGGACTTACTGCAGGAGAAGAAAAGTCCCCACTCCACCCCCCACCTCCAAAGAGAAAATGCTTGGACTGAAATTTGGAGCCAGCTCTTCTAGCAAAAAAAAAATATTCCTCTCAATAATCCTGACAGGTAGACTATGCTGAGAGGGGGTGGATGATTTATGCCACCACAATCATTAAAAATTGGAAAGGCACATATAAGCCTCTCTTAAATCCAACAAGTATAACAGAAGTATGGAGGTCTATTCAGGGGTGGGATTTAAATTTTTAACAACCGGTTCTGTGGGCGTGGCTTAGGTGGTGGGCATGGCTTGGTGGTCAAGTGACTGGGTGGGCATGGCTTGGTGGTCATGTTATTAGCTGGGCATGGCCAACTCAACATCACTCACATCAAGGCACGCATCTCCTCGCCTGGCCTCTCATGACTGTGGGGATGCTGCAACAGTCGTAAGTGTGAAAAATGGTCATAAGTCACTTTTTTCAGTACTTTGACTGGTCCCTCCACACAAGCAAAGTACCAGCAAAGGAGGGGAAAAAAACTCCAGAGAAGTTCCTGAGACAGGAAGTCTAGTCCTGCCAAGAATGTAATAAGGGTTAACGGAGAGGCAGTTTTTGTAAGCAACACCAGAATGTTTTCTTCCTGCCTTCCTTACAGGATTAGGCCAGGAATTTCTTCTAACAACCGGTTCTCCGAACTGCTTAGAATGTTACCAACAGGTTCTAGCGAATAGGTGCGAACTGGTAGAATCCCACCCCTGGTAACAGAACTGGAAGGGATCTTGGAGGTCATCCAGTCCAACCCTTGCTCAAGCAGGTAAACCTAAACCATTTCAGACAAATGGTTATCCAATCTCTGCTTAAAAACTTCCAGTGTTGGAGCATTGACAACCTCTGGAGGCAAATCATTCCACTAATTGTTCTCCTTAGTTTCAGGTTGCTTCTCTCCTTCATTAGTTTCCATCTGTTGCTTCTTGTCCTGCCTTCTGGTGCTTTGGAGAATAGCTTGACTCCCTCTTCTTTCTGGCAGGCCCTCAAATATTGGAAGACTGCTATCATATCACCCCTAGCCCTTCTTTTCATTACACTAGTCATACCCAATTCCAGCAACTGTTCTTTATATGTTTTAGCCTGCAGTGCCCTGAAGGCAACAGATAACAGATAATCAGAGTTGGAAGGGACCTTGTAGGTCATCTAGTCCAACCCCCCCACTCAAGCGGGAGACCCTACACCATTTCTGACAAATGGCAGTCCAATCTCTTCTTGAAAGTCTCAAGTGATGGTGCTCCCACAACTTCCGAGGGCAAGCTATTCCTAATCCTCTTTGTTGCTCTTCTCTGAATTCTTTCCAGAGTCTCAACATCTTTTTTATATCATTGGCGACCAAAAATGGATGCAATATTCCAAGCGTAGTCTTAACAAAGCATTATAAAGTGGCATAATGATAAATCTGTCACAGTATCCCCCAGATCTACCAATTCAGGGCAATTGCAAATTAGGGACAGGAGGGAGAGAAATGCATTGCAGTAAGTCAGCAAAATACAATTCTGCCTCCAAAAATAAACATACATGCACAAACCCAGAAAGACTGACAGAAGGGTGCCAAAAGTTGGCCAAGCCATGTTCCCATTTTACAAATGAGGAAGACTGAGGATGAGAGCCAATTGAGGTCTACGAGCAGAGGATGGTATTCAGCAGGTTCTGACCAGTTCTGGAGAACCGGTAGCGGAAATTTTGAGTAGTTCGGAGAACCGGCCAATCCCACCTCTGTGGCCCCGCCAATCCCATCGACTCTCCGCCTCCCGAGTCTCAGCTGATTGGCTGGGTCTTCTTTGGTTGCCCTGCACAGGAGAACAGAGCTGGAAAGCAGGTTAGTGGGGTGGGGAGGGAAGGGAGATTTTGCAGTATTCTTCCCATGCCACGCCCACCAAGCCACGCCCATCATGCCATGCCATGTCACGCCCACCAAGCCACGCCCACAGAACCGGTAGTAAAAAAAAATTGAATCCCACCACTGCCTACGAGGTCATGGGGTGTAAATGAAAAAAAAAAAAAAAAGACATTTCATTTTATTTTCTGTTGCTAAACAATCCATGAAAGCTGACGGCTTCCTACGCTGAAAATCGATTTTTTTTCCCAGACATTTATCAGTCCAAATCTCTTCTTTTATCACTGTTCCAAGCAGAGCCTTGCCTTGCAGGTAACCCAGAATGGGCCTTAGAAGCAGAAACAGGATGAGAGACAGAAAAGAAACAAATGCTGAATGTTTGTTCTGCTACACTTCAACCAATATTTCTGTTCAAATGCCAGCCACTCGCAAGGCAGAAACATCTGTTCAGCAGCTGGAAGGAAAGGGGGAGCCTATCTGGCCCCTTTTTTTAAAAAAAATGGGCTGCTTCTTCCCTTCTTTTGCACACACACAGACACACACACACCCCCTCTTCTCCCTGCCTTGTTCCTGGCCCCCATTTACCGGCTTGGCTGGGTTTTTAACCCTGATAAAAAGGGCTGAGTGATTTTGCTCCTCCTCATTCATCTTGGCTAGGATGTCCTCGTCTTTTCTCAGTGCCGACTTCCTATGGGCATATCTAGAAGAGGGGGAAAAATAGAGAATAATTCCTGTTTCTTTAGTGAAATCTTTCCCTGGAGCCTTTTAGCACGATTGGGGTGGACCAGGGTCCCCTTCTTCTCTGTCCTTCTTGGTTAATCGCTTTCCTCGAAATCTCGCCCTGCCATCTGGAGTTTTTCTTAGCGGTTTTTCAGGAAAAAAATGGAGGAGGAGGAGGAGGAGTCTTTGGTGCTCCCTGAATTTGGTAGTTTTCTTGCAGACATTTCATTACCCTACTAAGTAACATCATCAGTGCTAAGAGGGTGAGCAGTGCTGACAGCAGGAGGAGGAGGAGGAAGAGGAGGAGGAAGAAGAAGAAGAAGAAGAAGAAGAAGAAGAAGAAGAAGAAGAAGAAGAAGAAGAAGAAGAAGAAGAAGAAGAAGAAGAAGAAGAAGAAGAAGAAGAAGAAGAAGAAGAAGAAGAAGAAGAAGAAGAAGAAGAAGAAGAAACAATAACAATCAAGGATTTCTACTCCTGCCTTAGGCACGACAGCCACCTGTTCTCTGTCATGAGAGATTTATATAAGTAATAAAATCTGGATTAAAAAAAATAAAATGATAATTGGGGTGGGAATGCCCGTGGAAGCAACGTGGCATAATGCAGGGGTGCCTCGGATAAAGAAACTTTCCCTCTTCCTTGGCACAATCCTCTCTCCACCCACCTGCAGAATCCCTGGATTTCTCCCCCAAGCAGCTGCCCCCTTGCTCCTCGAAAAGAGAAATCCACAAGGAATTCTCCATCAATCTCTGCCTAAAGCAGAAAACCAGAAGCCTCTTTCTGGTGATGGGGGAGGGAAGAAACCATCTGAGAAATGGGGGGAGGCTGAAAAAGAACCTGTTTCTCCCCCCAATGTGGGAAGACTCACAAGTCTAGCAGGCAACCCAAACATTCGAAGACTGGAAACTCTCAATGTGGGCCAAGGCCAAACTTTGTAGTTTATCTCCACCAGAGTGTTACCTCAGCTGTGAAATCACTGAAAGACTGTGGTTAAACCATTGTTTGCTCAGCTGCACTTTGCCTACCCTACAGGGTTGCTGTTTTTAGCAGACCTGGATAAAGCTGTTCGCAGCCAGTTCTTGAGTCAGCCTTAACTATCACTGTAGAATCTCAAGCAACGTTGCCCCAAATTAGGGCAAATTAAATCCATTCGGGATGCCTTTTCACATTTTAACACAAAGCTTTTAAGGGTTTTGTTTGTTTTCTTTCCCCCCTTTTTTTTTAAAAAAAGGGAGGAAATATCAAATGAAGGGAACTGTGAATTATGGCATTTGTTTGTGAAAGCAATTTTTGCCAGCAAATTAAAAAGAGCTCCCATCAAGATCCCCTGATTTTGCAAAAGCATTTAAATTTAATCAGTTGGCACAAAATGATTAATCACCCCAATTAATATGCATTTTCCTTTGCCCTGATTAGTTTTCTCTCTCTCCTGGCTTCCCACTGCCTCTCTCTTTCACTGAAATTTAGATAGGAAACCCACTCGAGGCTGAGACTTATCTTTTTGTCTGTGCAAAAGTTCATAAATATAGATAGCAAGGGATTCCTTTCCTTCTTTTCGTGGTCCTTTTCTAGGGAAAAGAATTCCTGTTTGGGTGGAAGAATTAAGAATCCTGGCCCATCATGCTGTGCCATAGCCATTTTTGGATTGTGTTTCTTGGCACGTTTCAGATGGGTGGACTTCAACACCCAAAATTCCCCAACCAGCATGTTTTAAGATGGGTGGATTGCAATTCCCAGAATCCCCCAGACAGCATGCTTTAAGATGAGTGCACTTCAACCCTCAGAACTGGAGAGGAAGGAAGGAAGGAAGGAAGGAAGGAAGGAAGGAAGGAAGGAAGGAAGGAAGGAAGGAAGGAAGGAAGGAAGGAGGGAGGGAGGGAGGGTGGGAGGAAGGGAGGGTGGACAGAGGAAGAGAAGGAAGGGAGGGAGGAAAGGAAGGAAAGAGGGACGGAGGGAAGGAAGGACATGGAAGGAAGGAAGGAGGGAAGGAGGGACAGGGAGGGAGGGAGAGAAGGAAGGAGGGAGGGAGGGAGGGAAGGAAGGGATTAATTAATTAATTGAAATTTGGCCAATTGACTCTCCAAAGTGGCCAATTGGGGCTGGGGATTTCTGACATTTTTTTAATGATCAGAACCCCAAATCAAGAGAGAAGAACTGGAGAATGAGAGGTCCCTAAAACAAGGAAGAAAATATTTAAGACCGTCTCCCAAAATGCACCCCACCTTGCTCTCCTGTCTGGCCCAGATCCAATTCACTCTAGACCCCAGCCTGGAACAAGCAGAGCGGGAGGGAAAAGGGGGGTACCCATCCAACCAGCTTCCCTCCCTCCCTCCCACCCCCCTACCCACCCCCCAGTACCTGCAATGGGCGCTCACTTTTTTTCCTGTGGCAAATGAATTCACCTCCCATTTCCTAGCTGGTGCTTAGAGTGACATAATAGGGCAGGTGCTACCTCACCTGTTACCAAGTAACCAAGGAAGACACTCATGTCTATGCAAGTGAATGGGTTGTGTTAAGACAAGGGTTGCAGGTTGAGGGGTTTCTCAAGCTGTTGCCCCCACCCCCCTCAAAAAAAATTGGAGACTGTTTTTTTAAAATCAGGTGTTTTTTAAAAAATCAGGTGGTTAATTTGATGATACTATTATTATTGAGCCACGGTGGCGCAGTGGTTAGACTGCAGTACTGCAGACTACTTCTGCTGACTGCTGGCTGACTGCAATTGGCAGTTCGAGTCTCACCAGGCTCAAGGTTGACACAGCCTTCTGTCCTTCCAAGGTGGGTAAAATGAGGAGCCAGATTGTTGGGGGCAAGAGGCCAACTCTGTAAACCGCTTTGAGAGGGCTGGAAAGCAATATAAAGTGGTATGTAAGTCTAAGTGCTATTGCTTTTGCCCTCTTTCATCCTTCCTTCCTTCCTTCCTTCCTTCCTTCCTTCCTTCCTTCCTTCCTTCCTTCCTTCCTTCCTTCCTTCCTTCCTTCCTTCCCTCCCTAGTGGTTATAATGCAATATTTCAGGCTAACTCTGCCAGCATTTTAATCCTGATCGGCTCAAGGTTGACTCAACCTTCCAAGGTCAGTAAAATGAGGACCCAGATTGTTGGGGGCAAGAGGCTGACTCTGTAAACAGCTTAGAGAGGTAAAAGCATTGTGAAGCGGGATATAAGTCTAAGGGTTATTGCCCTTCCTTCCTTCCTTCCTTCCTTCCTTCCTTCCTTCCTTCCTTCCTTCCTTCCTTCCTTCCTTCATACACTGACTCTGTAAACCGCTTAGAGAAGGCTGGAAAGCAATGGGAAGTGGTATATAAGTCTAAGTACCAATGCTATTATTTTGCAGATAGTTTGGAGGTCCCTGGACACAGCTCCCAAATTCCAAGCGACCTCATGCAGTGGCAAAATATAATCCCATTCTTCCTGTTGCTGTTACTGTTGGTAAGTGAATCTAAGCAAATCTGGCTTCCTCTACTGGCTTTGCTTGTTGGAAGCCAGCCGGGAAGGTCACAAATGGTGATCACATCAGCCTAGGATCCTTTATTTGTTTATTACGAAATTTATTTGCCGTCCATCTGCTATCAAACAACTCTGGATAGCTTGCAACATGTTCCAGCCATGATAAACATATGGATAGTTTCCAAATACCAAACTTTAATTGCGTAACCGTGAGAATGGATGGATGAGTCGTAAGACACTTTTGTTAGTGCCATTGCCACTTCGGTCACTAAATGAATGGTCATAAGTCAAAGGCTGCCTGCAGTAGATTGTGTGATTGTGACTAACAAGCACAGATTTCCCAAGAGCAGTTTTACTGATGGGGAGAGAGAACGAGAAAGTTTCAAAGGCTGGGGAAAAATTGCAGACAAACCCCTTGGGAGACTTGGAATTAGTGAGTTAAGAGAGGTGCTTTCTGATCCAAATACAAATGAATTTATGTAAAAAATAAGCAGGAAGGGACCTTGGAGGTCTTCTAAACCCTCTTCTCAAGCAGGAGACTTATACCATTCCAGACATTCCAGAGAGTCCAATCTCTTCTTAATAATCTCCAGGGATTGAGCACCCACAACTTTTGGAGGCAAGTTGTTCCACTGGTTAATTGTTCTCACCACCAGGAAATTTCTCCTTAGTTCTAGGTAGCTTCTCTCCTTGATCAGTTTCCATCCGTTGCTTCTTGTCCTGCCTTCTGGGGCTTTGGAAAATAAGTGATCCCTCTCTTTTTTGTGGCAGCTCGTCAAATATTGGAAGCTGCTATCATGTCACCCCAAGTCCAGTGGTGGGATTCCATTTTTTTTACTACCAGTTTTGTGAGTGTGGCTTGGTGGGCCTGGCAGGGGAAGGATACAGAGGTGGGATTTAGCAGGTTCTGACGAGTTCTGGAGAACCGGTAGTGGAAATTTTGAGTAGTTCGGAGAACCAGCAAATACCACCTCTGACTGGAGATTTTGCAGTATCCTTCCCCTGCCACGCCCACCAAGCCACACCCACAGAACTGGTAGTAAAAAATGTTGAATCCCACGGCTGGAAGGATACTGCGAAATCTCCATTCCCTCCCCACCCCACTAACCTGCTTTCCAGCTCTGTCCTCCTGTGCAGGGCAACCAAAGAAGACCCAGCCAATAAGCTGGGACTCAGGAGGCGGAGCATAGGTGGGGTGGGGCCAGTCAGAAGTGGCATTGGCCGGTTCTCCAAACTATTCAAAATTTCTGCTACCGGTTCTCCAGAACTGAGCAGAACCAGAGATGGGATTCAACTTTTTTAACAACTGGTCCTGTGGGTGTGGTTTAGTTGGTGGGCGTGGCTTGGTGGTCATGTTATTGGCTCAATATCACGCACATGGAGGCACGCATCTCCTCGCCTGGCCTCTCATGACTGTGGGGATGCTGCAACATCGTAAGTGTGAAAAATGGTCATAAGTCACTTTTTTCAGTGACTTATTCATTGTAACTTTGAATGGTCCCTCCACACAAGCAAAGTACCAGCAAAGGAGAGGAAAAAAACTCCAGAGGAGTTCCTGAGACAGGAAGTCTAGTCCTGCCAAGAATGTAATAAGGATTAACGGAGAGGCAGTTTCTGTAAGCAACCCCAGAATGTTTCCTTCCTGCCTTCTTTACAGGATTAGGCCAGGAATTTCTTCTAACAACCGGTTCTCCAAACTGCTTAGAATGTTAACAACCGGTTCTAGCGAATAGGTGCGAACCGGTAGAATCCCACCCCTGGTCAGAACCTGCTGAATACCACCTCTGCCCTTGTCCTTCAATTCTCTGGACAAGTCAAATCCAAATCCTGCAACCATTTTTCATATGTTTTCGTCTCCAGGGCTTTAATCATGCTAGTTGTCCTTCTCTGCAGTTTTTCTCAAAGTGTAATGTCCCTGCTGGCATGGATTTGCGCCACCCTTTTGCTCTGGACGTCTGCGCCTTCTGTTACACAATTGTGCCTAAATGGTGATCTGTTCACATACACACACCCCACACACAAAACAAACGGGGAAATGGGATGAGCATTAATCTCTTGCTAGCTATAAAGTCCTGTATATGAGTCCTGTCAGGGAAATAGGGCAGTATATAAGTTCAAATAAGTTCAATAAATAAATAATAAAGCCCAGTAAGTAATGTCTTATTTATGAATTCATCTTTGGAGCCAGACACTTGAAAACAGCCTTGTCCTTTCTGTTCTCAAACCAAACCCTCCAAGCATCTCACAAACTTAATTTTAAAAAATGAAAGGGAGCTAGCAAGAGTGATAATGAACACATAAGCTTTGTAATAACTCGAAATGCACAGTAAAATCGTACATCTAAACAAGATAGTGTTTTATTTTTTTTAAAAAAAAATAGTGACAAGCTATAAGAGAGAGGAGTCAACTCCTTATTCCATTGGGGTATTCAAATTTGGGGGCCACGACGGAGAAGATTCCCCCCCCCAAAAAAAACCACATTCTGTAATCCTCCTTTTGAGGACTGATTTGAGGAAGGTTAAAAAGAGACCCAAATCATTTTTCTCTCTTCCCTACCTCTATGCCAGCTGTTGGTATATTTATAAAAAGTTCCCATGGTTACATGGGAAAATAAAACTAAAATCATGTTTTGGTGACCTCATTTGCCATTTCTCTTCTTCTAATTCCAAACTTCTAATAGCCAAGTTTTAAAATGCATGATACAGAGCAGTGTTTTTCAATCTGAGCCACTTTAAAATGTGTAGATTTTAACTCCCGGAATTCCCCAGCTAGCATGCTTTAAGATGGGCGGACTTCAGTTCCCAGAATTCCCCAGCCAGTATGCTTTAAGATGGGTGGACTTCAGTTCCCAGAATTCCCCAGCCAGTATGCTTTAAGATGGGCGGACTTCAGTTCCCAGAATTCCCCAGCCAGTATGCTTTAAGATGGGCGGACTTCAGTTCCCAGAATTCCCCAGCCAGTATGCTTTAAGATGGGCGGACTTCAGTTCCCAGAATTCCCCAGCCAGTATGCTTTAAGATGGGCGGACTTCAGTTCCCAGAATTCCCCAGCCAGTATGCTTTAAGATGGGTGGACTTCAGTTCCCAGAATTCCCCAGCCAGTATGCTTTAAGATGGGTGGACTTCAGTTCCCAGAATTCCCCAGCCAGTATGCTTTAAGATGGGCGGACTTCAGTTCCCAGAATTCCCCAGCCAGTATGCTTTAAGATGGGTGGACTTCAGTTCCCAGAATTCCCCAGCTAGCATGCTTTAAGATGGGCGGACTTCAGTTCCCAGAATTCCCCAGCCAGTATGCTTTAAGATGGGCGGACTTCAGTTCCCAGAATTCCCCAGCCAGTATGCTTTAAGATGGGCGGACTTCAGTTCCCAGAATTCCCCAGCCAGTATGCTTTAAGATGGGCGGACTTCAGTTCCCAGAATTCCCCAGCCAGTATGCTTTAAGATGGGCGGACTTCAGTTCCCAGAATTCCCCAGCCAGTATGCTTTAAGATGGGCGGACTTCAGTTCCCAGAATTCCCCAGCCAGTATGCTTTAAGATGGGTGGACTTCAGTTCCCAGAATTCCCCAGCCAGTATGCTTTAAGATGGGTGGACTTCAGTTCCCAGAATTCCCCAGCCAGTATGCTTTAAGATGAGTGGGCTTCAACTCCCAGAATTCCCCAGCTGGCTTGCCTGCGGGATTCTGGAAGTTGAAATCCATATATTTTAAAATTATCAAAGTTGACAAATATTGATATAGAGATGGGAAAAAAAAATGCCAGAAATAAATTATCACTGAAAATTATCATTTAAGCCAGAGAATAACAGAGACACTTACTGAGATCTCCTGAGCTGGATTCAGATTGCAAATAACAAAACCTCGAGGGTTTTTTTTTCAAACCCTTCGAAAAGAGAGATGTAAAATATCCAGACTGGAAAAGAAATTTCTGTTTCCTTTGTTCTGACTCCAGAGACAATCAGCATTTCAAACCACAATTTGGAGAGAGCCATTCAAATGTGAAATCAGCTAATTGCAAGACTCTCGGGTGGATATGATGATGATTTGTAATAAAGATGATAGGATTTTGCAAGTAGGAGCATAGACTAAGACACCCCCTCCACAAGGGAAGGGAGATGGAGGCTGTCCTGATGTTCTTGATAACCCCGTGAAAAACCAATATAAGGTTCCCAGGCACTGAATTTTTTCCACGTCTATAAATCTTTACAGCTGCCACTGAACAAGAAATGAATGTTATTCTCAATCAAACATGTTCTTCGCACAATATCCTGACCTTTTGCAAGATTTCTGGAGAATATTAGATTTGGAAATGTTGGAGTAACCTGGCAGAGAAGTGAGCATTGAAATGTGCTCGCCTGGCATTTGGCTTTTAATTCTCACATCCTGCAATGGGGTTTTTGTCTTAGAAGCAGACTAGTCAAGTCTAGAGAACAAAATAAAAGGTTACTGAGTAGCCAAAGGACAACTTTGAACCTTGTCCTGTTGTCGGACAACAACAGGCTGTTGACAAAGAAATCCATGGGAGCTGTGGAGAAGAGAAGAGACATCCACAGGTAGTCCTTGATTTACAACCAGGAAGAGACATAGCTGCTTCAATAAATTGCAGACAGGAAGAGACACGGCTGCTTCAGTAAGCTGCAGACAGGAAGAGACATAGCTGTTTTAATAAGTTGCAGCCAGGAAGAGACATAGCTGTTTTAATAAGTTGCAGCCAGGAAGAGACATAGCTGCTTTAATAAGTTGCAGACAGGAAGAGACACGGCTACTTCAGTATGTTGCAGACAGGAAGAGACATAGCTGCTTTAATAAGTTGCAGAGGGGAGCTGCGTTTGCATTGAATCTAAAACCTAGCACAGCTTATGAGCACTACACTATGTCCCTGCCAGCCCTTCAAGGTAAATCCTAGTAACAATCCAACGTCTTGTAGATCAGGACTACTTTTATTGTAGATGGGGTAACAGAATCCTGCAAGTCTGATTGCATTGACCCCTTCCCTGCTTCCCTTTACCTCCCTGAGAACTAGAGAGAGAGATTTATTTATGTTATATTTGTGCCCTGGACTTGGACCTCTATTATCTGACCATCGTCTTCATCATTCCCCTTCCTTCTGTCCCTCAAGGCTGTTTCCTCTTCTTCCACCACTATCATAATAATTATTCAGATCTGACCTCTGAAAACAGATTTCTGGGTTTCCCATTGAAAGGAGATCAGTATATCTTAAATCCCAGCTGTTGGGGATATCACCCCCTTGTCCCATACTCAAGTTTTCCAGATGTGCTGAATTGGCTACTTTAGGGCACCAAAAAGTGAGTGTTGGCTCTCTTCAATCTCGCATGCCATTCCTTATGTTCTAGAGCAACTAAGAAAGCCACCTCTGCTTATCCGAGATATCACTCCATAAATCTAGGTTACTGGTATCCAGTTGCTGCCCCATTAGTACAGCTTGGGAATTAAAATATTTAACAAGGGCTAGGCCCAAATTTTTCTTTTTTTAAAAAAAAATTAATTTTATTTTACAACATATTCATTTTTCAATTCAAGAAGTGTACATATATCTTGTGCACATATTCATATTGGATATACATCTCTTACCTTCATGTCAATAGTTACATTCATATCAAAAACTACTCATCCTTATTTATCTTATCATTATAGTAATCTTAATGCATTTTATCTTATATTCATTTAACTTCTTTATTTTCCAGCCATTTATAAAATAAGCCCCATATAATATAATATTCTGTTTCTTCTTGTTGTTTAATTGCCAATGTTAATTTGTTCATTTCTGCACATTCAAATGTTTTCAATCACCTCTTCCTCTGTCGGAATTTTATCATTTTTTCCAATTTTGAGCAAATACAATTCTAGTTGCTTTTAATATATGTATAATTAGATATGTTTTTTCTTTACTATAGTTTTCAGGTCAGCTAGGGCCAAATCTATGGGGCATTTCTTTTAGGTCCCTGGAGATATTGTTGGGGGGGGGGGGGAAGAGTTGTTGGCTCATATTTCTAGAGTCTTTGTTTTGATTTTCCATAAATCACTTTTCTCCACGCGATCCTTCAAAAGCTCATTTCTCATCAGGGCTTTTTTCAAACAAGAGAGGATGAAGCTGGGTATGTGATCCTGGCTAAGCTAGTTTGGAAGACACATCCGGCTGAAAGGAGCATCAGTCACAGGGAACTTAGCTGCTCAATGAACCTGGTTCACACAGCAGAGTTAATCCCCTGTCATCTTCTCGACCAGAGAATTAGATACTTTCACAGAACTGCCATTGATCTGCCTTTGATCCTCGGCTGTGCTTCCATCCATCTCTGGATGACACTGATGGTTTCTCTTTTTTGCAAGTAGAACACTTTCCCAATTAAAATCAACTAAAAATGCAGCAAAATCCCACCAGGTGCAAGCTCCTTGTCAGTCACTGGAAACAAGATCTGAGCTGTGTTATTTAAATTATCTCAGGCTGATCATGGCTAACTGTGGCAGCCTTGGGACGGTGTCAACCCCTTACATGGTTGGGGTTTTAATTGGGCTTTTCCAGCTCATAATGGACCATTGCTCTCTGGCTCCATTCCGTTAATAACAAAAGCTGCCCTGGGTTTTCTGAGAAAATCCAGCCTTGCAACGTAGATCAGATCAGGGAACTGATTTCCTAGGAAAACTAAACCTCTATGAAATAGTATTATAGAATAATAGAGTTGGAAGGGACCTTGGAGGTCTTCAAGTCCAACCCCTGCTCAGGCAGGAAACCCTACACCACTTCAGACAAGTTAATGTCCAGTTTCCATTTGAAGGCCTCCAGTGATGGAACATCCACAAATTTTAGAGGCAAGTTGTTCCACTGATTAATTGTTCTAACACTCAGGAAATTTCTCCTTACTTCCAAGTTGCTTCTCTCCTTGATTAGTGTGATGACCCAGGGTGGGATACAAAATCAACAAAGTCACAAAAAACAGGTGAAGCCCCTTTAATTCCTTCAACTTGGCTTCAAAGCTCCAAATATCCTTGACTGGAGACAAAAAAAAAAACTCCCCCACAAACAGTTGCAAAAAGGAGGAAGTGCCGTTTAAACTAAAAATACTTATAAATTATAAATAGAAAATGTAGGAATCAAGACTCAGGACCAGAAGAGCTGTCTGCTCTATTGCCAGAGTTTGTTCTATATATATATACATAGTAGCATACCATTGGTTAATTTATACATGTATTATACATCTATTTAGACAACATTTGTTACTACCTGCTTCAGCAGTTTCTACATTCATCTCTAGTTAAGATTAACTCTAGTTACGATTAACATAAGCTTCAGTTCCTGCTCTTTGTTCCGTCTTATCTGGGTTTTAAGGTCTTGTTTTCTTCAAGTTAATCATACACACGTCGTACTTTGCACATAATATTCTTTGTCTGAGGTTTGCCATCCAAGACAAGAATATTCGGAATGCACAACGCCTACAAGAAAAAACAACACAAAAGACACTGAAGCAATTAAGGGAACCAAACAAGATAAGGGCTTGAAGACGTCCACAGATATCGGAATATACACTGGGAAGGACACCAAACTCAGAGAGGAAAGACAGAGATATTTCCACGCTTTGTTTCCAGCACTGGCTCATGCGCAGTTTGTCCTTTTAAACAGTCCTCCCAGCTGCAGCCCATGAAGGGGATCAAGGCCCTTTCCTCCCCCATAGACCACACCATTCACGTTTCTCCTTTATCCTTTCCTCCCTGCATATCCTCCTTTCCCTCAGAGTCAGACTCCAACAGGGGCATGACAATTAGTTTCCATTTGTTGTTTCTTGTCCTGCCTTCGGGTATCTTGGACGATAGCTTGACTCCCTCTTCTTTGTGGCAAGTCCATTCCTTCAGCACCGTCATAACTTTGGATGGCTGCTGAAAGAATGGTCATAACCCAAAGACCACCTGAATTACAAAAACGATCTCAGTGAATGATCCGTGGGGCCCCTTGGTGCTCTCTGAGCTTGGTGGTTTCCTTGCAGACGTTTCGTTACCCAACTAGGTAACATCATCAGTGCTAGAAGCAGAGGTGGTCTTCAGCAGGTTCTGACCAGTTCTGGAGAACCAGTAGTGGAAATTTTGAGTAGTTCAGAGAACTAGCCAATCCCACCTCCGACTGGCCCCGCCAACCCCATCTATTCTAGTGGGGTGGGGAGGGAATGGAGATTTTGCAGTATCCTTCCCCTGCCACACCCAACAAGCCACGTCCACAGAACCGGTAGTAAAAAAAAAATTGAATTCCACCACTGGCTAGAAGGGAATGGGGATTTATTTGCTCATTCTAGTCAAGTGAACAACTTGCCTCCTTGTACGACCTTGCTTGCCCCAGGGAATCGCTGCATTTGTTAAGTTAGTAACTCGCTTGTAAAGTGAATCTGGCTTTGCTTGTCCAAAGATTGCAAAAGATGACCACGTTAAGACACTGCAACCGTCATAAAGACGAAGCAGTTGCCAAGCGGCTGGATTTTGTTCCCGTGACCATGAGGAATGCCGCAACGGTCGTTAAGTGTGAAAAAAAAGTCACTTTTTTCAGTGCCGTGGTTAGCTCTGAATGGTTGTTAAGTGGAGAACTACTTGCAACTTTCCCTGTTTATGAATCCACTTTTTTTTATGAAATGAAAAGGAAAGACCAGTTTCCAGAGAACCAGCCAGGGACCAGAAGTGGATATGGAGACCATGGTGATGGTTGAGGTCATTCATCTTGAAGGCCCTTGTTGATAAAGCAAATGAAAAATATAGAATAGAATAGAAAATATGGAATAGAATATAGAATAGATATTGGAAGGAATAGAATGGAATGGAATAGAGAATATAATAGGATAGATATTGGAAGGAATAGAATACTTTATTGGCCAAGTGTGATTGGACACACAAGGAATTTATCTTGGTGTAAATACCACTATGCTCCAAATTAACCCCCAGTACTTAGATGCCTCTTTTCTTTTCTTTTTTCCTTGTGTAGGAAGTTAGCACCCACCCCACTCCTAGAAAAAGTGAAATATCCTAGGAAATATTTAAAAGGCAGAATATTTCCCTTAAAAAGTAGAAACTCAAGAGTCAGAAATAAGTTCTACTCCAGGCAAAGCCAGAACAGGAATTGCCTAAACCCCCTTTCATTACATCATCATCCAGCAAGGCTCAACCAAGCCTGGGACTCAAAAGACAACCTATAGAGTTGCCCCTGCATGGCCCCATGGGAGTCTGACAACCAATCAGAATACGAGCCCAAATTCAAATCCCAACAGAAGGTATAAAACCCAGGCACACTCAGCATGTCAGCCCTTCCTTCTTTTCCTTCATCTTGATGCATGTGATTGTCCTTTTCTCTTTGAAGCTCCAAGCCATGTGGTCCTGTCCACCATTAAACCATATTTCCAAAACAGCCTCCATGTTTCCAGTGTCGTTTTTCCCCACTTGGAACTGAACCCAGAAGGATAATTCAGATAACAGATAATCAGAGTTGGAAGGGATCATGTAGGTCATCTAGTCCAACCCACTTGGAACTAAACCCAGAAGGATAATTCTTCCAACACTTGCAAAGTGATCGAAAGTGGCTCCTTCAGACTTAAGCCCTGTGTGACTAAGAACTGTGCCAAATCCCCAAATGCCGCCCCCCCCTTCTAATCATTCACAGCCCCTTCAAAAAAACAGCCAGGCTCAAAAGTCAAAGCTTTTATTTGCATGCTTCCTCGGGTCGAGTATAAATCATATATTGAAAGAGCAATTTGGGTTTGCTTGTTTAGTTTTTAAAAACCCTTCCTTCTCCCTTACCATAAAACAGGCAGATTTATTTTTAATCGCTGTTTTTGTACTGGAAATGGGATGCCTGTCTCATTATAATGTTGACGTGTGATTAGAAGGTAGTGGGTATTTTTTTAATCACTGGTCTTTGCCCTGTATTTCCTAGCAATCAAATAAAAAGCGACTAACTATAAAATGTTTTTTTTTTCAAGATTTTACTTCTCCCGTTGCCCTCCAGGGAATGGCGGAATTGTCTGAAATGCAAGGGTGGGGAGGGAGAGAGGATAGATGGATAGGACAGACAGACAGACAGATGTAGGTAGACAGAGACAGACACAGATGTGTGTGTGTGTTTGTTTTGTTTGATATATCTGTATGGATATGTATATTTATTTATTGAATTTATATTGCTGCCTATTCGCCCATAACTACTCAAGGCAGCTTACACAATGTAAAACCATATTTAATATAAAAAATAAATTATATATGTGTGTATCTATGGGTATAATGTGTATGTATATGTGTTTCTGTGTGTGTGCACGTATGTATCTATGTAAGTAAGGATTCTCACTTCAGCCATACTGGGGTGAAGGACAAGCTTTATTTACTAAATTTATATTAAGTATAATTGTATTTAAATTAAATACACATTTGTATTCAAATTTATTCAAAGTGTGTACATTAGCCTCATGAGCAACAGTTCTCCGGGGTTAAATAACTAATAATAATGGAAAAATAATTCTGCCATTAATTTCACTGGAAGCAACACTGGCCAGGCCTTCAGTTGAGGGGGAGAAATATGGTGCTAAAAGTTACATGCAAACATTGGAAATTGCGGTTATAGAGAGAGCTTATATGGGGGGGAGGTGACCCCTTTTTGGGTCCCGTATCGGAGGAAAATATCTGTTGAAGAAGGGAAATTGTTTGTCAAACTTTGTTCTGTGAAGGAGGACCATGAAAATTTGAGTGGTTTCAATTCAGACACAACAGATTTCTCATCACGAGAGATTTGCCTCTAGATCAGAAATTCAAGGATACTTTTTTAAAAAAAAAAAATTAACTAACAGTTTCATCGGCCTGAAAAAGTTTGAAATGCATTTGTAATAAATTTGGGAGGATATTCAGGTCTCGAAGGATCTCTACATCATACAGGCATTCCCTGATTTAACCGCCAAAATAGAGCCTGGACATTTCCGTTGCTAAGTGAGGCATCGGTTAAATGAGTTTTGCCCCATTTTACAACCTTTCTTGCTAGTTGTTAAGTGAGTCGCTGCAGTTGTATTAGTCACACGGTTGTTAAGTAAATCTGGCTTCCCCATTGACTTTGGTTGCCAGAAGGTCATAAAAAGAGATCACAAAACCTGGGACGCTGCGACCGTCATAAATATGAACCAATTGCCAAGCATCTGAATTTTGATCACGTGACAATGGGGATACTGCAATGGTCGTGTGAAAAACGGTTCTAAGTGTGTATCTGATGATTCTTGACGAATGTCTTTTATGTACACTGAGATCATTTGCACCAAAGACAAATTCCTTGTGTGTCCCATCACACTTAGCCAATAAAGAATACTATTCTATTCTATTCCTTATTCTATTCCTTATTCTATTCTATTCCCTATTCTATTCTATTCCTTATTCTATTCTATATTCTGTTCTATTCCTTATTCCTATTCTATATTCTATTCTTTTCTACTCTACTCCTTTTCTATTCCATTCTCTTCTCTTCCATTCTCTCTTCTTTTCTCTATTCTATTCTATTCTGTCACTTTTTTCAGTGCCGTTGTAACTTCAGTTACTAAGCAAATTGTTGTAAGTTGAGGACTACCTGTTATCTACATTTCTCTTGGCCACGACTGACAACCTAAAGCTTAAAAACCACATCTGGCCCATCCCAGAGCCTTAACTCTCCAGAACTGGATGCTAAACCGTATTTTTAAAAAATAAAGCAGAAGTATAGCGGAGATCAGCTGCATTCATTCGATGAAAATAAATTGTGGTATTGCACATTGAAAATTAAAACAGATTTAACTGGCTCTGCCTAATTCCTTGATCTTCAGTCCATTGTCTCCACCATCTGTCTGAAGCTTAATCCAGAATCTGGGGAGGCCAAGTTGCAAAACTTAATCCAAGTTGGTTAACGTTAGCTCTTCCTGGAGGAAGGCAAAAATCCATTTACCCTGGATTAAGTGAAGAATTAGTTACTCAGATGATCTGTCATGCCCCTGTTGGAATCTGATTCTAAAGGAAAAGTTGAGCAGCTGACAGGGAGTGGGAGGGTGGCTCTGGAGGAAATTAGGGAAGGACAAAGCCCAGCTGGGCAGAGCAGGAAAAAGGTAGAACAAGGGAGAGGAAGTTCAGAAGATGACCCAGGCTCACTCCCTCTTCATCCTAGGGCATACAGGGAGGAACGGAGAAGGGAGCAACAAGGGTTGCATGGCTTATAGGGGAGGAAAGGGCCCTGATTCCCTTCATTAGCTGCAGCTGGGAACACAGTGTTTAAAAAGGCAAGCTGCAGCAAAGTTGCTGGAATCAAACCGTGAGTTATCTTTGTTTGTTAAGGCTTCTCTGGGTTCGTGGTGTCTTCCCAACTGTGTGTATTTTGTTGGCCTTTGAAGCCTGCAATTCCTTATCCTGCCCTGTCCAGTTAATTGCTGCAGCTTTGTGGCTTGTGTGGATTTTTAGTTTGTATGTACTTCGTTTTTGGACTGAATTTCCTCCACTTAAAGACTATTCTTGGGAGAGTTTTTTCTCCAGCCGAAGGTAACCTGGACATTGGGAGCAAAGTTGGAGGTATTAAAGGGACTTTTCTTATTTATGTGATCGTATCTCAAGTTTTTAGAAACTTAACCCACACACATTCCCACACATACAAACGCCAAGGAGATGAGGAATTCTGAATCTTTTTTTTCCTCATTATTGATTCTGCTGCTTTTTCCTCTTGACCACGGCCATGCCAACACCCAAAAACAAGCCAGCCAGGCCCGTGATGGCCGCCCCCACAAAGAAATCTCGGACCTGCAAGGTGGAAAGAAAGATGATGAGTAAAGATTTGGCTCAGAACCAGAGAATAGAGCCAGGAGGGACCTTGGAGATTCTCTAGTCCACCCCTCTGCTCAAGCAAGAGACCCTATACCTGTCAACTCATAAAAATATTTCTTTGGTCTTTTAGAAGTTGCCAACAGAAAGGGAGAGGGGAGCAGTGCAGCAGCCAAAGTGCATTCCATAAATGTTTTCAAAGATAGTAACTAAGCGACCGAAGTTTCTGCCAGAGCAAAATTCTAACTGGACAGCATGATTGATGACTTTGGGCTATGGAGGTGCCCCATTGGAGAATATGAATTAGGATACACCCAGGTAGCACCAGCAGGTTTACTCCTAATAAAACTTCTTTAAGCTTTGAAAATCCGGCTAGAGACTATGGGGTAACTGCTGGAGCCCTGACAATACCATTTCAGATAGGTGGATGTCCAGTCTTCTCTTTAAAATCTCCAGTGAAGAAGTACCTACAACTTCTGGAAGCAAGTTGTTCCACTGGCTAATTGTTCTCACTGTTAGGAAATTTCTCCTTAGTTCCAGGTCGCTGCTTTCCTTGATTAGTTTCCATCCATTGCTTCTTGTTTTGCCTTCTGGTACTTTGGAAAATAGTTTGACCCCCTGCTCTTCTTTGGGGCAGCCCCTCAAATATTGGAACCCTGCTATCATGTCCCCCCAAGTCCTTCTTTTCTCTAGACTAGCCAAACCCAAATCCTGCAACCGTTCTTCATATGTTTTAATCTCTAGGCCTTTAATCATCTTAGTTGGGTTTTCTTTGCAAAAATAATAATCATGGATATGGTTTTCAACAAATCCCACCCGCCTTCCATGTTCTTGATGTGCTAATATGGCAGCTGCCAGAAGGGATTGGCAACGTGTCAATCAGTCAGAGAGGGAGGGAAGAGAGAGCTGGAATTTGGGGAGGGGTCTACTTTGTAGGGGTCTGGGGTGTTGCAGACACTGCTTCGTTCCCCAAAAGGGAATCCTCTTCTTACAAGGAGCGCTCGCAATTACAACCCCAACTAAACTGAAAATTTCCACCGCTAAGGAAAATGGTTGTTAATTGAGTTTTAATACAGAGAGTCTGTCATAAATATGAATCGGGTGCAAAGCACCTGAATTTTGATCACGTGACCAGGGGAATGCTGCAAGGGTTGTTTAAGTGTGAAAAACTGTCCTTTTTTTCAGTGCCACTGTACCTTTGAACTGTCACTAAATGAGTGGTCGCAAGGACTGCTTGTACAGTCAAGGCCTCATATGGGAAACTCGGGAGAGTTAAAAGGAGGCGTTTACACACAAGCATTCTCCCAAGGCTTGCAAACCTGCAAATAAAAAAAAAAAAGACCCCCAATTTTATCCAGAAAAGTTCAAAAGAAACCTCTTACTTGATCGCTCCTGGCCACGCCGTAGCGCAGTTCAGTGACGAAGTGCTCACAATTCTCGCTGGTGACTTTATACTCCAGTTCTTGGCCCACTTTCTCTTCAGCCAGCTGGATAATCTTGTTAATGGGCAGTGGGGCGTATTTGGAATCGTGTTTGTTGTTGACCTGGTATCGGTCGTGGCCCACCACTTTCAAGAGCCGCTCCTTCTTCACCAAGGCCTTGTTGGTGAGGGTGGACATGAGGCTGGCACAACCAGCTCCTGCAATTTCACCTTGAGTAGGAAAGAAAGAGTAGCATGATCATTAATGGAGAGCTGATAGGGTCTAGGGCAGACTTGTGGACTTCAACTCCCAAAATTCCCCAGCCAGCCAGGATATTAGCCTAGATATTAGCTTAGATCAGCCTTTTGCTCCTTGGACATCCTTCTGATAGTGGTCTTAATTCTCAGAAATACATACACTCTTCGCTAAGAATTCTGGGAAAGGAAGTCCACAAGTCCTAAAGTTATCAAGGTGAGATACCCTTGAAAGTGTTTAAGGCACCAGGCAAGAAACTGGGAGACGGTGAGTTCTAGTCTCGCCTTAACCATGAAAGCCAGCTGGGTGACCTAGGATCAATCACCAGGAGACAGTGAGTTCTAGTCCTGCCTTAGCATGAAAGCCTGCTGGGTGACTTTCGGCCAATCACCAGGAGACAGTGAGTTCTAGTTCTACCTTATGCCTTAAAGCCAGCTGGGTGACTCTGGGCCAATCACCAGGAGACAGTGAGTTCTAGTCCCGCCTTAGCATGAAAGCCTGCTGGGTGACTTTGGGCAAATCACCAGGAGATGGTGAGTTCTAGTCCTGCTTTAGGCATGGAAATTAGCTGGGTGACTTTGGGTCAATCACCAAGAGACAGTGAGTTCTAGTCCCGCCTTAACCATGAAAAACAACTGGGTGACTTTGGGACAATTACTAGAAGAGTGTGAGTTCTAGTTCCATCTTAAGGATGAAAGCCAGCTGGGTGACTTTGGGCCAGTCCTTCTTTCTTAGCCAAACTTCACAAGGTTGTTGTTGCAGGGAAAATAAGAGAAGGAAGGTATGTTGGATACGTTTTCCACCTTGAGTTATTTGTAAAAAATAATAAAGGCCTGATGCAACTAATACTTAAAAAATGGGTATTCTACATATTTAAAAATATTTACTGCATATTTAAAAAATGCTATAATCATATGATGACTGCTTTATAACTGCACTGATTTACGATAAAAATCCATTTTTTTCAGTGCCAATGTAATTCCGAATGCTCACTAAATGAAAGATTGTAAATCAAGGACTACTTATATCCTGGCCAACATTGCTAATTTCCCAGAGTTAGAATCGTGATTAAAATGCAGAGGTGCAAACCAAGCTGGACATTTGACCTGCCCATCCAAGAGAGCTTTCCTTACTTGGCGGAGCGAGATGGATCACATAACCATTTCCCACGTAGATCGCCCAGTGCTGGTAGGCCAAGCGGAAGATTTCTATCAAGTCCCCAAGTTCCAGATCAACCTGTGAATAAAAGAAGATGGTCAGGAGCAAAGAGCCAGGATCACACACCAAGTTCCAGTTAAAGAAGGTTTACTGCTCAGGAAACTAACCAAGGAGAGAATCAACCTAGAACGAAGGAGAAAAATTCCTAACAATGAGAACAATTAACCAAACTGCCTTCAGAAGTTCACTGGAGGCTTTTACGAAATAGGAGCCATTTATTCAGAAATACTATAATTCTGAGAGAAGATATTTACTAGATGACCTCCAAGTGTCAACTCATAAAATATTAGATGACCTCCAAGTGTCAACTCATAAAATATTTCTGTGGTCTTTTAGAGTTGCCAACAGAAAGGGAGGGGGAAGCAGTGGGCAGCTTACATTCCATAAATGTTTTCAAAGATAGTAACTAGGTGACTGAAGTTTCTGCTGTGGGCAAAATTCTAACTGGAGAATATGATTGATGACTCTAGGCTATGGAGGTGTCCCATTGGAGAATATAAATTATGAAACACCCAGGGGATGCGGGTCAAGGGTGACAATGAATGATGCGCCTCAGAGTCGGCTACACCCAGGCAATGTCGCATCTTTTAACTCCCAATAAATCCTTTTGGAGTTTGGCTAGAGACTCGTGATTTAAATGAGGTTAAGTGTTGGAATCCTGACAGCAAGGTCTTTTCCAACTCTGCTACTGTTACTAGTCAACTAACGTTCAATACTAAATTGGTGCTAGATAACGGTCAACAGATATCAAGAGAGGTTGGAGTTAGACTATTTATGGGAACGTCATGACTCTAGGCTAATGACTTGCTTGCCTCCGCCCGCCCCCATCTCTGCCTGCTCTTCTTCTGCACAAACCAAAGAAAACACATTCATGCAAAACAGATGTAAAACCAACACTTTAAAAATAAACCTTCCAGCTAAGGCAATTTGAGAAAGAAAGGGACATCTACAAGAGTTAGAAAACAAAGAAACCTCAGTCACCAGATAATCCAGGCTAAAGAAGGGGCATTCCAGAACAGTGAACAAATGTTTCTTTTATAGAAAAAGGCCTGCTTGCTTTGGGCTCTGATGGAGATGCATTGAAAAGCCACTGTTCCTTAGCATTGCAAATTATTGTATCGTTTTTGGCTATTTTTTTTCTTACCCTTTACGCACTTTGCAAATTGTTTTCCCCCCCCCAATAAAACAAAGAATGTGTTCCTATCAGCAGTTTGTTTTAACATTCTCTTGAATGATCCTAAGTGTTCTTGAAGGATTTTTGTAGCCCGAGACCGTCCTTATCTGTAAGAAATGTTTTTTCCCCCTAGCTGCACAACACCCCTCCCCATGCAACCGACAATCGTTGTGGCTCTTGTTGTGCTTGTTATTACAGATGCTGAATCAATTCCAAAGCTTCTCTCATGTCCTGGAGGGATCTTTCTCCTTATTGATTAGTTTTTCCAGCAATTCATTATTTACAACCAGCTAATCCGAAGGAGCACCTCATATTAGGTATACAGAATCAGATTCCCCCATTGCAGCTAAAGGCTAGTGTTTCAAAATGTTTGAGCAATCAATTATAAATCTGATGCTCGGGGTGCTTTTGTTTAATGAAGGAAAATAATGTCAAAAACTAACCTTAGCAGATACGTGCACACACCTGCATACAAATATTCTGCTCCATTCCATAAAACGTTGGGCAATCTGTGTCACAGGTAATTCTCAACATACAACTAGTGACCGTTCAAAGTTATAACGGCACTGAAAAAGGTTTTTCACACTTATGACCCCTGGAACATCCCATGGGCACTTGATCAAAATTCAGAAGCTTGGCAACTGACTCGTACTTATGACAGTTAGAATATCCCGGTGTCATGTCATGTGACTTTCCAATAAGCAAAGTCCATGGAGAAAAACCAGATTGACTGAACAACCGTGTCACTAACTTAACAAGTGCAGTGATTTGCTTAACAGCGGTGGGAAAACGGGTCACAGACCTGGCACAACTCTCTTAACAAATGCACCACGGAAATTCAGGTCCTGATTGCGGTTGTTAAGTCGAGGAATACCTGTACTCCAACAGGAAACAAACCTTGTTGGATAAAATTTATTGAGATAAATCCCAGAGGTGCTTCTCCAAAAGACAATTGAACTTTCTTGGATTTTTTTTCCCTTGAAAATATTTCGCTTCTCATTCAAGAAACTTCTTCAATTCTTGGATGAGAAGCGAAACATTTTCAAGGAAGAATATAAAAAAAAAAAAAGTCCAGTTTCCTTTCAAAAAGGACCTCTGGAGCAACTATGGCCTGGATAGTTGAGTATTTCCATAGTTATTTAAATAAAGTTATCTTCCATGGCTCAGAATTCACCAGATAGTGACTCTCTGCTGTTCTTCAGCAAACATGACATAGTGATACTGGAACAATGAGGAAACTGATCTCAGCGAGCTAAGTCCAATTCACAAACATGTACAAATACTTAAATAAACAACAGCCCAAATCGTGCCCACAAAGCAGGATTTTGAAACCCTATGATTCAGCTACTCAAGAACCGAATGCAACCCAACCCATTTGTACGGCAAAGAGCTGTGCACAGACACACACAAGAGACACACAAACACAGCTTCTAGTTCTCCCTTATTGCAGTATCCTTGCCCACAAAAGGCCCCAAATCTGTGGGAAGAAATGGCTGTATTCACACAACATCTTTCATTGGGTTTGTGAAGTCTCGCTATTTTTCTGGTTGTGCATTACACCGAGTGGTAGTAAATTAATCCAAGTAGCTTGGCTTGACCAGATCTAAGCCATCTACCCAAATCTTTATCTAAAACAAATCTAACTAACCCATCTAACCAAAACCTATGTTGTCGTTGTGAATGTTGTCTTGAGTTAACTTGCTTTGTATGAACTCAACTGTTCCTTCGTTACTTCCCCTACAAGGTAACATAATCAGTAAGGATCTTATACTTCCAACAAAGCAAATCACAGAATTTTATTCTATATTCCAGCAAAACAAAAACACAGGTGTCTGATACCTGCACAAAACCTCATGGGACACTTTTATGCATGCAAAACAAAAGCCCTAGGAACTGTATTTTCAAATTATGTTCTTATGATCACACATATTACCTTCTTAAAAGGCACTTTTAAATAATTAGAATACAGAAAATAGTTACCTTTCCAATTTTTTTTTAAACTAAGCTACCCAATTTATGTTTATCATCATATTGAACAACCTTAAGTTCCATAAATTAGTGAGCTGGGTAAAAAGTTACTTTTTAAAATCATATTGATTTGACTGGCTTTTATGAGAAACCCAAAGAGAAAATTCTCTCAGGCGTAAGGGGAATGTTTGGGCGCAACGGCTCTCAAGTCAGTAACCTGCTTGCAAATATGCAAAAGTGTTCGTGCAATTTTTTTTTTCTCATGAAACTTTAATTTCATTTCCAAAGTTAAAGTACAAACCTCAAAAGAAAACAAGAGCCAAGCAAAGGCAAAGCTGATGAGGAAAAAAAAAACTGCATAAAAAGGAATTTTTAAAAAGCATACACATCGATTGTCCCTCCTGGTTGAATATATTTCAACAATAGTAGTTTCTCTTCTCCACACCCCACCCCGTGCAAAGCAAAGGCACAATTACTGAACTTCTGGTTTTTGCACAATTTTAATGCCACCCTCTCTCTCTTCTGCTCACTTACCTCGTCCATGCTGAATATGTTACTGTTCGTATCTCTCTGCTCGCTGCAGCTTTGACTTTTTCACCAACACAGGACACACGCACATACAACCCTCCCCCCACCCAATACTGTCCTTTTGGAAGCTGCCTGAAACAGAACTAACAATTTGGAACAAACAGGATGGAAAGTGGAATTGGGAGAGCTGAGTCTGCTCTGAAAGGCACCGCCTGGAAAAATTTACTCAGTCCAATTAGGGACAGCTGGCCAATGAGCACGCACCGGTCAGGGTGTATGTGTGTGTGTGTGGTTTCTGGGTATCAAATGTCAGCCTCTAAGCAGTAGCGCTCAGCTATTTTCTCCAATTAACTAGGAAATCCAATCAAAAACTTCATGCGTCCTGTAAGCACCTGGATTGGAAGTTTAGCCTGCAAAAAAGTTTCTACTTGGTTTATGCAACCCAACAGGACAGGCGCAGACCAGAGTATAATTAGGACTGCATAAAAAAAATTATTACCAATCTGTTTTCCATGGAGGACCTGTATACTGCACGGGTCAAAAAGAGGGTTGTGAAAATATCTACAGACCCCTCACATCCCGGACATAAATTGTTTCAACTCCTTCTCTCAAAACGATGCTATAGAGCACTGCACACCAGAACAACTAGACACAAGGACAGTTTTTTCCCGAATGTCATCACTCTTGCTAAACAAATAATTCCCTCAACACTGTCCAACTATTTACAAAGTCTGTACTATTATTACTATTAATCTTCTAATCACTCCTTATCATCCATCCCCTCCCATTTGTTGACTGTAACTTTGTCGCTTTTATCCTTACTATTTATATTGACTGTTTCCTAGCATGATTTGATTGCTTATTGTACTCTATGACTATTATTAAGTGTTGTGTCTTATGATTCTTGACTCTTGATGAATGCCTCTTTTCTTTTATGTACACTGAGAGCATTTACACCAAGACAAATTCCTTGTGTATCCAGTCACACTTGGCCAATAAAGAATTCTGTTCTGTTCTATTCTATTCTATTCCTTATTCTATTCTATTCCTTATTCTATTATATTCCTTTATTCTATTCTATTCTGTTCCTTATTCTATTCTATTCCTTATTCTATTTTATTCCCTATTCTGTTCCTTATTCTATTCTATTCCTTATTCTATTCCTTATTCTATTCTATTCTAAAAAGTTTCTACTTGGTTTATACATGTAGTCCTCGACCACAATTGAAACTAGAATTTCCATCGCTGAGTAAAGCAATGGTTAAGGGATCCACAACCAATATGATGACCTGGTTGTTAAGTAAATCACTGGAGTGAAGTGACTCCTGCCAACATTAAGTGAATCACCTGGTTGTGGCAGGTATTAATGACTGTTGCAGTGTCCCCTGGGGTCATGTGATCCCGTTTTGCAACCGTCTGATAAGCAGAGCCAGATTCGCTTCCCAACTGTGTGACTAACTTAACTGTGGTGATTCACTTAGCAACGGTGGCAGGAAAGGCTGTAAAATGGGGGCAAAACTTAATAAAATATCTCGTTTAGCGATAGAAAAATTTGGGCTCAATTGTGGTCGTAAATCAAGGGCTGCCTGTAGAGTTATAAACCAACGTAATAAAATAACGTGGATCCCTTTAGTGGAAAAAGGCAGAAAATGCATATAGTTGGGTAGTCTACTCGTTCGTTCAGGACTCATTTATTCAATGGGATAACTTACCAGATTGGAAAGCTTTGCTTTGATGGTTTTAGGAATCGAGTTCTTCTTCGGTTCCATGTCACCATGTGCTATGGTACCATGTACTACGGTACAGCCACGACCTGAGACATCAAACCAACATTGTCAAGCCCGGAAGACTCACATCCGTTTGTACCTGTATCCCTGTATCACCTCTCCCTATCCCAGTGATGGTGAACCTTTTTGTTGTGGTGTGCTGAAAGCGCACATGTGCGCAATGCAATGTACCCTGCCACCTCCCCTGCGCATGCATATACAACACTCCCACCCCATCCCTTTACCTGCACTGCGCATACGCGTGCCTCCCAGCTGATTTTCGGGCCGTTTGAGACCGTTTTTGCCCTCACGGAGGCTCGACGGAAGCCTCAGGAGGCTGAAAATGGGCCCGTTTTGCCACTTCCGGTAGTTCCAGAAGGCCCATTTTTCGGGCTCCCGAGGCCGCAGAGGTTAGGGTTAGGGTTAGGGTTAAGCCGAAAATCAGCTGGGAGGCGCATGCATGCATAATGCAGGAACTTTGGCTGGGGTTCGCGTGCCCATACAAATGGCTCTGCGTGCCATAGATTCACCATCACAGCCCTACCCAGTCTAAAGCTTTCTCAGAATAATTTCCAGAATCATAAAACAAAAAAACGACAAAACAGCGATCACAAAAGACACGGTGTTGAAAGGTCTAGATGAAAAGTAAATATGTGCACCCTAAGCACTTTTTTGGGTCAAAACCAACAAACCATGGTTTAACTATTGTGGGCCACCCAGAGTTAGGGAAAGTCGGGCAGCATACGAGTTTAACATGTTGAATCTTTAATGAGATTCACAGCTTTTGGGGCTGGTTGATAGCTCAACAGCTCAAGTCCTAACCAAGGACCTAGGAACTGTTCAGGTAGCGTCAGAGGATATAAGCTGTTCCAAGTAGGGTGGTTTTTTTGTAGAATCAGGGTATTTAAGTTTAACAAATTCAGAATTTCCAAATAGCAATTTCCAAATTATTATTATCATTATCATCATCATCATCATCATTTTCATATTCCAAACAGCAATTTCCAAATAATAATAATAATTTCTGTTGTTGTTGCTGTTGTTATTATTAGTATTAGTAGTAGTAGTAATAAGAGAAACTTCCAACACTATAGTTACCTGTTAGCCAAATCTTAGGCTGCCTTTTGTATAACAAAAGCTTTTTCAAATGTTTTCACTTCTATACTCTCATCATTGGAGCTCAAAGCAAATAGAAAACGCAACCATAACGATATTTAAACTGGCTGCAAAATAAAAATAGCTTTTTAGAAAAAAAAAACTGGAAGAGGTCTGGATTTTAAAAAAAAAATTCCACAGCCAAAAATGAAGAAAAATGAAAAAGATGCTGAATCTGCCAGTATTTTGATTTTTTTAAAAATAAAACAAACTAATAAAACAGAACTTTTTAAATATATAAATGAAAAAATGTTTCTGTTGGCCTGCAGGTGTTAGCTAGAATTTAAGGCTTTCTTATTAGCATTTTAAAAGATAATACGGTGTTCGTGCTTTTAATATGGCTGCCTAATCAAAAAAAATGTCTTTTTTTAATTAGCCAAGGGCATTTTTTGGGGGTATGCAAGAATTTTTTTTCCAAGAGAATAAACAATAGGGGATGTATTCTGAAAGACTTTAAATACACTCGCAAGTTTTAAGAAAGATATAAATTCGGCTGGAGAACAGTCACATAATCCGTAAATTTTGCCACTTGGGGGGATGCGATCCAGAATCCATGTTTTCTCTTGTTCCAGTCTTACGCGTCACCAATGTCTTTTATTAAAGGATCAATTACTTTCTGACCTACCACATATACCCAACACAGGCAGTCCTCGAGTTACAACAGTTCATTTAGTGACAGTTCAGAGTTACAACCCGGCGTTGAAAAAAGGGGAACTTATGACCATTTTTCACATTTACAAACATTGCAGCATTCCTTAGGTGAAGTGATCAAAATTCAGAGGCTTGGCAAATGACTCATACAGTATCCCAGGGGTCACGTGATCCCCTTTTGTGACCTTCTGACAAGCAAAGTCAATAGGGAAGCCAGATTCACTTAACAACCACATCATATGTAAATAATTGAAAGAGGGTTTTATGTTTTTATGTTTTGTTTGTAAGTTTGTTGTAAAAAAAAATAAAAACTTTAAAAAAACAACAACTGCATCACTAACATAACCATTGCTGTGATTCACTTAACAACTGGGCAAGAAAAGTCATAAAATGGGGCAAAACTCACTTAACAAACTTCTCGCTTAACAACATAAATTCTGGGGTCAATTGTGGTCATAAGTCAAGGACCACCTGTATATGGTTCACTTATTTCTGTAAGCTATTTAAAAAACAAACTAAACCCTCCACTTTAATAAATAGTTATTGCTTTGCCTGAATTAATTCAGGTGGGCCAAGAAGCCCCTTTGCGTAGATAGATAGATAGATAGATAGATAGATAGATAGGTAGGTAGGTAGGTAGGTAGGTAGGTATCCTTCTCTTTCTCTCCTCTCTCTCTCTTTCTTCTCCTCTCTCTCTCTCTCCTCTCTTTCCTTCTCCTCTTTCTCTCCCATCTCTCTCCTTTCTCTTTCCTTCTCTCCTTCTCTCTCTCTTCTCTGTCTTTCTCTCTCCTCTTTCTCGCTCTCCTTCTCTCTCTCCTCTTTCTCTCTCCTTCTCTCTCCTCTCTCTTCCCTCTTCTCCTTCTCTCTTCTCTTTCTCTCTCTCCTTCTCTCTCTATCCTTCTCTCTCCTTTCTCTCTCTTTCTCTCCTTCTCTCTCTCTCTCTCTCTCTCTAATTCAGGGTTATGTTCTTATCAGCTCCACACCAAACTCGGGGCGCCTGAACTTCCATGTTACGCAGCTGTGCTCGGTTGCACGGGTCATCCAGAGGCCCATACCTTTGGTAAGCAAAGCCTGGTGGTGCAATTTTTTGCTTTTTTTCAACACCACCATGCTTCTTGTCTTGCCCGTCCCCGAGGCTGCCTTGGCGGGCATCCCTGGCTGGTCTCCCTTGGCGTTCACATGCGGCGCGCGGAGGAGACCCCTCCGTGCTCCCTTCATCACGGCGTTGGGAGGTCTCGGCGGCTGCTTCTCGGTGACGCTCAAAGGTTGGGGGCCATGTCCGACCGAGGAAGCCTGGGCTGGCCCCACCAACGACTGGCTGCTTTTCTGCTTGGCATTGCCTTGCGGACAAGCCGCCGGCTTTGCTTCGTTGTCCTCCATCCAACATAGCTTCTTCCCGGCTAAACTGGGATGCGCTGTAGACTTGCCAACGTCCTTCTTCAAGGAGGCCTCTGGTTGAATGGGGAGCGACCTGCCCAGGGGGCCCTTGGTGGGTGGCTTGGGATCGGTGGAGGCCTCCAGGGCCGGGGGCTTAGTTGCAGCCTGCTTCTTGCCTGTCGGCAGCCTAAGAGGAACCAAGGCTGACGCCTTCATGGTGCCCCCCTTGGCGGGCAGGGTCTTGGGTGGGTGGGCAACGTTCTGGCAGTATCCGCGATCGCAGAACCAAACAAAGAAGTCAGACATAGCACTAGCCAAGCTGGGTGTCCTGTCCCCTGGCCTGGCAGCTGCTGGGGGTCCTGAATGGATTGTGACAAGGGGCATCTCCTGGCAACGGGGGCTTATGACCCCCCCACCTGCCCCTCCCTTTTGCTTGGCATCGCTGGATTGGACCAGGGTCTCCCCACCCCCAGCCCTAGCCTTATATAAGAAATGAGTGGAGTGGGGGCAGTCCTGACCTGGGTCCTTAGTTTTGCTATGTGGAGGACTGAAATTAAACGAGTGAAGTCAAGAGCTGCTGCAAAGAAGAAGAATAGAATGGACTGGAATGGAATGGAATGGAATGGAATGGAATGGAATAGAATAGAATGGAATAGAAGAGAAGAGAATAGAATAGAATGGATCGGAACAGAACAAAATAGAACAGAATGAAATAGAAATAAGAATAGAGTTAATAGAATTAGGAATGGAATGGAACAGAATAGAATTAAGAATAGAATATAATTACTAGAAATAAGAATACAATAGAATTAATAGGAATAGAGTGGAATGGAATGGAATAAAATAGAATTGGAAAGAACAGAACAGAATAGAATAGAATGAAATAGAAATAAGAATAGAATTAATAGAAATAGAAATAAGAATATAATAGAATTAACAGAAATAGGAATAGAATAGTGGAGTGGAATGGAGTAGAATAGAATAGAATAGAGAATAAGGAATAGAATAGAATAGAATAGAATAGAATAATGGAAGGGAAAATAGAATAGAATAGGGAATGGAATGGAATAAGGAATAGAATAGAATAGAATAGAATAGAATAGAATAGAATAGAATAGAATAGAATCAAGGGACTAAGAAGGGACCTTGGAGGTCTTCTAGTCTAACTCCCTGCCAAAGGCATGAGACTCTATAGCATCCCAGATAAATACTGTAAAAAAATTAAAATCATAACACAAAAGAAAATAAAAGCACCCAGAAACAACCAAGGAAATACATTTGGAGGAAACGAAAGTGGATTGGCCTCCCTACACGTATACACACACACACACAGACAAACACGCAGAGTAAAAGAATGCCAAATATCAACTACAAGTGAAGATAAATTCAGCAACCAAATCCTGTTGCTTGGGGTTTTTTTTGTCACTTAAGGGGAAAAAAAATCACACACACAGGTCTTTTTTTAGCGGAGAATCAGATGCTGGAAACAAGGGCCTGGTTTGCCCCCCTACCCTCCACCCCCCTAAAAAAAAACCCCCACGCTTGCTCTACTCTGCATTTCCCATGCAGAAAAACTGAGAAATCAATGGGGAAACAGGAAATTGCCCTGAATTAGTCCTTTTATTCAGCACAGGGCCCCAAGAATAATACAAAAAGCAAACCTTTCTCCGGCAGAAGCCAACCAGCAAGTCAGCTGGGGTTTTGACACATCAGCTGATAAAACGTTGAAGGGAGGAACCGGTCAAAGGCGGCCTGACTCCTCCCTTCGGTGTCCTTGGGAAAAAGCCAATTTTCCCCCCCTGCTTCTAAAAGCAACTGGGAGTTCAGGGGTAGCGTTACTGCCCCCTGCTGGAGAAACGTTGATCCACATTTGTTTAACATCTGCGCGGCAATCTATAGAGAACGTAGAATTATAGGATTGGAAGCAGAGGTGGTAATTCAGCAGGTTCTGACCGGGTCTGGAGAACCGGTAGCGGAAATTTTGAGTAGTTTGGAAAACCAGCAAATCCCACCTCTGACTGCCCCTGCCCCCATATCTATTCTCTGCCTCCCATTGAGTCCCAGCTGATCGGCTGGGTCTTCTTTGGTTGCCCTGCACAGGAGAATGGAGCTGGAAAGCAGGTCAGTGAGGTGGGGAGGGAATGGGATTTTGCAGTAACCTTCGTCCGGGAGTGGGGAGGGAATGGAGATTTTACAGTATCCTCCCCCTGCCACACCCACCAAGCCACACCACGCCCACCAAGCCACGCCCACAGAATTGGTAGTAAAAAAATTTTGAATCCCACCACTGGTTGGAAGAGACCCTGGAGGGCTTCTAGGCCAACTTCTGCTTATGCAGGAGACTCCATTCCAGATAAACGGCTGTCCAAATTTAAATGGATGTTATTAAAATTACACATTAAAACTATTCATCTAAATTTATTTATTTATTTGTTTGTTTTAGTTTGTCAAGCATGTCTGAGGAAACAAGTATGAAGATAACACATAAACATATAAGTATAAATTGGTATAAGTATATGCATGATCAATGTGTACAAATAAATGGGAACCGTAGGACAGGGACGGTAGGCACGCTGGTGCGCTTATGCACATCCCCTTCCAGACCTCTTAGGCATAGAGCAAGGTCCATGGTAGACAGTTTAAGGTTAAAGGTTTGGGGGGTTTTAGGATGTAACAACAGCGTCAGGTAGTGAGTTCCAGGCATTGACCACTCTGTTGCTGAAGTCGTGTTTTCTGCAATCGAGTTTGGAGCGGTTTACTTTGAGTTTGTATCTATTGTTTGCCCGTGTGTTATTGCGGTTGAAGCTGAAGTAGTCGTTGACAGGTAGGATGTTGTAGCAGACAATTTTGTGTACTAACCTTAGGTCAGACCATAGGCAGCGTAGTTCTACATTGTCCAGGTCCAAAATTTCAATTCTGATGGCATAAGGTATTTTATTGCAAGCTGAGGAGTGACACATTTATTTATTTATTTATTCATTCATTCATTCATTTATTATTTATTTATTTTGATTTGTCAATCGCTTACAAGATAATAGGTATAAGTATATACATAGTTATGAATATATGAAATGGGTACATATAAGAAAAATAAAAAAGAATCAATAGGACAGGTACAGTAGGCACATTGGCGTGCTTATGCATATCCCCTACAAACCTCTTAGGAAAGGGGTGAGGTCAATAGTAGACAGTCTAAGGTTAAAGTTTTTGGGGTTTGGGGAAGAAACCACAGAGTTAGGTAGAATATTCCAGACATTGACAAACTCTGTTGCTGAAGTCGTATTTCCTGCAATCAGGTTTGGTGCAGTTAACCTTGAGTTTGTATCTATTGTTTGCTCTTGTGTTGTTATGGTTGAAGCTGAAGTATTCATTGACAGGTAAGTCATTGCAATGTATGATTTTATATACCATACTTAGATCAGACCAAAGATGGCGTAATTCAAGGTTTTCTAGGTCTAGAATTTCAAGTCTGGTGGCATAAGGTATTCTACAACGAGTAGAGAAATGGAAAACTGTTCTTGTGAAATATTTCTGGACTTTCTCAACTGTGCTAATATCAGATATGTAATGTGGGTTCCAGACTGATGAGCTGTATTCGAGTATTGGTCTAGCAAATGTTTTGTATGCTCTAGTTAGTAGTGTGATATTACCAGAGAAGAAGCTATGTAGGATTAGGTTAATAACTCTTAATGTCTTTTTGGCTATGTAGTTACAGTGGACTCTAACACTTAGGTCATTTGAGATGAGTACTCCAAGATCCTTTACAGAGGATGCAGCATTGGATTTTATTTATTTATTTATTTATTTATTTATTTATTTATTTATTTATTTATTTATTTATTTATTTATTTATTTATTCCATTTATATACCGCCCTTCTCCCGAGGGACTCAGGGCGGTGAACAGCCCATCTAAAAACCCCACAAAGAATACAAAAGTTAAAAAATATTAAATTTCAATCGGCTGCTTGATAAAACTAACAAACCCCCCCCCCTTAAAACCCAATTTAGAATTAATAAAATGGAGACCAAATTAAAACCATCTCAGCCAAGGCCGGCCTGCTCAAAGAGCCAGGTCTTCAACGCGCGCCTGAAGGCCCTCAGGTCCGTGCCGGTACGGAGCTCCGGTGGCAGAGTATTCCAGAGGGCGGGGGCACCCACAGAGAAGGCCCTACTCCTCGGCGCCGCCAGACGGCACATAGCGGCCGACGGCACCCGGAGCAGACCCTCTCTGTGGGAACGCACCGGCCTGTTGGAGAACTGGCCTGTTGGATCATCACCAATGCTGCATTCCTTATCCCAGATCAGAGGGAGGAAAAAGCTTTCCCTGTTGAATTTCTGCCACAATCACCAATGTAGACTAGATCCAAAAATACAGCCTGAATTTGATAAAGATGAGGAACAGGAAACCAAATTGCACCCACTAAATCAGTGTTTTTCAATCTTGGTCCTTTTAAGACATGTGAGGTTGGCTGAAGAATTCTGGGAGTTGAAACCCATGTGGATCTTTAAGTTGCTAAGACTGAGAAACACAGTACTAGATCACATAGAAGGGGGGACTAATACCTCCAGGATGGGCTGGTGAATGCAATTAATTTCCTCCCAAAATAATTTTGTATCGATATACTTGAGAAAGTTGGCAAAGCACATGGATGCCTGACTATTTGAGAGTGCAAATTGAGGCCCAACTGGAAACAATTCCCAACCTCTGCAGTTCTCAGCCTGCTGATTAGAGCAGAAGTCCAAAAAGAAAGACAGTAAGGGGTAGGGATGAAGGTTCTAGATTAGGAGACTCAGATTCTAGACCCCTTGTGGAAAGCAGCCACCAATGGACATGGGGTCTCTCACCCAAGTGATGTGGCTAGATGTGAAGAGGAGACCTTCTCCCTGGGTTGAGATATGGAATGTGGAGATGAGACACCACCTTGGGAGCATCAAGTCAACATTAAATGGGATGCTGCTCAGTTCAAATCTGGAATGTTGTATCAAGAGACCTCAAGAAAGTTCATTGACGAATTCCAGCCTGACCATCTAGGACAGGGGTCCTCAAACTTGACAGCTTTAAGACTTGTGGACTTCAACTCCCAGAATTCCTCCTCCAGTCATGTTAGCTCAGGAATTCTGGGAGTTGAAGTCCACAAGTCTTAAAACTTGCCAGATTTGAAGACCCTTGATCTAGGCAAAGAGTCTGCAACTCTTGTGCTGGGAAGCTAGAGGTTGACCCTCTTAGATGAAGAAGATGGAGCCTCAGAGCCCCAATATAGTGCCCAACCAAAGTCAAAGTCAAAATATGGTCCAAGCAAGTATGGAAGAAATTGCATCAGACATTATCTTCATTGGACGGTGAACTTTTATTTGGATGTTGTGATTGAAACGGGGTATGGAGAGGAGAGTAACCAAGCACAGGTTTTGACAAACTTGAACCTTTGTAAAAAAGAAAAGAAAAGAAGGCACAGAGAGAGGGGGGCAAAGAGAGAAAGAGAAAACATATTCGAGAAAGTGAATTCTGGGAGACTGATAATTGAAGCCAAATGACTATGGAGATTCTCAACCATCCAGGCCATGGTTGCCCCAGAGGTTCTCCTTGCTAGATCTTCAGAGTAGCATGAGTGCCACAGCTGCTGCCATTCCTACCCAGAGCACTTTTGTGACCTGCAGATTGAAGAGGAAGAGAAAGATCTTTGGTTCAGGGAAAGAACCTATTACATAAATTCCGAAAAACGGCCTAAATTTTCTATGGTTTCCCCAGCCTAGAACATACCATCCTTCGCTGTCATCATCATTTTAACCATGGTTGTCTATCCACTGAAGGATGAAGGCCTCTTCTGCGTATGCTTGGCCAACGGATCTCAGTGGAAGGGGGATACAATAAAGGACATTGAATAAAATGCATCATAGAACTGGAGGATGTATTCTAGCTAACCTTTTTGGGCTCCTGTGTCAAAAGTTGGGCTTGCGCTCGCATGCCAGCACCCAGAAGGCAATGCGCGCAGAGGGGCCCCAAGCCCCCTGCACATGTGCACATGATTTCCACCCCCCCACCGACCCCTTACCTGCACTGAGCCTCCCTGTTGATTTTTGGTCTGTTTGAGGCCTTTTTCAGGCTCACAGAGGCTCGAGGGAAGCCTCTGCAGCCTTTGTAGGCAGAAAAAATGGGCCTGTTTCGTCACTTCTAGTATTTCCGGAAATACAGGAAGTGATGAAACGGGCCTGGTTTTTGGCCTACAAAGGCTGCAGAGGCTTCCCTCGAGCCTCTGTAAAGCCGAAAAGGCCTTAAACGGGCCAAAAATCACGCTGCACAGTGATATAAGTTTGCCTGGGGCTCGCGTGCCTGCACAAATGACTCTGCGTATCACTTGTGGCATGCGTGCCAAAGGTTTGCCATCACGGTTTTAGTACAATCCACTGGAGTCGGAGAACATTATACCATCCCGGATAAAGTGTTGACCAATCTCTTCTTGAAAACCTCCAGGGATGTAGCATCCACAACCTCTGGAGGCAAGTTATTCCATTGATAAAAGATAACAGATAATCAGAGTTGGAAGGGACCTTGTAGGCCATCTAGTCCAACCCCACCACCACACCCACTCTGATCTCTCACTCAGGAATTCCAGGATGAACTCCTTAATTTCAGGATGGAATCTCTCTTTAATGATCTTCCACCTGCCATTAACTGTCCTGACCTCAGGTGTTTGGGAGCATAAGTTAATCTCTGTGGTGGTATTTTACCGGTTCGGGATGGTTTGGGCAATCCGGTAGTAAAAAAACAGCTACCGGTTTGGCCGAACTGGTATTTCTTTTTTTTTATCCCTCCCTCCCAACGATCAGCTGTTCTGATGATCAGCTATGCCGGGATTCCCCTCGCTGTCTTACTGCTTCACCCAGGAGGTTTCCCTGAGGCCCAGGAGGCAAAAAGGAGTGGGGGGGAGTGCAGGGAGAACTGTGCCCCCCCTGCTTCATTTTTTGCCTTCCTGGGCCCCAGGGAAGCCTTCTGAGAGAAAAAATGCCCCCCAGGAGCCTTCCCTAAGACCCAGGAGGCAAAAAGGGGCGTGCAGGGGTGGCGATGCTGCACGCCCCCCCCTCCGCGCTCCATTTTTTGCTTCCTGGGCCTCAGGGAAGCCTCCCGGGATCAAAAGCTTCCCTGAGGCCCAGGAGCCAAAAAAAATGGAGCACGAGGGGGGTGCTGCAAAAAAAGAGCCACGCCCACCCAGTCCCATGGCCACACCCACCTAGCCACGCCCACAGAACTGGCAGTAAAAAATATTTGCATCCCACCCCGGTTAACCTCCTCATGGGCTTGGGGGCCAGTTGGACTGCAATCCCCAGAACTCCCCAGCTCCCAGAGCCAATGCAATTCTGGGAGTTCTAGTTCCAGCACAACCCTAGAGCGCCAAGTGGGGTGAACCTTCCCCCCATTCACGAGAATGCAGCAAATGATAGCTGTTTTGATCATCTCTCCCCCCCCCCCCCAAGACTCGTACTGCAAAAAAATTGTCTAAATCTCCAAAGACGACACTCACTTGATCGCTCCGAGCCACATCGTAGCGTATGCTGTTGCAAAAATGTTCACAATTCTGGGTAGTGATTTCATATTTCATTGTTTTGCCCTCCAGCTTCTCTGCAAAAGAGATGATTTGATCTGGGGTCCGGATAGCATATTTGGAGTCATGCTTGTTGCTCACACAGTAGCGATCTGTCCCTACCACATCGGACAGCTGTTCCTTCTTCACCACTGCTGTGTTGGCCCAGAGCGACTTGAGACTGGCAGCTCCAGCTTCTGCATATTCAGCTTCAGAAGGAAAAAGATAGAGCGGTACAGGAAGGAAAGAGTCAGTGCCCATTAATATATACCCATAAGGAGAGGATTTTTGTAGGGTTGAACTGTAGAGGCCTTGGTGCTTTCTCAGAACTTGGTTGTAATATCATCAGTGCTACAAAGGAGAAGGGTTTGCAGGGAGGAAGAGGAGGAGGAGGAGGAGGAGGAGGAGGAGGAGGAGGAGGAGGAGATGGTTGGGGGCAAGAGGCTGACTCTATAAACCGCTTAGAGAGGGCTGTAAAGCACTGTGAAGTCGGATAGAAATCTAAGTGCTATTGCCCTTCCTTCCTTCCTTCCTTCCTTCCTTCCTTCCTTCCTTCCTTCCTTCCTTCTTTCCTTCCCTCCCTCCCTCCCTCCTTCCTTCCTTTCTTCCTTCCCTCCTTCCTTCCTTTCCTTCCTTCCATGCCTGCACAGTGGTTAGAATGCAGTATTGAAAACGTTGTGAAGTAGTATATATCTAAGTGCTATCGCCCTTTCCTCCCTCCCTCCTTCCTTCCTTCCTTCCTTCCTTCCTTCCTTCCTTCCTTCCTTCCTTCCTTCCTTCCTTCCTTCCTTCCTTCCTTCCTTCCTTCCTTCCCTCCTTCCTTCCTTTCCTTCCTTCCATGCTTGCACAGTGGTTAGAATGCAGTATTGAAAACGTTGTGAAGTAGTATATATCTAAGTGCTATCGCCCTTTCCTCCCTCCCTCCTTCCTTCCTTCCTTCCTTCTTTCCTTCCTTCCTTCCTTCCTTCCTTCCTTCCTTCCTTCCTTCCTTCCCTTCCTTCCTTCCTTCCTTCTCCTTCCCTCCTTCCTTCCTTTCCTTCCTTCCATGCCTGCACAGTGGTTAGAATGCAGTATTGAAAAACGTTGTGAAGTAGTATATATCTAAGTGCTATCGCCCTTTCCTCCTCCCTCCTTCCTTCCTTCCTTCCTTCCTTCCTTCCTTCCTTCCTTCCTTCCTTCCTTCCTTCCTTCCTTCCTTCCTTCCTTCCTTCCTTCCTCCCTCCTTTCTTCCTTTCCTTCCTTCCATGCTTGCACAGTGGTTAGAATGCAGTATTGAAAACGTTGTGAAGTAGTATATATCTAAGTGCTATCGCCCTTTCCTCCCTCCCTCCTTCCTTCCTTCCTTCCTTCCTTCTTCCCTTCCTTCCTTCCTTCCTTCCTTCCTTCCTTCCTTCCTTCCCTCCTTCCTTCCTTTCCTTCCTTCCATGCTTGCACAGTGGTTAGAATGCAGTATTGAAAATGTTGTGAAGTAGTATATATCTAAGTGCTATCGCCCTTTCCTCCCTCCCTCCTTCCTTCCTTCCTTCTTTCCTTCCTTCCTTCCTTCCTTCCTTCCTTCCTTCCTTCCTTCCTTCCTTCCCTCCTTCCTTCCTTTCCTTCCTTCCATGCCTGCACAGTGGTTAGAATGCAGTATTGAAAACATTGTGAAGTGGTATATGTCTAAGTGCTATTGCCCTTCCCTCCCTCCCTCCCTCCCTCCTTCCTTCCTTCCTTCCCTCCTTCCTTCCTTCCTTCCCTCCTTCCTTCCTTTCCTTCCTTCCATGATTGCACAGTGGTTAGAATGCAGTATTGAAAACATTGTGAAGTAGTATATATCTAAGTGCTATCGCCCTTTCCTCCCTCCTTCCTTCCTTCCTTCCTTCCTTCCTTCCTTCCTTCCTTCCTTCCTTCCTTCCTTCCTTCCTTCCTTCCTTCCTTCCTTCCTTCCTTCCTTCCTTCCTTCCTTCCTTCCTTTCCTTCCTTCCATGCCTGCACAGTGGTTAGAATGCAGTATTGAAAACATTGTGAAGTGGTATATGTCTAAGTGCTATTGCCCTTCCCTCCCTCCCTCCCTCCCTCCCTCCCTCCTTCCTTCCTTCCTTCCTTCCCTCCTTCCTTCCTTGCCTGCACAGTGGTTAGAATGCTGTACTGCAGTCTAACTCTGCCCACAATCAGGGGTTCGATCCTAACTGGCTCAAGGTTGACTGAGTCCTTCCGAGATCAATAAAATGAGGACCCAGATTGTTGGGGGCAACAAGCTGATACTGCAAACCATTTAGAGAGGGCTAGAAAGCACTGTGAACCGGTATATAAGTCTAAGGGCTATTGCTATTGCTATATACTGCAATATAAAAATTTAGATGGCTAATTTCTGCTCTTCAGAACTTCATAACAGCTTGGCCAGATCCGAAGGACAGCTCTATCCTAAATCCTTGCCCCGAATTAATATTGCAGCTCAGATACAAACATTCAGATGGGTTTTAGAAAGTCAAGCCCACCCCATGTTCCTTACTTGGCGGAGCCAGATGGATAACGTTGCCCAAACCCACATAGATTGCCCAGTGTTGGTATCCCTTCCGGAAGATCTCAATCAAGTCCCCAGGCTCCAGGTCCACCTACAAGGAAAGGAAGACCAAGTTGCAGTATAGAGAAACCAGCCATCTTTGCGACACACCCACCCTGCCAGCTTCTCTAATAAACCTGCATACAGATGCAAAACCCCATTAAAGCAGAACCCAAGTCTGCAAGCCATCATGCAGCAAGGCAGGAAGTTGAAAAACTACATAAAGTTGTGATGCAATCTCCTATAGAATCAAAAGGTCAGAATGACAGAGTTGGAAGGGATCTTGGAGATCTTCTAGTCCAACCCCTGTTCAAGCATCCCATCTATAAATATAAAAGCGAAATATCACTCACGCATCATCACAAAATCTCCAGAACCGTAAAGCCTACAAACTTGGAATTTTGCACCTATGTTCCTTTTGGCTTCTAGGGGCTAAGAAAGGGTTTTTCAAAATGACCATCAGAGCATTAGTATTTCGTATACTATTATTAACACGCTCTGATGCTAAGGAATTCTACTCCCCTTTCCCACCTGAAAAGAAATCTCTTCCAGATGCGAAATCCAAGCAGAGGAGAGGAGTTTTGGTTTCAGTTCCACAGCACCAAGCAGCTTTAGTACAGAACAGTTGAGCTAAGCCATGCCCAGGCTCCTTGCTGTCTCCTTGCTCACACAGCAAATACTGTTTCAGTTTCCAAACAGCCCTCAACTCTCACACACTGACAGGACGCTAGCCAGATGAATACCAATGAATGCTGGTAGGCAGAGGCAGCATTTTTTTCCTCTTATTTTCCTCCCCAAAAACTAAGCCCAACCACATAGTTTCGTAGCGAAGCACAGATATCCAACTAGTTTTAGATAAATGGTGTAAGAAATAAGAAAATTCAAAAATAAAATGTAGGTGAAGAGAATAGTACTGTATATTATAGCATTAAGAAGACAGTTGCTCTATAGACATTTGCTATCTTGATGTAATCCTGCTGTAAATACACTGCTCAAAAAAATAAAGGGAACACTTAAACAACACAACGTACTGTATATTTTCTAATGCATTTACTCATTGTTAAACATGTACCTGCAATCCTGTATCAAGTAATGCCACCCCTATTTCCTCCTGGAATTGGTACGTATACCAAAGTGATCAATTAGGAGGACAATAGGAGAAGAGATAATAAAAGATGAACATTACCCTAACTTCCTTGATCAATTGAAGTTAGATTTTGTTTTTCAAAGCAACTGCTTAAGTTTAATCTTGGCACCTTGTGATTTTAAGTTATAGCCAGGCTTTTACTTTGCATAGGTGAATATATTAGAGATGCATATAATCATTATGTTGTTCTAAGATGGCTGGAGAGAACCCACATTACGTATCTGATATTAGCATAGTTGAGAAAGTCCAGAAATATTTCACAAGAAGAGTTCTCCACTTCTCTAATCGTTGTAGAATACTTTATGCCACCAGACTCGAAATTCTAGACCTAGAAAACTTAGAACTATGCCGCCTTCAGTCCGATCTAAGTATAATATAAAAAATCATACATTGCAATGTGCTACCTGTCAATGAATACTTCAGCTTCAACCATAACAACACAAGAGCACACAATAGATACAAACTCAAGGTTAACTGCACCAAACTTGATTGCAGGAAATACGACTTCAGCCACAGAGTGGTCAATGTCTGGAATACTCTACCTGACTCTGTGGTTTCTTCCCCAAACCCCAAAATCTTTAACCTTAGACTGTCTACTATTGACCTCACCCCTTTCCTAAGAGGTCTATATATGCATAAGCGCATCAATGTGCCTACCATCCCTGTCCTATTGTTTCTTTTATTTTTCTTATATGTACCCATTTCATGTCTTGTAAGCGATTGACAAATCAAATAAATAAATAAAAAATGTGCTGAATGTAACACAAATAGGTAACAGTGTGGTGTTAGAAAATAGATGTTTGTTTGTTCTTGGACTGTATAGAAAGAGATCCTGCATGCCAAGTAAGATAAGAAAAAGCCATGTTGGCAAAATATGTGATGAGTGGTCATTGGAAGGTGTTGAAGGAGATGATGTAGTCTCCATAAGGCATTTCAGATTAGCTGTGCTCGGTTACTGGACCCGATGTAGGAGGGGCATGGAGGCAGCGGGATAGAAAAACTATAAAATGTAATGTTTTGAAATCTTGAGGTGTGGCTCTTGGCTCAAACCTCATGTTGACATAGGCTGAGATCCTACCGCTCTTTGCAAACAGCTTTTTCCCTTTTGTTTGCTTTGATTTAAGCTTACAAATAAAATCTCTGTGCTTTCATCAATCCAAGTTTTTGTTATTGGGAGTGTCCTGCCTTGCACAGAGGTAGACTTAATAGCTCTGCAAATGCAGATAGATAACTCAACAAAGCTTCCATAACAAAGTTCATTTATTGGTACATCAGGTATCCTCGTAACTCACATTTGTGATGAAATTCCTCTTTCAATGACCAATCCTTTGTATATCTGCCTTGCACGTGGAAAATAGTTATCTCCTAACCCATCTTGTATCAATAGAAGAAAACGATGTTATCAGTGATGAGTGCAGGTAAGAATGGAGGGCAACCTCCTTCAACCCTTCAAGGGTCAACTCAGTGGCCAATCAGGATTACAGATGTGGCCATGTGACATGAACTACATTTCCCATGAAGCATTCCCTTAAGAGGACAGCTCACAATCCCTAACTAACTAACCCATTCCCATAGACTGGCTGGGACAGCACAGGGAGTCATTTCCAATAATGGTTGTCCAAACTTTTCTTAAGAACCTCCAGTTTTGGAGATTCACAACTTCTAGGGGCAAGTTGTTCCACTGATTAATTGTTCTAATACTCAGGAAATTCCTCCTTAGTTCTAGGTTGCTTCTCTCCTTGATTAGTTTCTATCTGTTGTTTCCTGTCCTGCAAGTCCTGTGGAGAATAAATTGGCCTTCTCTTCTTTGGGGCAGCCCCTCAAATATTGGGATACCATCTCTGTACACAGATGCACACGTAACACTCTTAAATTCAGAACTCAAGTTTTCCCTAAGTACATAGCTGTTGTGGAGAAAACCCACAACTCAACAGAACATCCTTCCAGAGGCCTCTCTGATCATCAGGCCTTCCACGAAGAATGTTATTATGCCTGTCTCCTGCCTTGAGCTATCCATAAAGTGAGACAGGCATGATAGAAATCAAATACTGTCAATCCTCGACTTACGACGGCAATTGAGCCCAGAATTTCTGTTGCTAAGTGAGACATCTGTTTAAGTGAGCCTTGCCCCGATTTACAACCTTTCCTGCAGCAGTTGTTAAGCAAATCACTGTTAAGTGAGTAACACCATTGTTAAGTGAATCTGGCTTCCCTGTTGATTTGGCTGGTCAGTAGGTGGCAAAAGGGGATCATGTGACCCCTGGGAAGCTGCAACCATCATAAGTACGAGTCAGTTGCCCAAGCGTCTGAATTTTGATGACGTGGCCATGAGGATGCTGCCACAGCTGTGTGAAAACATCTTAAGTATAGTATAGAATAGTATAGAATTCTTTTATTGGCCAAGTGTGATTGGACACACAAGGAATTTGTCTTGGTGCATATACTCTCAGTGTACATAAACGAAAAGATACATTCATAAAGAGTTAAGAATAGAATTTAATTGAATTAGAATAGAATAGGGAATAGAATAGAATAGAATTCTTTTATTGGCCAAGTGTAATTGGACACACAAGGAATTTGTCTTGAGTGCAAATACTCTCAGTGTACATAAAAGAAAATATACATTCATAGAGAGTTAAGAATAGAATTTAATTGAATTAGAATAGAATAGGGAATAGAATAGAATAGAATAGAATTCTTTTATTGGCCAAGTGTGATTGGACACACAAGGAATTTGTCTTGAGTGCAAATACTCTCAGTGTACATAAAAGAAAATATACATTCATAAAGAGTTAAGAATAGAATTTAATTGAATGAGAATAGAATAGAATAGGGAATAGTATAGAATAGAATAGAATAGAATAGAATAGAATAGAATTCTTTATTGGTCAAGTGTGATTGGACACACAAGGAATTTGTCTTGGTGCAAATACTCTGAGTATACATAAAAGAAAATTTACATTCGTCCAGAGTCAAGAATCATCAGGTACAACACTTAATAATAATAATCATAGGGTACAATAAGCAATCAAATCATACTAGGAAACAGTCCATATAAATCATAAGAATACAAGCGACAAAGTCTTAAATCTTCAGTGAACAGTCACTAAATAAACCAATCCATTTCCTCCAATTAAACCTGGCTTCAGTATGTTTCTTTCTTGCAATCAATTAATGGGATAAAATCAGCCCATAAAGGTGAATTGCAACTCTCTCTGAAACTCAGCAACTGACATCCTGTGTTCAAGAAACGTAAGACAGAAAGATTAAGGAATTGGGACAAAGTTCACCCTGAAAAGTATAATCCATCATCCAAGGGGGTCATAAAACACACCCCAACACTTGCACAAACACCCACAGACACCCACACCCACAAATATACACCGCTTCCCCTTCAAATCCTTTTTGCTTTGGGTCTCCATCTTAGGATTCTGTCCCATTCACTAACCTCTCCTCTCCATGATGCTTTGTTGGTCATATTTATGCAGTTTTGTCCTTTCCCAGCAATCTGGAGCAAGAAAATTCTGACGAGACAGAGAAGCTGGGAGCTTTGAAGAAGTCCAGAGCAGGATCTGTTTCTAGGGTGAGGTGGAGGACCCTGCCTGAAGGCAACTACGCACCAAAAGTGAAAGCTGAGCTAACACAAATGTGAGCTTTGCCAAAACAGTCCCACAAAGGAAGTGTTGCGGATGTTCGCACGAGTGACATCCACAAGAACAAAAGCTACTTTCAGTTCCAATTTCCTAGAAGTGTCCCTCTTGACTGTCAAACTAAAAAAGGAAGAAAAAAAAGAGGAGGAAAGCTATTTATTTTATTTATTTTATTTCTACAGCCTCCCATCTCAGTAAACAAGTCTGAGAGGCTCACCTTTCAAGAACATCTATTGAAATTAAAATCTTTAAGCCACTTAAACCGGATTAACTTCATGCTGGTGCCTCACTCAGAACTCCTGCCTTGGAGGGAAGGTGGAGGAAAAAAAGACTTTGAACTCTGGGGGAGTGGAATGACTTCAATAGCTCACTTGGGTGTCTGTAATTTGAAATGGCCCATTTGGGAACCAGAGGCACTTTCTGCATTTTATTTTTATTTATTTGTCAATTGCTTACAAAATAATAGGTATAAGTAAAACATAGTTATGAATATATGGATACATATAAGAAAAATAAAATCTAAAAGAAACAATAGGACAGGGACGGTAGGCACGTTGGTGTGCTTATGCACACTCCCTACAGACCTCTTAGGAAAGGGGTAAGGTCAATAGCAGACAGTCTGAGGTTAAAGTTTTTGGGGTTTGGGGAATCAACCACAGAGTCAGGTAGAGTATTCCAGACATTGACCACTCTGTTGCTGAAGTCGTATTTCCTGCAATCAAGTTTGGTGCAGTTAACCTTGAGTTTGTATCTATTGTTTGCTCTTGTGTTGTTATGGTTGAAGCTGAAGTATTCATTGACAGGGAGGACATTGCAATGTATGATTTTATACACTATACTTAGATCGGATCAAAGGCGGTGTAGTTCTAGATTTTCTAGGTCTAGAGTTTCAAGTCTGGTGGCATAAGGTATTCTACAACGAGTAGAGAAGTGGAGAACTCTTCTTGTGAAATATTTCTGGACTTTTTCAACTGTGTTAATATCAAATACGTAATGCGTGTTCCAGAGTGATGAGCTGTATTGGAGTATTGGTCTAGCAAATGTTTTGCATGGTTTAGTTATTAGTGTAATATTACCAGAGAAAAAGCTACGTAAGATTAAGTTAACAACTTTTAACGCCATCTTATTCTTAAAAAAACACAGAACAGTGTCACACATGCTCCAAGGTTTGATTTCTGTCATGATTTCTGGCGCTTTTTTGCTTCCAGCAAAAAACCCCACACACACTCATTGGGGAAACTGTTCTCATTTATTCAACTGTTGCATTTGCTTAACATCCGCATCATATGACCCACTGAATGACCGCCCCAACTTATGACCGTGCAGCTCAATTCCGGTGTTAAGTGCAGTACCAACTACATACAGTAGATAGTCGCTTTCCAGAAAAAACACACAAACATGCATATACACACTTCAAAAGGCACAATTTCAGTATACAGATATTCCTCTGCTTGCAACAGTCATAAATATGAATCAATTGACAAGCGTCTGAATGGAAATCATGTGAGCCCAGGGATGCTGCAACGGTCATAAGTGTGAAAAACGGTCCTAAGTCGCTATTTTCAGTGCCGTTGTAACTTCAAACGGTCACTAAGTGAACTGTTTGTTGTAAGTCGAGGACTGTGTATCCTGATTCTATTCAGGTGGGTCCATATTTTGTTGGATCTGCGTGATCTGTTTGGTCGTGGTTATTAAAAGGGGCCAATTTTAACTGCCCTTCTTTTTCAAGGTCGTAAGAAAAGACTGTGGCAGGCTGTGCCAAGTCAGTTTCCCAGACTTAAGGCTGGTGAGAAGTGGAGAGCCGTATCTTATCTCGGTGAAACTAACAACAACAATAAAAACAGAAGCCTTCTGTTCGTGTTGCTGCCTCAGTCCGGACTTTGTTTTGCTGAGAAAAAGACCTTTCGAACTTTGGAGGGTCAAGGAAGCTTCTCTCCGTTTTGGTAAACAACCATGGAAATGCACCCAGGACCCACCAGAGATTCCTCCCCCACCTCCACCCCCACCGTGAGATGCCCATTTGGGAACCAGACACTACTCTGGTCTTCTTAACACACACGGCTTGCCAAATGCCTGTTTCCTAAACTCTGGTTCATTCTGGGCCTTTTTCTCTTTCTCTTCCCTGAACGGTTGTGACCAGGAGAAAAGAACATTACTCCCAGGGTGCAACCTTCAGCTGTTTGGGCAAGAACCCGTAGTGGCATGTGGGAATAAACCTGGAGGCCGGGCAGGGATGCTTCCATGGGAACAGCCAGACAAGAGACAGCCCAGCCCTCGGTTGCATAATGGACAGAGGGTGGAAACCCAAAAGAGAGACCCTCCCTCGTTTCTTGGGCTGTAGACCTTGGAAGACTGGGCCAAGAGTTCCTGCCCAAGGAACAGTCAGGCAAAAGACAGCCCAGCCCTCGGCTGCATAATGGACAGGGGGGAAATCTCGGGATCTTCTTTAGTTTCTCAGGCTGTAAAACAGACATATATATATATAAAGAAACATTAGGACAGGAACGGTAGTTACGCTGGTGCGCTTATGCACGCCCCCTACAGACCTCTTAGGAAAGGGGTGAGGTCAAGAGTAGACAGTCTAAGGTTAAAGTTTTGGGGCTTTGGGTAAGAAACCAGTCAGGTAGAGTATTCCAGATGTTGAACTCGTATTTCCTGCAATCAGGATTGGTGCGATTAACTTTTGAGTTTGTATCTATTGTTTGCTCTTGTATTGTTATGGTTGAAGCTGAAGTATTCATTGACAGGGAGGACATTGCAATGTATGATTTTATATATTATACTTAGATCAGACCGAAGGCGGCGTAGTTCTAGGTTTTCTAGGTCTAGAATTTCGAGTCTGGTGGCATAAGGTATTCTACGAGGAGAGGAGTGAAGAACTCTTCTTTTGAATTATTTCTGAACTTTCTCAACTGTGCTAATATCAGAGACTTGAACTTTCAGACTTGTAAGATTCTGGTAATGAAGCCATGCAATAAACTCAGATTAGGTTGTCTGGTCTATTTCAGTCAATCAATCAGAAGAGAGCTGGAAGGGACCATAGAGGTCTTCTAGTCCAGCCCCCTGCTCAAGCAAGAGACCCTCTGCCATTTCAGGTGGTGGCTGTCCAGTCTTTTCTTAAAAGCCTCCAGCGATGAAGGCCCTACAACCTCTGAAGCCGTTCCACTAATGAATTGTCCTCACGGTTAGGCAAAGCATCAGCAACTCTCGTGCTGAGAAGATACAGGTGGACCATCTGAGATGAAGAAGATGGAGCCCCAACCAGCAGCCCCAACCAGCTCAAGTGGAAACATGACCCAAGCAAGCGTGGAAGAAATTGAACAAGGCACTATTTACATGGGTTGGTGAACTTTTATTTGGCAGTTGTGATTGGAACTGGAGAGGAGAGCATCAAGCGTAGATTTTCTTTGGGTGAGCTCATATCTCAAGAAAGAGGCAAAGAAGATGGAGAGAGTGGCAAAGAGGAAGAAAGCAAACCAAAATATTGGAGAAAGTGAATTCGCGGAGACTGTTCATTGTGCCCAGATTGAAGTTCTCCTTGCTGGATCTTCAGAGGAGGAGGAGGAAACATGAAGCTGCTGTGATTACAGTGTACACCCACCAGGCCTTCCAGACCTGCAAATTGAAGGGAAAGATCATCAGCAAAGATTTCTCTTTGGTGCAAGAAAAGATCACATTACCCAAGCCCGAGAAAGGTCCTGGATTTTCTAGTTTGATCAGGTCTCCCCAACCTAGAACACTTCACAGAACTTTTTATAGAATCATAGGATTGGAGGCCTTCTAGTGCAACCCTGGACCAAGGTTGTCCAATCTCTTCTTGGAAGCTTCCAGTGATGGAGCAACCACAAGTTCTGGTGGTAAGCTTTTCCACTGATAAATTGTTCTCACTGTCTGGAAATCTCTCCTTAATTCCAGGATGCATCTCTCTTTAATAATCTTCCACCCGTTACTTCTTGTCCTACCCTCGAACACTTTGCAAAATATGCTGACTCCCTCATGGGCTTGGGGGGCTAGTTGGACTGCGACTCCCAGAATTCCCCAGCTCCCAGAGCCAATGGAATTCTGGGAATTCTAGTCCCAACAAAGGCACAGAGTACCACGTGGAAGGAACTTCTCATCACTCACCATAATAGGGAAAGTAATTTTTCACTATTTTGATCATTCCGAGACAGGAACTACAAGAACTTTGTCTAAATCTCCAAAGACTGCACTTACTTGATCGCTCCAGGATATGTAGTAGCGCAGGCTACAGGCAAAATGCTCACAATTGAACCGAAAGAGTTTGTATTTCACAGTTTGGCCCACCAGTTTCTCTGCCATGGAGACAATCTCCTCTGGGCGACGGACAGGCCATTTGGAGTCATGCTTGTTGTTGACACGGTAGCGATTGGTCCCTGCCACAACGGACAGCAGTTCCTTCTTCACCACTGCGCTGGGGCTGAAGACACTCATTAAGCTGCAGCCAGACTCCCCATCTAGTTCATGTTCAGAAGGAAAGAGACGGTGTGATGGCCAGGAAGGAAAGAGCCCATGCCCAGATACTCAAACCCATAAAAGAAAATGTTTGAAGCTCAAGGTTGAACTGTGGAATCCTTGGTGCTCTTTGATCTTGGTGGTTTTCTTGCAAACGTTTCATTACCAAACTAGGCAACAACATCAGTGCTTAGTAGGGAATGGGGATTGTGGAGACGAGGGGGGAAGAGGAGGAGGAGGAGGAGGAAGAGGACTGTGGGGCCCTTGCTGCTCTCTGATCTTGGCTGGTATCTTGCAGATGTTTCATTACCAAACTAGGTAACATCATCAGAAGGGGATGGGGATTGTGGAGAGGGGGAGGAGGAAGAGAGGGGATCCTTGGTGCTCTCTGAGTTTGGCGGTTTTGTTGCAGATGTCTCATTACCCACTGCAGGTAGTTCTCCACTTACAACCACAATTTGGACCAGGATTTCCATTGCTAAACAAGATGGTTGCTAAGTGACTCACACCTAATTTCACAAACGTTTCCCCCCGTGGTTGTTAAGTGAATACCATGCCCGTTAAGCAAATCCTACTTCTTCCGTTCATTTTGCCCGTCGGAGGCCAGCTAGGAAGGTCGCAAAATGGCATCACGTGACCCTGGGACGCTAGAAGCATCTTAAGTACATGCCAGTTGCCAAGCCTCCAAATTTTGATCCCGTTATTATGTGGATGCCATGATGGCCGTAAGTGCAAGGATCGGTCATATAACGTAAGTCCCTTTTTTTCAGTGCTCTTGTAACTTTGAATGAATGCGAAGTGGAAGTTTATAAGTCAAGGACTACCTGTATTGGAACCCTGAAATACCCCAAAATGCTGCTGTATTGCACTGAATATTCTGCAATAGTTGGAGATGGATAATTCTCTGGCTCGCTCCTGCTCTTCGGATGGTTCTTCTTCGGATTCAGCAACAGAGTGGTCAATGGCTGGGATGCACTACCTTGACCCTGTTGTTACAGCTTCTAACTCCCAAAACTGTAACCTCAAACTATCCACCATTGACCTCACCCCACTCCCAAGAGGTCTGTAAGGGGCGTGCATAAGCGCACCATCGTGCCTACCGTCCCTGTCCTATTCTCCCCATTCATTCGTACCTATTTCCTGTATTCTTACTCATGTTTATACTTATACCTATTATTTTGTAAGCGATGGACAAATCAAATACAAAAATAAAATAAAAAATAAAGGAAGGAAGGAAGGAAGGAAGGAAGGAAGGAAGGAAGGAAGGAAGGAAGGAAGGAAGGAAGGAAGGAAAGAAGGAAGGAAGGAAAGGTGAGGAAGGAGGAAGGAAGGAGAGAAAAGAATGGAGGGAGGAGAGAAAAGGAGGGAGGGAGCAGGAAGAAACAAGGAAGGAAAGGGAGAGAATACCCATTCCTAAGAGGTCTGTAAAGGGCGTGCATAAGTGCACCATCGTGCCTACCGTCCCTGTTCTATTCTCCCCATGCATTCGTACCTATTTCCTATATTCTTACCCATGTTTATACTTATACCTATTATCTTGTAAGCGATGGAGAAATCAAATCAATCAATAAGTAAACAAACAAACGAAATCAATACTCCTGGCAGCTCGGCCAGCATGGAGGGTCAGCAGGCCTGTCCTAACTCATTGCCACACTTTGAAATTGTGGCTCAAAGGCCCACACCGTGATGGAGTTTTGCCTTCGTCGTTTGGGAAACCCACCCCGGAGTTTGTTCCTTACCTGGCTGAGTCAGATGGACAACGTAGCCCGAACCCACATCGACTGCCCAGTGTTCGTATCCCAGTCGGAAGATCTCAATCAAATCCCCAGGCTTTGGATCTACCTACAAGGAAAGGAAGACCACTCTGAAAGGAGACGAAGCAGTTAGATGAGTCCTCTCTGCGGCATACCCAAGAATAATTTCCCAAGAATAACAGAGTTGGAAGGGGCCTTGGAGGGCTTCTAGTCCAACCCCCGGTCAGGCAGGAAAGCTTATACCACCCCGGCCAATTGGCCCCCAGTGATGGAGCTTCCACACCTCCGGGAAGCCAGTTGCTCTGCTGATTGTTTCAGACCAAGACAGGGGACCCAGGGTTTCCAATCTGAATCAGTGTTGGGCAAACTTTAAGCATTTCACATACAAAACATTCGCCCGCTTCTACCTTTCGCCATTTCCAAAGAGACAGAAAGCAAAGGTGGAAGGATTTGCAGTCACCTGCTATCCAGAATGAGTGCCAACAACTGCAGGGAATATAAATCCTTCCATCCTCTACCAGGCAGTCAGAAGTGAAGAAGCAAAACATCTTCATGGGAAAACCAAGTCCGGTTGTCTTCTGAAAAACCACTTTTGGGACACCCACCTTCCTAGGAAGTCACAGACTTCCTATCTCCAGTTAAGGGCAATAGAGAGATTTCTGTCTCTATAAAACTGCTGAATCTTGATGGTGTTGCAAGGTTAATCTTTGGCTTTATACCACCATACCAGCACATACGCACATACACAAATAGACAAATACACACAGTTTCCCCCTTGTCCAGTTGTCTTCTGAAAAACCACTTTTGGGACACCCACTGTTAAGCGGCGGGAAAAGACGAGGCACACACACTTAAGTGATTCCAGCTCTTTTGGTTTATTTCAGATCGGACTCGCGGCAGCCTCTCTTTTAAAGGCTACCCACGCCTCACCAGCCAATGGCAGAAGAAGGATCTCCCGCCGATTCGGTAACCAATGAAAGGTGAGTATTTCAAATACAAAAACATCCAATACAAAACACCCCTCCCTTCTTGGTTCAGTCCGACCAATCAGGAGCTCCACCTATGTTACGTAATCACGTAGATAGGCGGGGCTCCTGTGGGTCCGACTGGACCTGCGCAGCTCACTCACTTCATCGCTGACGGTCGGTGCAGTTGGACCTGTTGGTCCTCCTGTCCTTGGCCTGGGAAACTTCTAGAAGGTCGAGCCGGCTGAGCCACTCCTAGCGGGCCCAGCTCGACTTGTTGAGATGGCTAGGCCGCTCCCTTCCAGGCCTGGATTATCATCGGCCGTGTCTGGTGTTTCATCTGGAAGTTCCCCTGGCTCAGGTGCGTAGCTGCGAAACTCGACCGGAGCTAGAGTTGAGGGTGTATGCATGGAGGTTAGGTCGTCGTTATTTGTTTGTGGGTCTGTTGTTCCTTGATTGTTTGGTGAGTGTGGGTATGCTGTTTCTTGGGTTTTTGGTTTATCCCCTTCCCCCCCAGGGTGCTCGTAAGGTCTGGTGAGGTTGCGGGAACGAAGTTGGTCAATGTGCCGCTTCCAGCTTCTGTTGTCAGAAGTGGTAAGTCGGTACGATCGTGGGCCTGTGAGTTGGGTGATGGTGGCTGGCACCCATAAAGGATGCCCCACCAAATTTTTTGCGTAAACTAAATCTCCTACTTGAAAAGTTCGGAGTTTGCTGGTTTGTCTGTGGAGTATGTGGGGTGTAGTCTATCCAAAGGGGAGCGTAATTTTCTCCCCATGAGTAGCTCGGCCGGGGTTTTGTTCGTGGTGCTGCTGGGGGTGGTGTGTTGTATAGATAATAGTTTATCGATGCGTGCTTGTATAGGGCCCTGGCCTAACTTGTGGAGTGTCTCTTTGGTGAACCGAACCATACGTTCGGCTCGTCCGTTCGCTGCCGGGTGGGCCGGCGCGGTTAGGGCATGCCGTATGCCCAGGCTGGCTAAATAGCCCTCAAATTCTGTAGCTGTGAATTGAGGGCCGTTGTCTGAGACTAGGACGTCTGGTAAGCCGTGTGTGGCAAACCATTTCCTGAGCTGTCGAATGACAGCTTCGGAGGCGGTTGATTGCATGAGGCTGACTTCTAGCCAGTTTGAATAAGCGTCTACCAGGATTAGAGATGTATAACCCTTTGTCGGGCCCGCGAAATCTATGTGAACCCTCGACCATGGGCCCCTGGGCAGATCCCACTCAGCGACTGGTGCTTTCGGGGGTGAGGGACGGGAGGCTTGGCATGGATGGCAACCCGCAACCCAATCAACAATGTCTTTGTCCAGCCCAGGCCACCAGACATAGCTTCTGGCCAAACTTTTCATTTTAACTACCCCGGGGTGTCCTTCATGCAAGAGCCTCAAAATCGGATCCCTCAGTTTTGGAGGAATAACCACCCGATCCCCCCAAAGTAGACAGCCTTTTAGTACGGAAAGTTCTGTTTGTCTCTGTTTAAAGGGTTTGTGAAAGTCTTGCAAGTCAGAATCTGGCCATCCCTTGGTAATCCAAACCCCCACTTTGTGCAGTAAACGGTCATTAGCAGTTTCATGAGCAATGTCTGCCGCTGTCATTGGAAGGTTGGTTAGAGCTTCAATCAGCAGAGTGGATGTGCTGGGGTTCGGGTCAGGATCACTGTCCGGCAATGGGCAACGGCTTAACGCATCGGCGTGCGTGATAGACGGACCGGGTCGGTAAGACAAGGTATAGTTGTATGCAGCGAGGAATTCCGACCATCTAGTCATTCTGGGTGACAATATGTTAGGGGTCGCCTTGTTTCTAGCTAGGATTCCCAATAATGGTTTATGATCGGTGATCACAGAAAACAGGCGACCATAGAGGTACTCGTGGAAACGTTTAATACCTGATATGATGGCCAGTGCTTCCTTGTCTAGTTGACTATAATTCCGTTGACTTTTAGACAATGTCTTTGAATAGAAAGCAATCGGAGCCTCTCTGCCATCTGGTAAAAGGTGGCTCAGAACAGCTCCGACTCCAAAAGGCGATGCATCGCAAGTCAATATCAATGGTAAAGTCTCGTTATATTGTATTAGTACTTTTGTTGAAGTTATGAGGTCTTTTATTTTGTTAAAAGCTGTTTCCTCCCAATTGCGCCACTTCCACACAGTGTCTTTGTCCAGGAGTCTATGTAAAGGTTCCGCAACTGTGGCTTTCTGTGGTAGAAAAACATGATAAAAGTTTATTAGCCCTAAAAGGGCTTGTAGTTCTCCCTTGTTAGTCGGAGTAGGGGCATCTTTGATTGCGCGGACTTTTTCTTCTGTAGGGTGGATGCCATCGCCATCAATTAGGTATCCAAGAAATTCGATTTTCTCTGTGATTAATGTGCATTTGTCTTTTTTAACTTTGAGACCTGTTTCAGCGAATTTGGTGAGAACTTTTCTTAGACGGTCTCGCAGTTGCACTTTGTCTTTAGCTGCGATCAGGACATTGTCAAAGTATGGAATGACTCCCGGTATTCCCTGGAAGAGGCGTTCCATTAAACATTGGAAAATGCCTGGTGCCACGCTAACGCCGAATTGGAGGCGGTTACATTTAAAAGCGCCCCAGTGTGTGACAATTGTTTGGGCTTCTGCTGTTTTTGCGTCTACAGGCAGTTGTTGGTATGCCTGGGCCAAATCGAGTTTAGCGAAGATTTTTCCGCCTTTGATAGAGTGTAACAAATGTTGGACGACTGGAACGGGGTATGCACTCTGCTGTAGTGCGTGGTTAAGGGTTGCCTTGTAGTCCCCGCAGATACGAATCGACCCATCTGCTTTAATTGGGGTGACTATGGGGGTCTCCCATTTAGCGTGGTCAACTGGTTCGAGGACTCCTTGCTTAATTAATTTATCTAATTGTTCCTCTATTTTTGGTTTTAAGGCGAAGGGAACACACCTTGCCTTTAGTCTAATTGGGGCTACTTTAGGGTCTAGGTTAAAAGAAATCGGGTTACCCCGGTACTTGCCTAATTCGCCGCTGAACAGGTCCTGGAATTCTTGGATGAGGTCTGCTTCCCAGTCTGCGTCTGAGATGTGGTTGACGCCGGTCATCCCAATTCCAAGCGGTTCGAACCATTCCAATCCTAGAAGGCTTGGTCTGTTCCGGTCAACGATTGTTAGTGGTAGAATTTCGGTGTGATTTTTGAAAGTGACCTGGAAGTGCCCAACGCCCACGACAGGAATTTTGTTACCTTGGTAGTCTTTTAGTGTTAAATTTTGCCTTTCAAGTTCGCTTCGTTGGATGTCTGGAATCAAGTTTTTGATAGTGTCCCACGAGACCATAGAGAGAAATGATCCCGAGTCCACCTCCATTTCACAGTCTTGTTCCTCAATTCTTACTTGAATGTGGACTTTCCTCACATTTTTTGTATTTGAATGTCCAATTATGACCGTTTGGTGTGTTTCCTCTTTTCTGTAGTTTGATTCTTTGTATCTCCTTTGTCTTCCTTACTGGCTCCAACGGCTGCTCGTCTTTCTCTCTTTCTCTCTTTCTTTTTCTCTTTCTCTTGGGGGAGGGCTTCCTTTTCGCCTCGGGCTATAGCTTGACCTGGATCTGCATACCCTTGCGATGTGCCCCTTCTTCTCGCATTTCCTGCATATCGCGTCGATGAAACGGCACTCTGACCGGGGGTGATTTCCTCCACAGCGGTTACATTCAAATTCGAACCTTCTGTTTGCCCGCTCTTTTTTCCCTCTTCCTGTCTTCAGGTGGCATACATCATCTTCCTCGCTACTGGTTTCTGTTTCCAGGTCTTCATGGTGTGTTGTGGTTTTCTCTCGATCCCCCTCTGGTTTGGGTGATTCTCTGGTGTTGTAGCTTGCAGCTTTGTTAATCTTTTTCATTTTTGCTGCTGATTTTTGGGTGGCTTCGGCTGCGGTGGCTTCTTCCATGGCTTCCTTCACTGTTATTTTGGGCCGGTTTAACAATCGGCTCTGAAGTATTGGATCCTTTAGTCCTAGCACTATTCGGTCCCTTAGGGCTTCTTCGAAGTCCGAGAACTCGCACTCACCGCCGATGTCTCTTAGGGCTGCCACGAAGTCAGTGATAGTTTCATCTTCTTTCTGATTCCGGAGATAAAACTCGTGGCGCTTAATCAGGCAGGAGACTGTTGGAGCGTAGTGCGCCCGCAGGATCTTTTCCAGCTCGGGCCAGGTTAATGTCTTGACATCGATCGGAGATGCTAGTGCTTTCGCCATACGGAATACAGTCTGGCCGCAATGGGTCAGGAAGACCGCTCTCTTTCGATGTTCCGATACGCCGCTCAGGTCGCTGCTTTCCAGGAACATGAGGAATCGATCTACGTATGACTGCCATTCCTCTTTTGCCGGGTTGAATTGTTCAGGCGGGGTGTTGCTTCCGGACATGGTGCCGCTCGATCTCTGCCGCTATCGGACTCGCTTAATAGTGTTGTCTCGATCCCATCCTCGTCGCCAGTGTTAAGCGGCGGGAAAAGACGAGGCACACACACTTAAGTGATTCCAGCTCTTTTGGTTTATTTCAGATCGGACTCGGGCTGAGAGTCACGGCAGCCTCTCTTTTAAAGGCTACCCGCAACTGGGCGAAAAGAACATTACTCCCAGGGTGCAACCTTCAGCTGTTTGGGTAAGAACCCGTAGTGGCATGTGGGAATAAATTTGGAGGCCGGGCAGGGATGCTTCCATGGGAACAACCAGACAAGAGAGAGCCCAGCCCTCGGTTGCATAATGGACAGAGGGTGGAAACCCAAAAGAGAGAGCCTCCCTCGTTTCTTGGGCTGTAGACCTTAGGAGACTGGGCCAAGAGTTGCTGCCCAAGGAACAGTCAGGCAAAAGACAGCCCAGCCCTCGGCTGCATAATGGACAGCGGGGAAATCTCGGGATCTTCCTTAGTTTCTCAGGCTGTAAAACAGACATATATATATATAAAGAAACATTAGGACAGGAACGGTAGTTACGCTGGTGCGCTTATGCACGCCCCCTACAGACCTCTTAGGAAAGGGGTGAGGTCAAGAGTAGACAGTCTAAGGTTAAAGTTTTGGGGCTTTGGGGAAGAAACCAGTCAGGTAGAGTATTCCAGACGTTGAAGTCGTATTTCCCGCAATCAGGTTTGGTGCGATTAACTTTTGAGTTTGTATCTATTGTTTGCTCTTGTATTGTTATGATTGAAGCTGAAGTATTCATTGACAGGAAGGACATTGCAATGTATGATTTTATATATTAGACTTAGATCAGACCGAAGGCGGCGTAGTTCTAGTTTTTCTAGGTCTAGAATTTCGAGTCTGGTGGCATAAAGTATTCTACGAGTAGAGGAGTGGAGAACTCTTCTTTTGAATTATCTCTGGACTTTCTCAATTGTGCTAATATCAGAGACTTGAACTTTCAGACTTGTAAGATTCTGTTAATGAAGCCATGCAATAAACTCAGATTAGGTTGTCTGGTCTATTTCAGTCAATCAATCAGAAGAGAGCTGGAAGGGACCATAGAGGTCTTCTAGTCCAGCCCCCTGCTCAAGCAAGAGACCCTCTGCCATTTCAGGTGGTGGCTGTCCAGTCTTTTCTTAAAAGCCTCCAGCGATGAAGGCCCTACAACCTCTGAAGCCGTTCCACTAATGAATTGTCCTCACGGTTAGGCAAAGCATCAGCAATCCTCGTGCTGAGAAGATACAGGTGGACCATCTGAGATGAAGAAGATGGAGCCCCAACCAGCAGCCCCAACCAGCTCAAGTGGAAACATGACCCAAGCAAGCGTGGAAGACATTGCACCAGGCACTCTTTACATGGGTTGGTGAACTTTTATTTGGCAGTTGTGATCGGAACTGGAGAGGAGAGCATCAAGCGTAGATTTTCTTTGGGTGAGCTCATATCTCAAGAAAGAGGCAAAGAAGATGGAGAGAGTGGCAAAGAGGAAGAAAGCAAACCAAAATATTGGAGAAAGTGAATTCGCGGAGACTGTTCATTGTGCCCAGATTGAAGTTCTCCTTGCTGGATCTTCAGAGGAGGAGGAGGAAACATGAAGCTGCTGTGATTACAGTGTACACCCACCAGGCCTTCCAGGCCTGCAAATTGAAGGGAAAGATCATCAGCAAAGATTTCTCTTTGGTGCAAGAAAAGATCACATTACCAAGCCCGAGAAAGGTCCTGGATTTTCTAGTTTGATCAGGTCTCCCCAACCTAGAACACTTCACAGAACTTTTTATAGAATCATAGGATTGGAGGCCTTCTAGTGCAACCCTGGACCAAGGTTGTCCAATCTCTTCTTGGAAGCCTCCAGTGATGGAGCAACCACAAGTTCTGGTGGTAAGCTTTTCCACTGATAAATTGTTCTCACTGTCTGGAAATCTCTCCTTAATTCCAGGATGCATCTCTCTTTAATAATCTTCCACCCGTTATTTCTTGTCCTACCCTTGAACACTTTGGAAAATATGCCGACTCCCTCATGGGCTTGGAGGGCTAGTTGGACTGCGATTCCCAGAATTCCCCAGTTCCCAGAGCCAATGGAATTCTGGGAATTCTAGTCCCAACACAGCCACAGAGTACCACGTGGAAGGACCTTCTCATCACTCACCATAATAGGGAAAGTAATTTTTCACTATTTTGATCATTCCGAGATAGGAACTACAAGAACTTTCTCTAAATCTCCAAAGACTGCACTTACTTGATCGCTCCAGGGTGTGGAGTAGCGCAGGGTACAGGCAAAATGCTCACAATTGAACCGAAAGAGTTTGTACTTCATTGTTCGGCCCACCAGCTTCTCTGCCATGGAGACAATCTCCTCTGGGCGACGGATGCGCCATCTGGAGTCATGCTTGTTGTTGACACGGTAGCGATTGGTCCCTGCCACAACGGACAGCAGTTCCTTCTTCACCACTGCGCTGGGGCTGAAGACACTCATTAAGCTGCAGCCAGACTCCTTATCTGGTTCATGCTCAGAAGGAAAGAGACGGTGTGATGGCCAGGAAGGAAAGAGCCCATGCCCAGATACTCAAACCCATAAAAGAAAATGTTTGAAGCTCAAAAGTTTGAACTGTGGAGTCCTCGGTGCTCTTTGAGCGTGGTGGTTTTCTTGCAAACGTTTCATTACCAAACTAGGCAACAACATCAGTGCTTAGTAGGGAATGGGGATTGTGGAGACGATGGGGGAAGAGGAGGAGGAGGAGGAAGAGGACTATGGGGCCCTTGCTGCTCTCTGATCTTGGCTGGTATCTTGCAGATGTTTCATTACCAAACTAGGTAACATCATCAGAAGGGGATGGGGATTGTGGAGAGGGGGAGGAGGAAGAGAGGGGATCCTTGGTGCTCTCTGAGTTTGGCGGTTTTGTTGCAGATGTCTCATTACCCACTGCAGGTAGTTCTCCACTTACAACCACAATTTGGACCAGGATTTCCATTGCTAAACAAGATGGTTGCTAAGTGACTCACACCTAATTTCACAAACGTTTCCCCCCGTGGTTGTTAAGTGAATACCATGCCCGTTAAGCAAATCCTACTTCTTCCGTTCATTTTGCCCGTCGGAGGCCAGCTAGGAAGGTCGCAAAATGGCATCACGTGACCCTGGGACGCTAGAAGCATCTTAAGTACATGCCAGTTGCCAAGCCTCCAAATTTTGATCCCGTTACTATGTGGATGCCACGATGGTCGTAAGTGCAAGGATCGGTCATATAACGTAAGTCCCTTTTTTTCAGTGCTCTTGTAACTTTGAATGAATGCGAAGTGGAAGTTTATAAGTCAAGGACTACCTGTATTGGAACCCTGAAATACCCCAAAATGCTGCTGTATTGCACTGAATATTCTGCAATAGTTGGAGATGGATAATTCTCTGGCTCGCTCCTGCTCTTCGGATGGTTCTTCTTCGGATTCAGCAACAGAGTGGTCAATGGCTGGGATGCACTACCTTGACCCTGTTGTTACAGCTTCTAACTCCCAAAACTGTAACCTCAAACTATCCACCATTGACCTCACCCCACTCCCAAGAGGTCTGTAAGGGGCGTGCATAAGCGCACCATCGTGCCTACCGTCCCTGTCCTATTCTCCCCATTCATTCGTACCTATTTCCTGTATTCTTACTCATGTTTATACTTATACCTATTATCTTGTAAGCGATGGACAAATCAAATACAAAAATAAAATAAAAAATAAAGGAAGGAAGGAAGGAACGAAGGAAAGGTGAGGAAGGAGGAAGGAAGGAAGGAGAGAAAAGAATGGAGGGAGGAGAGAAAAGAAGGGAGGGAGTGGGAGGCAGGAAGGAAAAAAGGAAGGAAGGAAGCGGGAAGGAAGGAGAACAGAGAAGGGAAAGGAAAGAAGGAGAGAAAAGAATGGAGGGAGAAAAGAAGGGAGGGAGCAGGAAGAAACAAGGAAGGAAAGGGAGAGAATACCCATTCCTAAGAGGTGTGTAAAGGGCGTGCATAAGTGCACCATCGTGCCTACCGTCCCTGTCCTATTCTCCCCATGCATTCGTACCTATTTCCTATATTCTTACCCATGTTTATACTTATACCTATTATCTTGTAAGCGATGGACAAATCAAATTAAGAAATACAATAAAAAATAAAATAAGGAAGGAAGGAAGGAAGGAGAGAAAAGAATGGAGGGAGGAGAGAGAAGGAGGGAGGGAGTGGGAGGCAGGAAGGAAAGAAGGAAGGAAGGAAGCGGGAAGGAAAGGAAGAAGGAAGGAGAATAGGGAAGGGGAAGGAAGGAGAGTAAAGAATAGAGGGAGGAGAGGAAAGAATGGAGGGAGGAGAGGAAAAAAGGGAGGGAGCAGGAGGAAACAAGGAAGGAAAGGAAGGGAAAGAATACCCATTCCTATGAGGTCTGTAAGGGGCGTGCATAAGCGCACCATCGTGCCTACTGTCCCTGTCCTATTCTTCCCATTCATTTGTACCTATTTCCTATATTCTTACCCATGTTTATACTTATACCTATTATCTTGTAAGTGATGGACAAATCAAAATCAATCAATAAGTAAACAAACAAATGAAATCAATACTCTTGGCAGCTCGGCCAGCATGGAGGGTCAGCAGGCCTGTCCTAACTCATTGCTCCATGTTGAAATTGTGGCTCAAAGGCCCACACCGTGATGGAGTTTTGCCTTCGTCATTTGGGAAACCCACCCCGGAGTTTGTTCCTTACTTGGCTGAGTCAGATGGACAACGTAGCCCGAACCCACATAGACTGCCCAGTGTTCGTATCCCAGTCGGAAGATCTCAATCAAATCCCCAGGCTTTGGATCTACCTACAAGGAAAGGAAGACAGGTTTGAAAGGAGACGAAGCAGTTAGATGAGTCCTCTCTGTGGCATACCCAAGAATAATTTCCCAAGAATAACAGAGTTGGAAGGGGCCTTGGAGGGCTTCTAGTCCAACCCCCAGTCAGGCAGGAAAGCTTATACCACCCCGGCCAATTGGCCCCCAGTGATGGAGCTTCCACACCTCCGGGAAGCCAGCTGCTCTGCTGATTGTTTCAGACCAAGACAGGGGACCCAGGGTTTCCAATCTGAATCAGTGTTGGGCAAACTTTAAGCATTTCACATACAAAACATTCGCCCGCTTCTACCTTTCGCCATTTCCAAAGAGACAGAAAGCAAAGGTGGAAGGATTTGCAGTCACCTGCTATCCAGAATGAGTGCCAACAACTGCACGGAATATAAATCCTTCCATCCTCTACCAGGCAGTCAGAAGTGAAGAAGCAAAACATCTTCATGGGAAAACCAAGTCCAGTTGTCTTCTGAAAAACCACTTTTGGGACACCCACCTTCCTAGGAAGTCACAGACTTCCTATCTCCAGTTAAGGGCAATAGAGAGATTTCTGTCTTTATAAAACTGCTGAATCTTGATGGCGCTGCAAGGTTAATCTTTGGCTTTATACCACCATACCAGCACATACGCACATACACAAATAGACAAATACACACAGTTTCCCCTTCAAACACTTTCTGCTTTTGGCCTCCATCCTAGGCGTCTGTCGGGTTCACTCACCTGCTTCATCCTAGATGTTTTGCTGGTGGTATCTTCTTTTGGCTGTGGCTTTGTCCGTCCCAAGAATCTGGAGCAAGAAAATTCCTCAGCTGTTTTGGGGGATCCCGTCTAAACGCAAGGAAGGCAGGATACAATATCAACACAACGCAGACTTTGCTCACAACCACTCCCCAGAGGGAACTGCTGTTGTAAATGCTCCCGTATGCAACTTCTAGGTACACAGATAAGAGACCAAAACAGCTTCATTCTTCCTTTCGCTTTTATTAGAAATAGCTTTCTTGATGCTAACCGCTGATCTTGGTGATTTTGTTTTTCTATTTCGCACATGGCATCTACAGATGTCGAGCGATCACTGTGGACAATATTATACAGGTAGTCCTCAACTTATGGCCACAATTGAGCCCAAAAAGTTTTTTTGCTGAGAAATTTGTTGAGTTTTGCCCCCATTTTATGACTTTTCTTGCCACATTTGTTAAGCAAATCACTGTAGTTGTTAAGTGAGTAAGGCGGTTGTTAAGCGAACCTGGCTTCCCCACATTGACTTTGCTGGTCAGACGGTTGCAAAAGGGGATCACGTAAGCGCAGGACACTAAATATGAATCAACTGACAAGCGTCTGAATGGAAATCATGTGAGCCCAGGGATGGTGCAATGGTCGTAAGTGTGAAAAACGGTCCTAAGTCGCTATTTTCAGTGCCGTTGTAACTTCAAATGGTCACTAAGTGAACTGTTGTAAGTTGAGGACTGTCTGTATCCTGATTCTATTCAGGTGGGTCCATATTTTTCTGGCAACTGTGTTCTTGGATGTGGTTTTGTTGGATCTGCGTGATCTGTTTGGTTGTGGTTATTAAAAGGGGCCCATTTTAACTGCCCCTCTTTATTGAGGTCATAAGAAGACTGGTATTTTGATCATCCCAAGATAGAGACTGCAAGATATTTGTCCAAATCTCCACAAACTCAATAAATGATGAGATTTTAAAAAGGACAAGAGATGATGGAGAGAGATAAAATGCCTTTTAATATGTTGATTGTATTAAAAATATTTTTTTTTAAAAGTAGAAAGCGAGAAAATAGCTGTATATATATTGAAATACAATATAATTTTTTTATAACTGTAAAGATGGAAGGTAGAAGACTATTAGACATTTTTTTTTAAGCATCTACGGATGTCATGCAATCACCGATATACAAATGTTAAGTTTAAATAAGACACTGGCAAATATATAAATAAAGTACGTGGGAGAAGCTGGGAGCTTTGAAAAGGTCCCGAACACAATCTCTTTGGAAGGATGCCCTCTGAACGCAACGATCGTGTGAAAAACGGTCCTAAGTCATTTTTTTGTAACTTTGAACGGTCACTGAAATGAACCGTCGTTAAGCCGAGGACGATCTGTGGGTTTTTCAGAAAAAGACATCAGGCACAAAATAAATGCACACACGCCCTTCGCACTGTTTCAGTTATACCAGTCTTTATTTTCGCAGTTGCAAAGTGGAATGCTTTCTTTTTGTGCTTTATAAATATAATTCAGCATCAACATCCTGACCACATTGGTCCACAGGGGGAAAGTTTTTGTGAACGACTGACAAAGTTGTCGAAAGAGTTCTGAAAATAGCGAAGGGCGAAAGGCGGAAACAGCAGGGGCAGCATCCACTCCTTCCCCCCCCCAACAGATACATACCTCTCTGGGTGTCTTGGACTGCAACTCTCAGAATTTCGAGGAGCCACGGCCAAAGGAATTCTGGGAATTGTCCTCAAACGCAAACATGGCTCTCTTTTTTCCACTCAACCCATTAAAAAGAAAAATCTGGCCCCTGGTCTGTGTTTCACACTGCGTTTTCTTCGTATGGCCTAAGGTTTTCCAGCGCAGCCCATGAGAAGGATCTATGTCTTCCTACCACACTTTAGATATTACACTCAGCTGTGTCCTGTACAAAATAACGACCTAAACTAGCTCATTCAAGTTCTCGTGACTCCATAGGCGCAAAACCCCAACATTAAAAGAAGTTGGCATTTGAGAGACTTTTTCCCCCAGAGAAAACAAAGCTGCGTTGGGAGCTTAGAGGCCTGTGATGTTTAAAAGTGGGGTGACTGTTCCCATAAAAAAAGAGGTAGAAGGCAAAAAAAACCCCCCAAAATAAAACCCTCTTCTGAAAAATAAGACTTGGTATGATAGGAAAGGCCACCAGAGGGCAATCTTGAGCCTAAGCCAGGAAAGAACTCTGCAAGACTTTTTGCTCTCTTAACCCTCTAATGCAGGGGGTCTCCAACCTTGGCAACTTTTAAGCCTTGCGGACTTCAACTCCCAGAATTCCTCAGCGAGCTTTCAGCCATCTTAAAAGCAAACCTGGTTGAGGAATTCTGGGAGTTGAAGTCCGCAAGGCTTAAAAGTTGCCAAGGTGGGAGACCCCTGGTGTAATGGACCAAAAGACTTAACATTTGTGCTTTGCGATCAAACGAGACTTCAATGCAGCAGCAAAAAATAAGGCAAAAAAAGGTTAAAAAAAAAAGGCACCTTGAAGAATGCATAAAGCTATTCCACCCTCTGGAGATGGAGGGAGGCTAAAATGACTCAAAGCTTGGAGCAGAATAATAATTTTTGGTGCGAGGCCTATATAAGTAAGGTTTCCAAGCCTGGGGGGGAGGGGAGGGGAGGGGAGGGGGGAGGACAGGTCCAAGAGGCTTGAGCTTTGGGCAAATTTGCCAGCTATAGAGCACGTATCCTGCTATAGAGTGTTTTTTTTTTTAAATTAATCATCCCAAGGTTGATTTGGTGAGCCACCAAGGAAGAAGAAACAGTCGGAATTTAAACAGCATGGCTCAGAACTGGAAAACGGGCTTCAAACACACATGGAAAGAGGAGGCCAAGACCATCCCCCCTCCTCTTTCTGGGAAAAACAGAACAAAAAAGGGGGAGGAGAGAAATTCTCCATACCAGTAAAATACAGAAAGAATAGCCAATAAGGCAGCGTCTCAACCCAGCGAGCCTAAGACTGCTGAGAGGTGTATACAGATTGCACACGCAGGTGCCACATTCAAGGAACAATGTCTTGACTACACCTGCAAAACTCCCCAATGCCCCGTACGGCTCACCACTGATCTAGACGAAGATCCCGAAGAGATCTACTAAGGAGATCCCTTACATTTCATAATGTCTCGGATAAGGTGAATTGCAGGAACCAAGATGAAGCAGATGCCACGAGAAATACAAAGACACAGGCGGCGATATGCGGGAACCGTTTAACACACCACCGTCTTTCGTTTCTCTCGGGTTCGAGGTTCCTGAGGCGGCTTTCTAAGGCAGTGGAGCTGCTAGCTGAGCGCGATTCTCTCGGTCGAAGCAGGCCCGGTCCAGTTTCGAAAAGGCACTAATAAAAAAAATAAAATAAGCTTTCCTAATTTTATTTAATTATTTGGCTAGGCCTGGCCGGCCCAGAGCAGATCCTTTTGAAGTTTGGCCGAACCCTCACCCAAAGGAGGGCTGGGTAATTTAGGCACTGCGAGGTTGATGCCTGGGGAGGGGCTTTTTTTTTGGGGGGGGGGGGGGGGGAAGGGAGGGAAGAGGAGTTGGCATCTTCTTCTTGGTACAACCGACAAACCTCGAAAACAAAAGTTGGCAGCCGAAAACGACAATTGGTCGGGTTGGTTTCCTTTTCTTCGTCACGGAAGGCACTACGGCTGTTTTCGAGCGGCTGTTTTGTTTTCCCCGTTTAAAGTGCAGAAGAGTTCTTTCTTGAAAGGGGGGAGGAATGAAAAAAACCAGGGGAGTGGGGGGGGGGTCCGTCAAAGGAAGGTGCGTGGGAAGAAAGAAGCAGAGATTTCCCCCGCCCGATTCAGAAGCTCAGATTGGCTGTCTATGAAGAAGCTCTGCGGAAAGCGATTCCTTCTGGTGATTCCACCTCCGAGGAGGAGGCTTTGGAGAGTCAGACCTCATTGCGTTGCCTTGTTCACTGAGACTTCCGGTGCAGTGGTGGGGTCAGGGGCTGCTCTCTGGAAGGGGTCGCATGGGCAGGAGACCTGGAGAAGGTAAGAAGCACACAGAGGGAGAAGGCGGCTCAGGTTAGGGAAAAGTTCACACCCAAGCAGCCACCAATCATTGCTTGGTTTTTCCAGTAGTCCTCGACTTAAGACCACAATTCAACAGAGTCAGCATCTTGCCCACCCCCCCCCCCCCAAACAACCTGGGTCCTCGTTTTACAGACATCGGAAGAATGGAAGGCTGAGTCAACCTTGAGCCAGTCAGAATTGAACTGCTGGCAGTGAGCAGTGAATTAGTCTGCAATACTACATTCTAACCACTGGGAAGAAAAGAGAAGAGAAGAGGAGGGGAGGGGAGGGGAGAGGAGAGGAGAGGAGAGGAGAGGAGAGGAGAGGAGAGGAGAGGAGAGGAGAGGAGAGGAGAGGAGAGGAGAGGAGAGGAGAGGAGAGGAGGGAAGGGAAGGGAAGGAAAGAGAAGAGAAGAGAAGGACAATAACACGTAAGAGTTATATACTGTTCCAGTGTTATATAGTCCTCTCTAAGCAGTTTAGAGTCAGCCTCTTGCCCGCACAACAATCTGGGTCCTCATTTTACCGACCTCAGAAGGATGGAAGGCTGAGTCAACCTTGAGCCAGTCAGAATCGAACTGCTGGCAGTCGGCAGAATTAGCCTGCAATACTACATTCTAACCGGAAGGAAGGAAGGAAGGAAGGAAGGAAGGACAATAGCACTTAAGACTTATATACCACTTCATAGTGCTTCACAGCCCTCTCTAAGTAGTTTACAGAGTCAGCCTCTTGCCCTCAACAATCTGGGTCCTCCTCATTTTACCGAACTTGGAAGGATGGAAGACTGAGTCTGGAGCCGGTCGGGATCAAACTGCCGAACAACGGTTCCCACCCTCCCCACCTGCGTGACTAAGCCACCTACGTACCCTACAGCCCGTATCTTCTGCAGCACGAACTCCGCGGTGCTGTCGATCGCAATGCCCAGTTCGCGGTATTCGCCGGAGTATCGGATGTAGCCCCAGGCTAGCAGGGAAAGGAGCAACAGCCCCACGAGTAAGTTGCACAGCTGGGCAACCACGCTCAGTCCAATGTACTCGGTGACCCCCGAGGTCACGTAGAGCACCACGATGACCCCGAAGAGAATGGCGGGCGTCCGGAAAGTGTTGAAGATGTTCTTGCTCTGGTTATGCTTGGCCAGGTCTTCGAAGAGGTCGCTCAGCTCCTGCGTCAGCTCGTCCTCGTAGCGTTGGCTGAACTCCCGGCCCCCCATCTTCTTGATGCGCCGGAAGTGCTCCAACGCACGCGTGCTTTGCTCCCGGTGCTTTACCTCCAGCAACTCGGGGGCCACGTAAGGCTTGTCTCCGCCACAGATCTGGAGGGAGAGAAGGGACCCCGCAGGTTAAGCTATGGGGCATGGTAAAGCAGACTGGGAGAGCCGGTTTGGTGGGTAGTTCAAGGCACTGGGCTAGGAACTGGGCGATTGTGAGTTCTAGTCCCGCCTTAGGCGTGAAAGGCGGCTGGGTGATTTTGGTCCAATCATCAGGAGACTCTGAATTCTAGTCCTGCCCTAAGCATGAAAGCCAGTGGGGTGGCTTTGAGCCAATCACTAGGAGACGGTGAGTTCTAGTCCTGTCTTAGGCTTGAAAGCCAGTTGAGTGACTTTGGCCAATCCCCAGGAAACAGTGACTTCTAGTTCTAGTGGGGCGACTTTGGTCCAATCACCAGGAGACTCTGAATTCTAGTCCCGCCCAAAGCATGAAAGCCGGCTGGGTGACTTTGAGCCAATCACCAGGAGACGGTGAGTTCTAGTCCCACCTTAGGCATGAAAGCTGGCTGGGTGGCTTTGAGCCAATCACCAGGAGACGGTGAGTTCTAGTCCCACCTTAGGCATGAAAGCTGGCTGGGTGGCTTTGAGCCAATCACCAGGAGACGGTGAGTTCTAGTCCCACCTTAGGCATGAAAGCTGGCTGGGTGACTTTGAGCCAATCACCAGGAGACGGTGAGTTCTAGTCCCACCTTAGGCATGAAAGCTGGCTGGGTGGCTTTGAGCCAATCACCAGGAGACGGTGAGTTCTAGTCCCACCTTAGGCATGAAAGCCAGTTGAGTGACTTTGGCCAATCCCCAAGAAACAGTGAGTTCTAGTTCTAGTGGAGCGACTTTGGTCCAATCACCAGGAGACTCTGAATTCTAGTCCCGCCCAAAGCATGAAAGCCGGCTGGGTGACTTTGAGCCAATCACCAGGAGACGGTGAGTTCTAGTTCCACCTTAGGCATGAAAGCCGGCTGGGTGACTTTGAGCCAATCACCAGGAGACGGTGAGTTCTAGTTCCACCTTAGGCATGAAAGCCGGCTGGGTGACTTTGGGCCAGGCCCTGGGAACAAGGAAGCAATGCAAAACCTCTTCCAAAAAAGTTTCTTGACAAAAAAAAAAAACCCTCAACAACTTCTCTAGACAAATCATCAGGAGTCAAGAACGACTCCTGGGCAGCCCATACAGGTGGCAAATCGTAGGTAAATGCCACCCCAAGCCCCCTCCGGCCCCCTCACCTTTTCCATGCTGCTGTAATACAGGTCTTTGGCTGAAGCGACAGCCGCCAGATTGTTGGCTTCAGCCGTGGCCTGCAAAAGGAGGAGAAACAACATCAGAAGGGAGCCAGAAGCGAGTTTCGCCACCCTCTGCTAAGAGTTAGGAAAACTGCAGAAAAGTAGGGAGGAAAAAGCTAGCACATTATGCGATTCTTGGAGAGGATGAGGTGTTATGATAGCAAGCGCCATCTTGGGTTGCATTTGCAGGTTTTGTTGCTGCAAATTTTTCTGTACAGCTCTGTGATTTGATTCACTATTGCGACCGGAGCCAGCAATGCAGGCAGGTCCTCGACTTACGACCACAAGGGAGCCCCAAATGTCTGCTTAAGTGGACTTTGTCCCAGTTAACGACCTTTCTTGCTACTGTCAAGCGAATCATAGTTCAATTAGGAACATGGGGCTGTTGGCTTCCCGCTTGCTGGTCAGGAGGTCGCAAAAGGGGGATCACAAGACCCGTGGATATGGCAACCGTCATAAATACGAGTCGGTTGCCAAGTGATTTCAATCACACGACCACGGGGATGCGACAAAGGTCGTAAGTGTGAAAAACGGCCGTAAGCTGCTTTTTTTCCAGTGCCGTTGTAACTTCAGACAGTCACTAAACGAACTGTCGTAAGTTGAGGAGTGCCTGTAGCCACTACCCTGAATTGTAGCAAGACATTGGTGATCTGGACTCCCATCTGTCAGAAAATGGTGTAGGGTCTCCTGCTTGGGAAGGGGGTTGGACTAGATGACCTACAAGGTCCCTTCCAACTCTGATTAATTGTTATCTGTATTTTAACTCTTCCCTCTCCAGGCTAAACTCACCAGCAACATGGATTTTGGGTGTGGCAGGTCTTCCCCCTGGTAGATCTTGATATAAGCCTAGAAGGAAGGACATCAACAAACAATTATGACACGATTGGCGTCATTCATTTGCATACTTTTTCATCCCAGTCTAAAAATACACTGTGTGCCCTAAATCTAGTTAAGAAGGGAAGCCTTCTCCATGATGCTAAAGACCGGCTGAACTAAAGTTACTCCTTAACATACAACCATAATGGAGCCTTAAATTTCTGTTCCTAAATGAGATGTTTCTTAAGTGAGTTTTGCCCTGTTTTACGACTTCTCTTGCCACAGTTGCTAAGTGAATCACTGCAAGTGGTTAAGTTAGTAGCCCGGTTGTTAAGTGAATATCGGAAGGAAGGAAGGAAGGAAGGAAGGAAGGAAGGAAGGAAGGAAGGAAGGAAGGAAGGAAGGAAGGAAGGAAGGAAAGAGGGAGGGAGGGTAACAGAAGGTTGGAAGAGACCTTGAAGGTCTTCCAGTCCAACCCACTGCTCAAGCCAGGAATCGTTATACTATTTCAGACAAACAGCTGTGCAATCTCTTCTTGTAAACTTCCAATGAGGAAGGAAGGAAGGAAGGAAGGAAGGAAGGAAGGAAGGAAGGAAGGAAGGAAGGAAGGAAGGAAGGAAGGATATCTGAATAGCTCAGTTCCTACTGGTGCCTCACTCAGGACTTTGCAGGAGGAAGAGTTTTTGAACTCTGGAGGATCAAAGAAGCTTCTCTCTCTCTCTCTCTTTTTTGGGGGGCGGGAGGGGGGTAAACAGCCACAGAAATAATACAATGACTGCCCAGGGATTCTCCCTCGCCCAGATTTGAGATGGCCCATTTAGGAATCAGTAGCTAATGCCGTGATCTTAAAAACACGTGACTCCCAAAACACCTGCTTCTTAAAATTCCCGTAAATTCTTATCCTTTTTCTCTCTGTTCTGTTCTGTGTAGACCTGCCCCAAATCCATGGGAAGATCTGATTGCAAGCAGCTCAGAGTTGCTTATAAACAATTTTAAATAAATACGCTCAATTAAATCCGGCTGCCAGACCGAGCAGTTCTCAATATTTTTGCTTCTTCGCTGACCTTCATCTCGCTGAAAGATAACGTACCTTGAAGTACTCCAACAGGCCTCGGCAGGTCACTTTCGAGCCGTTGATCTCCTTTTCTAAGAGCTGACTGGGGTCCAGGACGAACGGGATCAACTGCTTCAGCTGATCCTTGAATTCGTCGGCGATGTCTGCGCAGAAAGGTGGATGAAAAAGAGAAAAGAGGAAGAATGCAATGGGAGTGGATTTTTTTTTTCCCCTCCCGAAGTGAATTTGTTTTATGGCCTTATAAAATACAGACATTTATTATTGCATGTAACAACTAATGTTATTTCGGGAAAGCCGATTAGATAAGAGGCAGCTCAGCTGCATAAGGGTGGGGGGAGAGAAAGAGGATGAGAAGAGATCCTCCCTAGTTATCAGGGTGTGAAAGGGGAGGGCGGGAGATTTGAACTTGATCCTCTTTCATTCTGCACAAACAGCTGTCCAGTTTCTTCCTAAACATCTCCAGTGATGGAGCACCCACAACTTCTAGTGGCAAGCCTTTCCGCTGGTTAATTGTTCTCACTGTCAGGAAGTTTCAGGTTGAACTGCTTCTCTTCTTGATTAGTTTCCATTAATTCCTTCTTATCCTGTCCACAGGTGTTTCAGAGAATAGTCCGTTTTTTGTGGCAACCCCTCAAATATTGGAAGACTGCTCTCATGTCACCCCTGTTCTCTTCTCTTCACTAGACTAGAGCAGGAGTCTCCAAAAACTTTAAAACTCGTGGATTTCAACTCCCAGAATTCCTCAACCAGTCAGTTGAAGTCCACAAGCCTTAAAGTTATGAAGTTAGTAAGTCTGCCTTAGTAAGACCACACCTAGAGTATTGCATCTAGTTTTGGTCACCACATTATAAAAAAGATGTTGAGACTCTAGAAAAAGTACAGAGAAGAGCAACCAGGATGATGAGGGGACTGGAGACTAAAATATATGAAGAACTGGTCATGGCTAGTCTAGGGAAGAGAAGGACCAGGGGAGACAGGATAGCATCTTCCAATACTTGAGGGGCTGCCACAGGGAGGAAGGGGTCAAGCTATTTTCTAAAGCACCTGAAGGCCAGACAAGGAACAATGGATGGAAACTGAACAAGGACAGATTCAACCTGGAAATAAGGAGAAACTTTCTGATAATGAGAACAATCAACTAATGGAACAGAAGTTGCCTTTGTAAGTTGTGGGAGCTTCATCACTTGAGACTTTCAAGAAGATTGGACTGCCATTTGTCAGAAATGGTGCAGGGTCTCCTGCTTGGGTGGAGGGTTGGACTAGATGACCTACAAGGTCCCTTCCAACTCTGATTATCTGTTGCCTGTTAAATTTGGAGATCCCTGGTCTGCAATTAAACATAAAACAGAAACCAGACAAGAGAACCACACTCTGAAATGCTTTTAACAAAACTTTTCATAAAAAATCCCAAGAGGATTTTCCCAGCTGTGTTTGGGAACGTGGGATCTTTCCCATGTCAAGACCCAAGTCCTTCAGAGATACCGGGCCTTACCGTTCAGACGGCCATCAAAATTCGGGCTGGTGGCCACTTTGAGCCCCGGATGAGGTAAGAGGAAACAGTTGACGTTGGTGAAGCAGGAATGGATGTGTTTGCGAACGTTCTGGATCTCTTCGTGCTGGTGAGATTTCACCTTGTGGCGGAAAAAGAGGAGGATTCAGAACAGGTCCAACAAAACCCAACAATGATTGTACTAGCACAGAATGTCTGGAGGTGGTTTTCTTTTGCTTTACCTCCAGACGTTTATCGAGGAAACTCATGCCTCCATCCAAGCCGTAGTTATACTCGTAGGGAAAACTCCAATCTCGCACCAGGAACATCAGCGTCTGCGTTAAGAGAGAAGGCTCGGTTTAAACCTCCGGCGCCCCGAGATTTCCCTGCTGCCAACTGTGGCTACTTCAAGGCACAGAACTCTTCTCTTTTCTGCAGAGAAGGCACGTTAAGGGCCAGGGTTATGTGGTGACAAAGGTTCTGGAGGGTAAACGTATGAAGAACGGTTGCAGGAATTGGGTAAAGGTTCCCCTCGTGCATCTGTGCTAGTCTTTTCTGGCTCTAGGGGGCGGCGTTCATCTCCGTTACAAAGCCGGAGAGCCAGTGCTGTCCGAAGACGTCTCCGTGGTCATGTGACCGGCAGGACTAAACCCCGAAGGCACATGGAGCACTGTTACCTTCCACCAAAGGTGGAATAGGGACCTATTTTTCTACTTGCATTTCTTTACGTGCTTTCGAACTGCTAGGTTGGCAGAAGCTGGGACAAGGAATGGGAGCTCACCCCGTTACGCGGCAATGCTAGGGATTCGAACCGCCGACCTGCCGACCTTTCTGATCGACAAACTCAGCGTCTTAGCCCCTGAGCCACAGCGTCCCAGGAATTGGGTACGTCTAGTTTAATCAAAAGAAGGATTAGGGGTGAAATGATAGCAGTGTTTCAATATCTCAGGGGCTGCCACAAAAAGAGAGAACAACTTATTCTCCAAAGCCCCGGAAGCAATGGGTGGAAACTCACCAAGGAGAGAACCAACCTAGAACTAAGGAGAAATGTCCTGACAGCGAGAACAATTAACCAGTGGAACTGCTTGCCACCAGAAAGTTGTGGGTGCTCCATCACTGGAGGTTTTTAAGAAGAGACTGGACAGCCGTTTGTCTGGACTGGTATAGGGGGTTGGACTAGAAGACCTCCGAGATCCCTTCTAATATTGTTATTCTGTTCTGGACTCAGAAAGCAGAGATTCAAATTTGAGTTCCATCTCAATCACAGAAGGTTCGTGGAGAACTTGGGGGTCAGTTCTTCCCTCTCGGTATCAGAGGCAGGGTGTTTCAGTGGTGAGGATGCTATACTACGAATGGGGAGACCCAGGTTCAAATCTTCCCTCAGCCATAGAAGTCCCCACCCTGTGGGACTCTGGGCAGGTTATTCTGGCTCAGGCCAGCCTGCTGCACAGGGCTCTTGTTGTGGAAGGGAGATTAGGTTGCTGTATATAAGCTATCTTGAAAGAAATGTGTTAGATAAAACCAGCAAATAAACTAATATTTAAAGCTTTTGTCCACCAAAGTGGCCTTTAACCCAAGCAGGAGGCTTGCAATCTTTAGACAGTGTCTGTGATTTTTTTATTTTTTAAAAAAAGGGTGCAAAACATCTGAATGCAAAATTATTCAATTCGATCCAAGTAATCCCAGATCCCGGAGAAGCAAAATCAAAATCTGCTTTGATCTCAAAACAGTGGTTTGAACTCAAGACATGCGACCGAGAGTTTCTAACACGAATCGGAGCATCGCGAACTTAAAGCTATTCAGATTCACAACTTTTGCCTGGATTCAAAGCTTCCACATTTTCCTGTGGCTGTGAGTTCCACAGGTGAATTATAAATGAGCCTGAGGTGGTCCAAGCAGTCTCCCCTCCCCACACTCCTGATTGACAGAACGCATACCTGGAATGGCTTGAGAAAGATTTCGTCCATGGCCAGACGCCCGTATTCGGTAAAAAGCTGCACAAAGAGAAAGAAAACAACACTGAGGGACAGTTGCATGAAAACAGTCACACACTTTATGGAGAACTCCTGCCTACCTGCAGCTGCTGGAGGTCGTCTTCTTGGATGTTTTGGGACAAGTTGTAAATCTGGAAAGGAAAGGAATGGTGTACACAATTATTTGCTTAGCAACTGCAGCATAAAAAGGTCATAAAATTGGGCACAACTTGCTTAACCACCACATTACTTAGCGATTAAAGTTCCAACCTGAATTGGGGTTATAAGTCAAGGACTACCTGTATTGTTTTAATGCTTGGTAGGGGTTACCATGCTTCTGGGGTTTGGTTTTAATTTTGCAAACTTGTCCAGAATCATGTATGTGAGATGGGCATCTATAAAATGGTTGGTTGGATAGATAGATAGATAGATAGATAAATAGATAGATAGACAGACAGAGAGAGAGAGATAAAGATAGGATAGATAGAATATAGACAGACATATTAGATGATAAGAGTAGATGATAGATAGATGTATTAGTTTAGATTAGTTGTATCTTATGATTCTTGACTTGACAAATGCATCTTTTATTTGTATGTACACTGAGAGCATTTGCACCAAGACAAATTCCTTGCGTGTCCAATCCCACTTGGCCAATAAAGAATTCAATTCAATTCAATTCAATCTATGATAGGTAGATAGGCAAGCAGGCAAGCAGGTAGTTTAGATGATAGATAGATTAGAAAATAGATTAGATGATAGACAAACAGACAGACAGATAGGTATAGACAGACATACAGATATAGGATGGATGGATGGATGGATGGATGGATGAAGAAAAATGGACAGTTGAAGAGAGAAATATACAAATAGGCAGACAGAGCAACAGGTGATGGATGGATCAAGAGAAAGATGGTTAGATCAATAATAGATTGATAAAGAGATAACACAGATGGACAGACAGACCAACAGGTGATGGATGAAGACAGACAGACATCTGAGTCTCCAAGGGCATCAAGACCTTCAGCTAACTTCCTGCATTTATGTCACTCCTAGTGGGACCCATAATAGTTTTCCTAACTTGCCAATCACGGCCAGCTGCAAACAGCAGGACTTTCTAAGAAGTGAATGGATGGCAGCTCACCTGAACAGAACTGGTCATGGTACTGAGGGCAAAAATGGTGGCACAGTCTTTGACGGTGGACTGGCTGTCAAAAGCCCCCTGGGTGTCCATCAGCACAACGGCGACCTGCAAGCAAGAGGCAAATTCGTGAATATTTACAATTCATTGTTGAACTTCCAAGACGAAGGCTCAAATATGTGCAAAAAACAGATCAAACAGATTAACAAAAGGGCTTCCTTTTAAAAAAAAAACGTTTTGTTTTCAAATCCCCTTCCCACTTTTTAAAAATGACGATCTCAAGAGATTTGGTTTATACATGTTGCGTTTTTCAACGCTTACATTAAAAATGAAAACTGACACATTGGCAGAATCATGTAAAAATGGCAATTCTAAACTTCTTAGACACAAACCTATTCTTCATGGGGAAAAAAAAACCCTACGCTTTTTAAACAAGCAAAAAGTAACGAGAAGAAATGTAAAATTTTTACAAAGATCTGGGAAATAGTTTTGATTTTTCTGGAGTCTTAGGTTTTTGGGAGCCTCGGATCAAACACTGAGATAGAGCAAAAATAGAAATGATGATCTGGATGAGAAGAATAAAATAATATCAACTGTACCAGTCACCAAACAGTTAGTCTTGGAAAGCTGCTCTCTCTGTTACTGATAGTATAGCTACTGTACTAAGAACTTTTTGTATACTTGTTTTAATTAAATTCTAGAGTTCCAAAGCCACTTCTGGGCTCAGGGAAGTTGCAGAGGGAAAAGCCACAAGTGTTTGGGACTGGAGGATAAAACATACAAAGAATGGTTGCAGGAATTGGGTATGGCTAGTCTAGAGAAGAGAAGGACTAGGGGTGACACGATAGCAGTCTTCCAATATTTGAGGGGCTGCCCCAAAGAAGAGGAGGGGGTCAATTTATTTTCCAAAGCACCAGAAGGTACGACAAGGAACAACGGATGGAAATTGATCAAGAGAAGCAACTTAGGAGAAACTTCCTGACAGTGAGAGTAATTAACTAGTGGGATGGCTTCCCTTCACAAATTGTAGATGCTCCATCACTGAAGGCTTTCAAGAAGAGTTTGGAAAACTCTTTCTCTGGAATGGTAGAGGGTCTCCTGTTCGAGCAGTGAGTTGGACTAAATGACCTTCAATCTCCCTTCCGACTCTGTTATTTTGCTATTCTGTTCATTAGAGAAAGATCCAACCTGGAACTAAGGGGAAACTTCCTAACAGGGAGGACAATTAACCAGTGGAATGACTTGCTTCCAGAAGTTGTAGGTCCTTCACCACTGGAGGTTTTCAAGAAGAGATTGGACAGCCACTTGTCTGAAATGGCATAGGGCTTCCTGCTTGAGCAGGGGGTTAGACTAGAAGACCTCCAAGGTCCCTTCTAACTCTGTCGTTCTGTTTTGTCCAGGGGAGAGAGACAAAGGCTCTGGTTTTAGTCCTGAAATTCAGATCTATTTCTGCAAGCTGGCATTTCCTTTCCCTCCGTAGCCACTCCTGCCATCACCTTCTTCCCGTTGGGCTTCATCACGATGAAGACTTCGCTCCAGATCTGAATGCCGGTGGTCTCGGGGTCCGAGCCCCCCCGCCACGAAAAGCCCGTCAAGGGCTCATCTTCCACCCCCAGCCAATCAGTGTTGCCGTCTTCTTTCTGTAGGAGAAAAAAACCACATACAATGTCAGGCAAGAGGCCTCTGAAATCTTCTGAGAATCATAAGACCAAAAATTCCCCCTGATTACATATGCCTCTGGCGAAATTTTCTCAAGTAGGACTTCCCCGACCAAAGGGACTACAACTCCCATCGTTCTAGGTCAACGTACTGCTGAAATCTGAGGAATCCCAGAGCCTGTTGGGTCAAAGGGAGATTTTTCTCGTCTCTGAGATAGAAGTTAGAAATAAAAGATCAGTGAAATATAGAAAATATGTTAAGATAGAGATGTAAACAATACAATGATTGTTATTATTATGACTGTTAGGATTATTGTGTTTAATATTATTATTATATTCTTATTAGAGGCCAGAGAAAAATCTGTTTTTACAAAAATGAAAAAGGAGTTTAAACTCCATTTAGGACTCCATAGGATGAAAATAAGATTGGAAGGAGGGGAGAGGCTCACCAGAGCTTTTGATCAAATGACCAAGTTACTTGGCAGAAATCTGGGGATGATAAATACGATTTGTGGGCCCCTCTGGGAAAGCATGGCAGCAAGAGGCAAGGTCAGAAAGAGGGGGAAAAAATAAGATTTGGATCCCAGGTCTCTGATCCCCGAGTTCAAACTCTTAGTCATGGGAACAAAATAGAAGCTTTGTATTAACAGAAAGCTCTTATGCAACCTTCCCACCATGGTATAAAATGATTGCAAAGGAACAGCAACAAGACTCAGCTTGCTAAGTTGCATTTTCTAACTGGAAAGCAGCTCTCCTTTGCTGAATTGCAGAAAATAGGCAATGGCATCCAGATTCAAACACAATTTATTCTTTCTCTAGGTGTTACCCAAACTTGGCAACTTTTAAGGGGTGTGGATCAACTCCCAGGATTCCCCAACCAGCATACTTTAAGGTATGTGGACCAACTGCCAAAATCCTCCAGCTAGTAAGTTTTAAGGCAAGGGTCTTCAAACTTGGCAAGATTAAGACTTGTGGACTTCAATTCCCAGAATTCCTGAGCTAATATGACTGGAGGAGGAATTCTGGGATTGAAGTCCACAAATCTTAAAGCTGTCAAGTTTGAAGGCCTCTGATCTATCACCTAACTATCTATCATTTCTCTCTCTCCATACCTACCTATTTATCTATCATCTATCATTCTATGTATCTATCTATCTATCATCTATCACAAAGGTCTTCCAACTTGGGAAGTTTAAGACTTGTGGATTTCAACTCCCAGAATTCCTGAGCTAACATGACTGGAGGAGGAATTCTGGGATTGAAGTCCACAAGTCTTGAAGCTGTCAAGTTTGAAGACCCCTGGTTTAAGGTATGTGGACCAACTCCCAGAATTCCCCAGCCCACATGCTTTAAGGTATGTGGACTTCAACTCCAGGATTCTCCAACCAGCATGCTTTAAGGTATGTGGACTTCAACCTCCAGAATTCCCCAGCCAGCATGCTTTCAGCTGGGTAGACTTTAAGTCCCAGAATTCCCCAGCTAGCAAGCCTGGCTAAGGAATTCTGGGAATTGAAGTCCACTCATCGTAAAGCTGCCACGGTTGGGAAAACACTGACAGTTAACTTTTGCGTTGAATTTATATTTACCGACAAAGAAATAAAGGGAGACTAGCATAAATCTATTTCAAGCTATTTAGCTCTCATCAGCTATCCATACCCTTCTGGGATTCAAACCTGGGCTAGCCATACTTAGTAGGCATTCCATGCAAAAATCTAGATTATCTCAAGACCCCCTAAAATCAAAGGGGAGATTTTAAAAAAGATTGTAAATTCTTTAGGACAGAGATGGCTTCCTGATTCCCTTAAGAAATTTCTGCTAGAATTGTCTTTGCATAACACTGGAAAAGTGAAGAGATCCCTACTGATGAGAATGTGATTAGGAAAATACTAAATTGTGCAGAAATGAATAGATTAACATTTGCAATTAAGGAGAAAGAACCAATTGACTATTATATGACATGGGAATTATTTTACCGACGGTTAGAGAATAGAAACAGAAGTTAAAAATAAAAGATCAGTGAAATATAGAAAATATGTTAAGATAGAGATGTAAACAATATGATGATTGTTATTATGACTATTAGGATTATTACATTTTTTATTATGTTCTTATTAGAAGACATGTTAAGAGGGAGAATGAATAGGTTTACTATGTTTAATATTACTACTGTAAGATCAGAGAATCAATATCAATGTAATGAATACTGTTGTAAATTTTGATTGTTATTGCATAGATATTTGTAACCAAACGACACACTGTTTAATGGAAGGTGGAATGTTCATAGAATAGAATTATTTAGAATATTTATTGGCCAAGTGTGATTGGATACACTAGGAATTTAACTTGGTACAAATGCTCTCAGTGTATATAAAAGATAAGAATCATAAGGTTAATTATAGTCATAATTTAATAATAGTCATAGGGTACAATAAGTAACCAGATCATATTAGGAAAAGTCAATATAAACCATAAGGATACAAGCGACAAAGTCACAATCATAACAGTCACAGGTGGGAGGGGATGGGTGATAAGGAGTGACAAGAAGATTAACAGTAATAGTAGTGCAGACTTTGTAAATAGTTGGACAGTGTTGAGGGAATTATTTGTTTAGTAGAGTGATGGCATTTGGGGAAAAACTATCCTTGTGTCTATTTGTTCTGGTGTGTAGTGCTCTATAGCGTCGTTTTGAGGGAAGGAGTTGAAAGTTTATGTCCACGATGTGAGGGGTCTGTAGATATTTTCACAGCCTTCTTTTTGACTCATGCAGCGTACAGGTCCTCCATGGAAGGCAGGTTGATAGTCATTGTTATATTCATATTAAAAAAATAAATTTTAATTAAAAAAAAGAAACTTTCTCAAATCCCAGATCTACTGGGCGCACAGGTACCACGACTAAACAACACACAAAGGGCAACATGAATGTCATCACCCTCGGAAGATGAGAAAACCAAAGGATACATAATCATCCTTCAAGATGGCCGAAATATGGCGTTGCCCCTGTTCGCAACGGGCAGCCAGCCTTACCTGCGTGTACAGGTAACGCAGAAGGAAGTCCAGCAGGAAAGACTTGCCCTTGCGGAAAGCGCCTGCCACGGACACGACCACCACGTCAAGGTCACGGATGGCATCTTGCAAGAGGACGTTGCTCAACGCCTTCTCGTCCAACTCAAAGGAATGTTGTTCTTTGTGGACCAAAACGATCTGAACAGGACCCGGCTTGGTTCCCACCATGGCATCTCTTCCTGTTCCGGTCAAGAAAGGGGAAAAAAAAAAAAAACCATTCACCAATACACGTACAGGTAGTTCTTGACTGACGACGGTTCGTTCTAGTGACTGTTCAAAGTGACAACAGCACTGAAAAAAAGCGACACAGGGTGCTAATTTTTCACACCTGGGACTGTGATGACTCAAAGGGGCGTGACACTAAAATAAGAAAGTCACAAAAGTAGAATAAATTCCCTTTAATGCCTCCAGCTTGGCCCCAATGTCCAATTATCCTCAGCCGGATATCAAACTCTTCAAAAAACAGTCTATGAAGGGCAGAAGGGCAGAAATGCAGTCCGAACCCAAAGTAAAGATAATTAGAAATAAAAAAAACCAACACAAATCACACAGAAGTAATTAACACGGCAGGCCAGGATGATAAATTGCAGATTTTCAAAGCATAATTCAGCACCCACAGTTGGGAGGACACCAAAACCCAGATGAGCCTTGACCAAGATAATGCACGCTTTGCTTCCAGCAAGGAGGCGTGTGCAAACACCCCTCTTATATCCTGTTCTCCCAGCTGCAACTAATGAAAGGGATCAGGGCCCTTTTCTCTCCCGTAAGCCATGTTGCTCCCTTCTACGTTCCTCCCTATGTGCCCCAGGATGAAGAGGGGGTGGGCCTGGGTCTTCCTCTGAATGCCCAACCGGACTGTGCTCTTCCCCCCAACTGGCATATATCTATTTATTCCAGAATTTGGACAATATAAAGAGCTTATTTCAAGGGGAGAAGCGAAGGTACACTGCAGAGGTGGTATTCAGCCATTTCAGACTGGTTCTAGAGAACCGGTAGCGGAAACTTTGAGTAGTTCAGAGAACCGGCCAATGCCACCTCTGACTGGCCCCGCCCCCATCTGTTCTCCGCCTCCCAAGTCCCAGCTGATTGGCTGGGTCTTCTTTGGTTGCCCTGCCCAGGAGAACGGAGCTGGAAAGCAGTATAGTGGGATGGGGAGGGAAGGGGGATTTTGTAGTATCCTTCCCCTGCCACGCCCACCAAGCCACGCCTTGCCCATAGAACCGGTAGCAAAAACTTTTGAATCCCACCACTGTTACACTGGTCTCCTTTTTATAATCAAGGCAAAACACAGTTCAGAAAAATCAAGACTTAAAACAAGAGGCAGAAATGCTTTGTCCTCACAAATTCTTCCACTGTGGTACTACTTCCCTGTCTAAACATTTTCCATTCCCAAACAGGAATCCTTCCTTTCCAAACAAAAGAAAGACATTTCAACGGCGTGATTTCCACCCTCCCACCAGCCCAAAAAACCCACAACTTATATAATACACACGTGGTTGTTTGAGCTTGCTGAAATTACTCCTTTGGTGTCTACGCAACGCCTTACAATGTAAAGAATGTTGATATTTACACTGTGGGGACCGGGCCAGTTTCAAAACATTTACAAGCATTTTTGATAAGAAAAACTATTTTATGCTGAGCCATTGAGAGCACGTAACAGACCAACCACAATAAGTATACTTTATTGATTTTCTTTCCATAATGCATTATTCCAGTTCAATTTTTTGGACTCCTGAAAAACCAATTAAGATATATTTATATAGCAAGGCCCTGCAGTTAAAAAGCTCCATTCATCCATCTTATCTATCTCTACCATCATCTATTTATTAATCTATATCTATCACCTATTTATCTGTTAATCTATATCATCTATTTATCAATTATCTATCAATCTGTCTATCTCTATATCTTATCTATCTCTATTTATCTTATCTATTTTATCTATCTAACTTATCTAATCTTTCTCCCTCTCTCTTATCCATCTTATCTATTTCCATCCATCCAGAGTACGTATACATATATACAAATATACCCAATAGATATAAGGAAGAGGTATTGCAGGTTCCTAGATTATGGTAAGATCTGCATAACAGTTTACCTATACAGGCTGTGAATTTTCCAATTCTGTTTTTTTTTTAAGAATGAAGATAGATAATTTTCTTCCATCACTCCAGAAAGTTGGACTAGATCAGTGTTTTTAAAACCTGGCAACTTAAAGAGGGGTGGACTTCAACTCCCAGAATCCCCAAGCCAGCATGCTTTAAGATGGGTGGACTTCCACTCCCAGAATTCCCCAGCCACCATGCTTTGGGATGGGTGGACTTCAACTCCCAGAGTTCCCCAGCCAGCTGAGGGATTCTGGGAGTTGAAGTCCACCCATCTTGAAGCACCCAAGTTGGGAAGCCTCTGCACTAAATCATGTCCCTTCCCACTGTATAATTTCAATGACACACTTCGTTGTTTGAAAAGAAGACGCAGATGCTCCATGCAATGCATTTTTTCTCCAGGATGCAGCCGCGTCGAACGGCGAAGCAACAGGAGGACAAAAACATTGGGAAAAACAGCTGCATTCCCCCCCCTAGTCTTTGCTCTTAACTCAGACAACCGATCGAATCCCACAAAATCTTACAAGTGCGCCTTTGCACACAAAAGCTAGTATAATTCTTACTCTACGGATCCACCGGGCCGGGAAAGAGATAAAGGTAGTCCTCTACTTACCACTACAACTGAACCTGACATTGCTGCTAAGTGAGACAGATGTTAGGTGAAATTTGCCCCATTTTACCACCTTCCTTGTCTTCTAGTCCAATCTCATGCTCAGACAGGAAACCCTACACCATTTCAGACAAATGGTTGTCCAATCTCTTAAAAATCTCCAGTGATGGAGCACCCACAACTTCTGGTGGCAAGCAGTTCCACTGGTTAAGTATCCTCACTGTCAGGAAATTCCTCCTTAATTTATTCCAGATTGCTTCTCTCCTTGATTAGTTTCCATTAGTTTTTTCTTGTCCAGCCTTCAGGTGCTTTGAAGAAGAGGTTCTTTGTGGCAGCCCCTCAAATATTGGAACCCTTCTATCATGTCACCCCTTAGTCCATCTTTTCATCAAGCTAGACACACCCAATTCCAGCAAACATTATATATATAATGGTTATATATATATATAAGGAGGTTATATATATATATATAACCTCCAGCCCCTTAATTATCTTTGTTGCTCTTCTCTTGCACTCTTTTCCAGAGTCTCAACATCATTTTTTCATATTGGGGCTACCAAAACTGGATGCAGTATTTTAAGTGTGGCCTTAACAAGGCCTTATAAAACGGTATTAACACCTCATGTGATCTTGATTCTATCAAAATTGGAGTTTGTAAATGTGGGGCAAGGACCTTCAACCAGATCTCCCAAGCCCCCTTTTTGCTGCTGATGCTTCTGGGCTCTCCTGGGGATTCACGCTGAAGAGGGCCAGGAGCCAAAGAAAGCATCCATTTGAAGGCTGATCCCATCCTCAGAGGCTCCAAAACGGTCCGAGTGGTCCGTTACCATGGCAACAGACACGAGTTCCAGAAAAGCACCCAAATCACCAGAGATGTTTTGCATCCTTCCAGCTGCCTTTATTTCACCCCGAGTTCTTCTTCCACGCATGAATTCGCAAATTCCACGGGTGTTTTTTTTTTTTATTCCCTGCCCACAGGATGCAGAGAAAGCGTATTCTGTGCCTACCAGGTGCAGAATATAGAAAATAAAAGCATAAGGTAGGAATTCTTTATTGGCCAAGTGTGATCGGATCCACAAAGAATTTGTCTCCGGAGCGTAAGCTCACAGGGTACATACATATAAAGAGCAAAGACATAGGCCATAAATCACAGTTACAATTGTTAATCGCAAGTTACAAACAACGATCGATAAATAAGCAGAAGATAGTAGGAGCGACGAGAAAAAAAAAGAGAGAGAGAAATGAGACAATGCTGTGGGAATTAAGCGTTTAGCAGAGTTGATGGCATGGGGGAAAAATATTTATGCCTGATTATTTTAGCGGGGAGAAATTGAAGTAGGTTATGTCCAGGATGTGAGAGGTCTGTAAATATTTTTTCATCAGCCCCCTTTCTGGTTTGTGCAGTACAGGTAGTTCTCGAATTACAACGGTTCATTTGTGACCGTTCGAAGTTACAACATCCCTCAAAAAAAGTGACTTATGACCGTTTTTCACACAACTTGTCAACTCATAAAACATTCCTATGCCTGTTTTAGTAATTGCTATTAAAAAAAGAGGTGGCGGGGGAGGGGGGGAGCAAATTTGGAAGAACAGTGCAGCAGTTTGGAAGCGGAAGTACCTTCCAACTCTTATCTTCAAGAGGTTGTAACTAAACTACCAGAGATTTTGCCCACAAATATATTTAATTGGAGGACGTGAATGATGACACCCAGCCCGTGAAGGTGCTCAATTGGAGAATCTGGTTTATGAGACACCCAAGGGGGAAGGGAGGGGGGAAACAGGACCACAGAGGACTGGAAATTATGTATGCCAGAGTTGGCTGCATATGAATCGCCTCTAATGAATCCTTTGAAGTTTTTTGAAGTTTGGCTCGAGAATCATGATTTAAGGGCAGCCTGTCAAGCCCGAAATTCTTCCCCTCATGACTACCACAGAGAAAGTAAGAAAAAAATATATATACTAAGACTAACTAAAATGGCTACACTTATGTCAATTTCGGGCTTGACAATTAGGGCGATTGCTGGAATCCTGACACAAACGTTGCAGCATCCCCTCAGTCGTGTGGTTAAAATTTGGACACTTAGCAACTGGTTCATATTTATGACGGATGCAGCGTCCCCCGGGAGTCACATGGCCCCCTTCTGCAACCGTCTGACGAGCGAAGTCAACGAATCTGGGGAAGCCAGATTCACTTAACAACCGGGTTACTAACTTAACAGCTGCAGTGATTCACTTAACAGCAAGCAAAGGTCGTAAAATGGAGCAAAACTCACTTAACAAATGTTTCACTTAGCCATAGAAATTGTTGGGCTCTATTGTGGACGTAACTCGAGGACTACCTGTAATACAGATTCTCTATGGAAGGCAAGGCCGGTTGTGAAAAGCGTGAAGCAGATGTGTAATCCAATGGATAATGGTGCAAGAAAAATCAATGTTTTTATTTTATTTTTATGTTTTATCCGTCTTCAAAATGAAACCTGTTCTCTTCATCACCAGCCAGGGTTAAAAAAAACAATATGTGCCTAGGAACCACTTTCCGTAACATCATCAATATTTCATCCTCGCTAATAGCTCAAGTCAATGGCCCGGGCTTCTCGTTTCACAAACAGAAACAATGAAGTTTTGCAGAATGGAAGCTCACGAAGGTGTGGTTTTTTTAAGCGAAAATCTTGCACCTCCAGAGCTGGGAAGGTGAAATGTGGCAATTTTAGCTCTTTATCGGGTGTCTGATTTCCAGGTAGCTCTTCCCTATGCTACTTCTGCGTGTTGGTTGCAACGGCACTTGTTCTAACTAGAAGTTGGTGATAAAATCTCTTCTCGGGGTTGCATAATTTCCATCAGAGACAACTCAACCAGCAACAACCAGTTCCAACATTCAAAATGTAGGCCAAGCCCAAAATATTTCCGTCCATCCATCAATCAACTAAACTAATCACTAACTTAATTGGTTGACTCAACTTTCTAGCATTGTAAGGAGAACGTTCCTACTTCTGGTCACTTATTCTGCATTTATGAACCAAGGTCACTCAAGATACGAATGACTAAGTTCAAATGATTTTATTTTGGGCAGGTTATGCAAAGATTCCGTTCAGAAGTGTCTAATTCCAGGAAACGTGGCAGGAAAAAGAAGATGACCAGAGTTAAATGGATGGACTTGATAACAGAATAAAAGAGTTAGAAGGGACTTTGAAGATCTACTAGTCCAACTGACTGCTCAAATAGGAGACACTATTTCAGACAAATGGTTGTCTTCTTGAAACCTCCATGATGGAGCACCCATAACTTCTGTAGGTAAGACATTCAACCGATTAAATTGTTCTAACACAATGACAGCAACGATGATGGGGCATCATGAAGCCATCTGAAGAGGTAGTTCCTCCTGCAGAAAATGGATCTCTGGAGTTAAGAGTCACCCTTGGGTTAATAGCCCATATTCCATTAAAAAAAAACAACAGGAATGGTATGGTGGCCTAGAAGGATAGCTCTCACCTCACAATCAAGAGGCTGTGAGTAATTTTTCTCTCTGGGCACATTGAGAATATGTTTGCTGAATATAACTCCGCATTGGTGACAGGAAGGGCATCTGGCCAATAAACACAGACTCCACCTCGCAAGGGATTATGGGGTCATTAAAAGGAGGTGGTTCCATCAAAAACGAGCTCCTTGCACTATTTTTTCCTCTCCTCTTGTGAGCTCAGTAATAATACCAGCTGCAACCATCTTAAATTCTCATCTACTTACCTTCCCAGCCACACAGACACACACAAAAAAAGCAGCTGAATGATTTTTGCTTTCCTTGCAAAAGGGGTAATTCAACAAATCATCCATTTTGATGCAGGAAGAAAAACCACTCATCGCAACTCGTTTGTTGACCAATTAACTGGGTCTTAGTTATTTTAGAAAATAGCTTTTTTTTAGCCTATCAACACTCAGCCTGAAGAGACATTTCTTGGTGAGACTCTCTTCTCTCTGTATCCTGTGTTTTAGATTTAAGCAAGAAGGACTGTTATTCTTTTAATCTTTCTTTCAGATGACCCTGAGCATCTTGAGTTCAAAAACCCAGCAGAAATGTTCCTTTTTAAAATTATTATTATTATAAGTTACTCAAGGCCCCTAGAGCAATTCTTCCTCTTCCTATCTGTTCAAGGAAAGCTGGGTCATGTGTTCTTGGAAAAGCCAAGGACTTTTGGCAAAGAAAATTGGGACTTTGAGCTCCATCCCTCCTTTTAAGTGGTATCTTAGAATAGAATAGAATCACGGAGTTGGAAGGGACAATGGAGGTCTTCTAGTCCAACCCACTGCCTAGGCAGGAAACCCCACAACACTTCAGACAAATGGTTAGCCAATGTCTTTTTAAAATCTTCCAGTGTTGGAGCATTCACAACTTCTGGAGGCGAGTTGTTCCACTGATTAATTGTTCTAACTGTCAGGAAATTTCTCTTTAGTTCTAAATTTCTTCTCTCCTTGATTATTCTCCATCCATTGCTTCTTCTCCTGCCTTCAGGTGCTTTGGAGAATAGCTTGACTCCCTCTTCTTTGGGGCAGCCCCTGAGATATTGGAACCCTGCTATCACGTCTCCCCTAGTCCTTCTTTTCATCAGACTAGACATACCCAGTTCCTGCAACTGTTCTTTATGTTTGAGCCTCCAGTCCCCTAATTATCTTCGTTGCTCTTCTCTGCACTCTTTTCTAGAGTCTCCACACCTTTGTTGCATCGTGGTGACCAAAACTGGATCCAATTTTGCATTCAGACGGACAAGATTTCAGCTCCTATCAGCATCATGGATGGTGAGGGGGCTGTAGAAGTCCAAAACATCTGGAGAACTTCAGCTGGTGTTGCTCTGTAGTCCAAACCTAAAATCCTCTTGGTTGGCAAATTCTTGCAAATGTGGGGGGAAAAAAGGGAAGTTATGGCTCTCCATATCAGTCAGAATCACTCTCTCCATCAAATAGGCTTCTCACGTTCATAATTCTCTTTATTTAACTCAGATGCACCGGCTGCAGTTCTTTCAAATAATTGTGAAGGAGAACAGGTAGTCCTTGACTTATGATCGCTCGTTTAGTGACTGTTTTAAAATTGCAACAGCACAGAAAAAAGTGACTTGGGCTCTTACAACTTCTTGCAGCATCTGCATGATCACGCGATAAAAATTCAGATGCTTGACAACTGATTCGTATTTATGACGCTCGCAGTGCCCCGGGGGGGGGGGGGGGGAGGGGGTACATGATCCCCTTTTGCGACCTTCTGACAAGCAAAGTCATTGGGGAAGCCAGATTCACTTAACAACTGTATGACTAACTGAACTGCGTTGAATTGATTCGCTTAATGACGGTGGCCAAGAAAGGTCGTAAAACTCACTTAACAAATGCCTTCTGCTTAGCAGCAGAAATGTTAGGTTCAATTGTGGTCTTAAGTCAATAATAACAAAATAGAAAACTAAGGAGAACACAAAAGGGCCTGTGAATGAACAGACAGCAGAAGGGGAAGCAAAGGGGGTTTGGGAGCAATAGGATCCCAACCCAGAGGGCATAATTCCACTATATAGGGCACATGAAGCTTTTAAAATCACTTCTACAGAATTAAAATGGCTCTCCTTCTTTTCAGTTTTCCAGAAAAACTAAGAGCTGGGAAAGAGGCCAAATTTTGAGAAAATTCTTTTTTCCACTCCACCCCTTCTTAAAAAAACAGAAAACCAAAACATTGAAATGGAAGCAAGCAAGGCACGCTTAAGTTAAGCAATTTTTTTACACACACACCCTGCTCAAAAAACATGTTTTTTTTCTCTCTTTTCCACAAGGATTTTTTTGGGGGGGGGCTGTTTCTATCCAATTTGGGCAGTTGTTTTTTTTTAAAAAAGGAAGTGGATCGTTGGAAATCCAAGTCTCCCTCAAGAGATTTAATTGTTTGTGGCTTGTTTTGGCTAACGGAAAGTTTTGGAAGGGCCTTTCCATACTTTTTTGAAAGTCCCAACTTCCGTGAAAGGAAGAAGGCAGCTCTGCATTTTTGTATACACACACAGAGAGACACACAAACCGAGCCAAGAAGCACAATCCACTCAACATACCATAGACGCTGCCAGCCAAGCCTGTGGATGCAGTGAGTCAGAATTCAAGACTGCTCCCTGTCTGTTTTACATTATGGAGCAGAGAGAGAGAAGAAGCAAAAACTAGAGTTTTTCTTTTATGCAAAAACCTCTGTGCTATTTTCATTTGCTGTTTTCAGCATCCAGCAATCAGTAAGACTTTTTAACCGAGCTTGCAACGTAGGAAACTAATGGAGGGATAAAATCAAGATCACGTGAAGTGTTAATAATACCACTTTATAACAACGTCTTGGGTTAAGTCCATATTTGGAATACTGCATCCAGTTTTGATCACATTCTAAAAAAGAAGATGCTGACATTCTGGAAAGAATGCAGAGAACAGCAACGAAGATAATTAGGGGACTGGAGGCTAAAACATACAAAGAACGGTTGCAGGAACTGGGTATGTCTAATTAATGAAAAGAAGGACTAGGGGAGACATGATAGCAGTCTTCCAATATCTCAGGGGCTGCCCCAAAGAAGAGGGAGTCATTCTCCAAAGATCCTGAGGGCAGGACAAGAAGCAATGGGTGGAAAATAATCAAGGAGAGAAGAAATTTAGAACTAAAGAGAAATTTGCTGACAGTGAGAACAATTAATCAGTGGAACAAATTTCCTCCAGATGTTGTGAATGCTCCAACACTGGAAATTTTGAAGAAAAGATTGGACAACCACTTGGCTCGCAATAAGGTCTTCTGTTTGATAGAAGACATCCAAGATCCCTTCCAATTCCATTATTCTGTTAATCCTTGCGATAAACTGGGCTTTAGAGGCACAGTGCCTCTATCCATGGAGGCTCCATCCTGGAAATTCTAAGATCCAAGGAATAGCTTTCTATGAGGCAAACCGTAGCTTTCTGGCCATTCCCTAGGGTGGACCTTAACATGGCCGTCCATCTGAGGACAGAAAGATCCACGCCCCAGTGGATCAGAACCAGGAGTCTGTGAGTTTGATCCTAGGTAGAGGCTAATATTTGGAATAGACTCTCCTGCTCGAGCAGGGGGTTGGGCTAGATGACCTCCACGGTCCCTTGCAACTCTGTTATTCCATGAATTCTTTCCTCTGTGAGCCATCTGTGGTCAAGCGGAAAGGATCACGCACTTGAGGATCACGAAAGGATCAAGTCTTGGTTTCTCAAGAAGGTTCAGCTGACGGGACCGCAGAGTTCCTTGCACGGGCAAATTTTTGGTTCCTCAGGAAGTGTGAAGACCTAGAGGCATTCCTGTTTCTGATCTTGAAGGGGAATAATGTCCAAGCACTTGTCACTCACAATCATTGGTATTTTTATTTCTCTTGCAAGAAAAAAATTACAATCAGATAAGGCAGTGGGCTCCTTAAAACGTTGCAAAGCATTAAAAAATAAAGAACTTTTATATATATATAAAAAAACCGTTGCAAGGCTAACTCAGTCTCTCCTGATCAATGGTTCCCCATGGTGGTAAATTTTAAGTTATGGGGGACTTCAACTCCCAGAATTCCCACGCAATTTGAAGTGGAAAAACACAGTGTAAATAGAATGTAATTCAAACAAAGCTTTGAAATAAGGTTTTTAGGCAGTTGAATCAAGACACCTAATTACACAGCCATCAAAGCCCAAACACTTGAGCTGGGGAGGACGATGGGAGTGAGGTTTTCCAGATCTGTATTCATTTTCTATTTTTTCCCATCAATTCAAACCACCCCATCTGGCGATCAAGACCGTGGACACTGCACACTCTAATTATTTGGAGGGTCCCAGGTTGAAGAGGACCAAGCTGACTTCAGAACTACAGGTAGTCCTTGATTTACAACCGTTCTTTTAATAGATAGTTAATTTAATAATAATGTTCGAAGTTACAACAGCAGCACACAAAAAAATGACGTATGACCGTTTTTCACACTTACGACTGTTCGGCATCCCCACGCTCATCTGGTTCAAAAGTCAAACGGTTCAGAAGTCACGCGATGCCGTTTTGTGACCTCCAGATTCACTTAACAAACGTGCCACCAGCTGAACAACTGCAGTGATTCGCTTAACAACGGTGGCCGGGGGAGATGATTAAACTGGGCCAAAAATTCACCCAACTGTTTTTCTCGCTTAAAGCCGCAGAACGTTTGGGCTCCCTGTCGGCCGCAAACCCGTTGCGAAAGGATTGCAACCCGACCCGCAAGTTGAAATGAGACAAGCGATGAAGAAACATGTGGGAAAACCGGTTCAGGTCTTTGCACAAGCGGGAACAGACTATCCCAATGCAAGAATAAGCCATTCTTTTTTTAAAATAAATAAAATAAATAAACGCCGCAAGGCCCACATCAAAGGCAGATGGGAGAAACAGAATCCCCTGGAGGAAATAATAATAGTAGTAATAGTAGTAATAATAATAAGCTACCTGAACAGTTCCTAGGTCCTTGGTTAGGACTCGAGCTATTGAGCTACCAACCACCCCCAAAGGCTGTGAATCTCACTAAAGATTATTATTATTATTATTATTATTATTATTGCACCAACTCCTCTCTTTTGGGATCCATGTCGATTTCTTTCCTTGAAATGAGGATAGGGAATGGATTTGCATCAGAATCTCAGCCAGGACATAAATATAAGGTTGTTTGATGGTTGTTTTGCACCCTTTGCTTGGCATTACTTCAAGTAGCACAAGATGGCTGAGTTTGCACAACAACCTGCCTTCTTCCCCACCTCCCCAACTCACACACACGCAAAACCCCAAATAAAGATTAGGTGATTTGTGGATCAGCGCATGTGTCCGCATGATCTGGTAAACCTCAACAACAACGAAGCAAAAACCTTGGCGATGGCCCTATAAAGCACCCAGACGTTGCAATTAAAGAAAGGAAGGGGGGGGGGGCAGGAATAATAATAATAAAATAAAAATAATATAAAATAATAATATAATACACACTCCCCCCCCCCGCTCCTTTCCCAGCCTTCCCAAAGCTGATGAATTGCATCCGGCACCTGAGAGGCCATACGGGGCCCTCCAGATGTTTTGGGTCCCCCAACGTCCATCATCCCCAAGCTACTTGGCCAAAGGCCCACTATTGCATTATTTGCTTTGGGGGTGGGAGCTGGGGGTGGAGTTGGGTTTCCCTCTGCTTGTCCCTGGCTGGGGATTAGGGGAAGGGTGGTTGAGCACCCTTTGCAAACTAGAGGGGGGGGATATCTTTCCTCCCGCCCCACCCCATGGGAAGAGGGGGGGGACACACCGTGCATTTCCCCCCACCCCTAAAAAAAAAAAAAAAGCCTCAGGAAGGTGTAACGGAGAGGCTGCCCATTGCAAGCCGAGGAGGGAATCTCTACCTGCAGCCTCCAGTCTGATGAGCCCCTTGATGCTAACTCCGCGGCCGCCGCCTCTGCCGAAGGAATGACACGGAGCCGCCGCCGCTGCTACAGCCGCCGCCTCCCGCCCGCCCCTCTTCCCGCCCCATGGCGGTGCAAGCCACAGGCGGAGCCGGCGCCACGCGGGGAGAAGAAGGCGCCTTGCAAGAGAGAGGCGGGGGGAGAGAGAGAGAGAGAGGGCTCCTCCGGAGAGGCACGCCGGGAAATGAAGTCCGCCCGCGGGGGCGCTCCTGCTGGAAGGGGAAGCCGGGCGAACTACAACTCCCGAGAGAGGACGCGGGGACGCATTTTCCCCGGGCTTGCTCTTGGCGCAAGGCATTTCGGGAGATGGAGTCCAGAACCCCGCCATGGGCATTCGCAGGGCGGAAAAAAAGGCCCGCAAGGAAAGAAGAGTCGGTGATGTTGGAAGGCCTTTTAAGGATGCTTTTCCCAATGTGAAGGGGGGTGGGGAGGAGGAGGAGGAGGGTAGCACGCCCCCTCCCATCATTCCAGTAGTTAATCAGTGGAACGACTTGCCTCCAGAAGTTGTGAATGCTCCAGCATTGGAGGTTTTCAAGAAGAGACTGGATAACCATTTGTCTGAAGTGGGTGTAGGGTTTGGAGTAGAAGACCTCAAATGTCCCTTCCAATTCTGTTATTCTATTCTATTCCCTATTCTATTCTAATTCTATTCTACTCTCATTCTATTCTATTCTTATTTTATTATTATTCTATTCTAATCTAATTCTATTCTCGTTCTGTTCTAAACTAATTTTATTCTCATTCTATTCTTCTTTTAGTCTTATTCTCGTTCTATTTTAATTTAATTCTATTCTATTCTCCTTCTGTTCTAATCTAATTCTATTCTCATTCTATTCTTATTTTATTCTTATTCTATTCTAATTCTATTCTCATTCTATTCTAATTTAATTCTATTCTCATTCCATTCTATTCTTATTCTATTCTAATTATTCTATTCTCATTCTATTCTAATCTAATTCTATTCTATTTCTATTCTAATTATTCTACTCTCATTCTATTCTCATTCTAATCTAATCTATTCTATTCTTATTCTCTTCTAATTATTCTACTCTCATTCTATTCTAATTCTATTCTCATTCTATTCTAATTCTAATTCTGTTTCTATTCTGTTCTTATTCTATTCAGTTCTATTCCCAGCCATGTGGCCTGGGATGATAGGTTTTAGAATGGGACACTTCTGCAGGATGTCAGAGAGTATAGAGTAGAGTAGAGTAGAGTAGAGTAGAGTAGAGTAGAACAGAATAGAATAGGATTCAGAATTAGAATTAGGATTAGAATTGAGCTGGAAGGGACCTTGGAGATCTTCTAGTCCAGCCCCCTGCTCAAGCAGAACCTATACCATCTCAGGCAAGGGACTGTCCAGTCTCTTCTTAAAAACCTCCAGTGATGGAGCGCCCACGATTTCTGGTGACATTGTGCAGTGACCCAGCTCTCTGGGTAAAGCTTTAATTAATACAACCACAATGGAGCCCAAAATTTCAGTTGCTAAGCGAGACAGTTGTTAAGTGAGCTTTGCCCCACTTTACGACCTTTCTTGCCACAAGTGTTAAATGAATCACTGCAGTTATTAGATTGTTAAATGAATCTGTAAGTATGAAAAATGGTTATCAGCCATTTTTTTCAGTGCTGTTGTAATTGGTGATACTTGCACTATACTTTCTTCCTCATCTAATCCAGATTATAAAAATGTTAGTGTTCAAAATACTGAGTACAATTAAATCCCTTATATTTGCACTTACATTTCTTTTGCAAATGCAGCTTTGATGATAATCACAAAGCTGAAATTCAGGAAAGGAAACATATGCAAATAGAGTTTTTTTTTCCTGAACCATAGCAAGCAAAAGATTTTTTGCTTCTGAAAATGTAGGATATCCCAGCTGTAAAAGTTTGAGGTTGACTGCCCTTTTCCTGCTTCTTGCCTTTCATAGTGCTTTATAAGGAACTGGTTTGGCATGTTTCAAAGGTGCCTAATCTCTTAAAAAAAACATTTTTAGACTTTGTCGCAGAGTTCTGGGTAAAACCAACCCAGTTTTCTTCAACCTTTCCCTAAACCATTCAGAAATGCAATGCATTCCTCTGGCTATTTGAAGAGAATTTCAATAGCCATTTTTTGGCTGAGTTTTCCTCAGAGGTTTTGCCTACTTTTTTTTGGTGGTGGAGTTCATGCATTTATGCAAACATAGCCCCTTTGCTTAGTTTTATGCAGGGGTGAAATAGAAATAGAATATAATACAGAAAATGGATTTAGTCTATATAGTCTATATTTAATATTTACATGTACTGACTGCAATGAGAATTGTATTTGCACAATATTGCAAAAATGACCCCATCAGAAGAAAATAAAATTCGGAAAATATTGCATTGTGCAAGAAATATTGGGTTGACATTGAAAATAAAAGATAAAGGAGATCCGGAATATTACTTAACGTGGAATAGGTTTTATCAATGGTTAGAGATAAGAGGTAGAAATTAGATGAAGAAAGAGGATTGTTATGTATAAATTAAACATGAACGTTGTTTATAACTGTAAATATGCTAATATAATCAATAGGATTACAAATAAGCTAACATAATTATAAATATGGTTAGAATCATTCTGTGGTACTACTACTATCGTTATCAGTATATATGTTACTATTTCTTTTTCCTTTTGTAAAATGGTATACCCAGACAATACACCGTATTCAAAATGCTTATATATAAATTAAAAAAAAACTTGACTTAAAAGAAAATGGACTTAGCCTAGCAGAGATATTTTTTCTTCTGTTCAAATCCCTGCAGTTTTGTTGGCAAGGTTTTTCAGAAGTGATTTGCCATTGCCTCCTTCCTAGGCCTGAGAAAATATGACTGGCCCCTGGCCACCCAACTGGCTTTGTGTCCAAGGTGGGATTAGAACTCATGGTCTCTTGATTTCTAGGCTGAATCCTTCACCACTGTGCTAAGCTGACTTTCTACAACAAGGTTACCAGTAGTCCTCAACTTAACGACCGTAATTGCACCTGGAATTTCATGGTCCTAAGTGAAGGCCTGGACATAATTTTCTGTCCTTTTCCATGGTGGTCATTAAGCAAATGCTGCGGTCGTTAAGAAAACACTGTGGTCGTTAAGCAAACCCATTTCCAGAAAGCCACAAAAACCATCATCAATTGCAGTTCTGTGATTGCAGAAGACTGCAACTGGTAATAAAGTTGACCCATCTGACATGCGGCCCTCCTGTTCTGTGGCTGTCATAACTTTGAATGGTCATAAACGATTGGTCATTAAGCGAGGACTATCTGTACAGGGATGTACAAAAAAAAATATCTCTAGGTGGCAGTAAAAGTTGGAGTTTTGTGGCTCTTTGCTGCCCTCTAGTGGACATGTGGTTTGGTGGAAAGGAAAGGATAGCAATAGTACTTAGATTTATATACCGCTTCACAGTGCTTTACAGCCCTAAGTGATGCACAATTTGCATATTTAGTGTATTTTTTATTTATTTATTTATTTATTTATCAAACATTTATATACCGCCCTTCTACCGAAGGACTCAGGGTGGTGTACAGCCAATTCTACCCCAACACATGAATACAAAAATTAAAATGAATTAAATAATTTTGGCTGTTAAATTAAAAGTCAACCCTCCCCATAAGTATTTAAAAACCCCGAATTAAAATCCAAATTAAAACCAAATTAAAACGGGAGATGGTTAAAATCTCATATCAGCCCAGGCCAGCCTGCTCGAAGAGCCAGGTTTTTAACACACGTCTGAAGGCTCTCAGGTCCGTGCTGGTACGTATCTCTGGGGGCAGACTATTCCAGAGGGCAGGGGCCCCCACAGAGAAGGCCCTACTACTGGGAGCCGCCAGATGACACATAGAGGCCGACGGCACCCGGAGAAGGCCCTCCCTGTGGGAACGCACCGGTCTGCTGGAGATCACCGGCAGAATGCGGTCCTGCAGATAACCTGGCCCAATGCCACGGATCGCTTTAAAGGTCAAAACTAGAACCTTAAAGCGAACCCGGAAAGCCACCGGCAACCAATGCAGCTCGCGCAGGAGAGGCGTCACATGGGAGCTTCGCGACGCCCCCATAATCACCCGCGCGGCCGCATTTTGCACCTGTTGGAGTCTCTGGGTGCTCCCCACAGAGAGCCCCATGTAGAGAGCGTTACAGTAATCCAGGCGAGAGGTGACAAGGGCATGAGTGACTGTGCGCAGAGCGTCCCGATCCAGGAAGGGCCGCAACTGGTAAATCAGGCGAACCTGATAAAAAGCCCCCCTGGAGACGGCCGCAATATGGTCTTCTAAAGACAGCCGTGCATCCAGGAGGACACCCAAATTGCGAGCCCTCCCTGTAGGGGGCAGAATCTCTCCCCCAATAGCCAGCGAAGGTGTCAGCTGGCTATATCGGGGCGCTGGGAACCACAGCCACTCAGTCATTTTATTCAGTTAATAGTATAAAGTTTTTTTCTTATTTTTGTAAATACAAATTTGCAGTCTGTTCTACATTGTCCTCTGTATAATTGAATTATTATGCTTTCTTATAACAAACAAAACTGTAATGTGTCATTTGGTGCATAAAAAGAAAAGACTTTGAATCAAGTTTGAATCTCAGTCATTTCACAAATGCTGTATCTTACATGCTGTAACTCTAACTCTAACCCTAACCCTTATCCTGGTATGATTTATGTTGATTACTTATTTAATATCCATCACCATTACTAAGTGTTGCATCTAATATTTTATAATACATGTATTTCACAATGACTATGATAATGATCTATCTCTATTGTTATATGTACACTGAGAGCTTATGCACTGAAGACAAATTCCTTGTGTGTCTAATCACACTTGGCCACTTGGCCAATAAAGTATTGTTTTCTATAAAGTATTCTATCACAGAGTCAGCATATTTGCCCCTCCCCAACAATCTGGATTCTCAACCTTGAGCCTGGTGAGATTCGAACCGCCAAATTGCAGGCAGCCAGCAGCAAGATGCTGCAACCATCATAAATACATGCGGGTGGCTAAACTCCTGAAATTTGATATCATCAAATGAGGATGCTGCAATGTTTGTAATGCAAAAACCAGATACAAGTCACTTTTTTTCAGTAAATGAAAGCTTGTTAAGTCAAGCACCAGGTATGGATTGTGTATGAAAAACATACAACCAGGGATGGGATTCAATTTTTTAACAATCGGTTCTGTGGGCGTAGCTTAGGTGCTGGGCGTGGTCATATTATTGGCTGGGTGTGGCCAACTCAATATCACTCACATCGAGTCACGCATCTTCTCGCCTGGCCTCTCATGACTGTGGGGATGCTGCAACAGTCGTAAGTGTGAAAAAATGGTCATAAGTCACTTTTTTCAGTGCCATTGTAACTTGGAACGGTCCCTCCACACAAGCAAAGTACCAGCAAAGGAGGGGAAAAGAAACTCCAGAGAAATTCCTGAGACAGGAAGTCTAGTCCTGCCAAGAATGTAATAAGGGTTAACGGAGAGGCAGTTTCTGTAAGCAACACCAGAATGTTTCCTTCCTGCCTTCCATACAGGATTAGGCCAGTCGTTTCTTCTAACAACCGGTTCTCTGAACTGCTTAGAATGTTAACAACCGGTTCTAGCGAATAGGTGCGAACTGGTAGAATCCCACCCCTGCATACAACCATGTTTGGCTGGTTTAGAGCTAAGTTTAATGCTTTCTGATACAGAATTTTTCATACATTTTTTAAAAAGCCTGCTGATGAGTTCCGGATTCCTTACAAAGACAACAACAGGCATCATATAAAAATGGTTTGCCACACTCTGCTTTCAAGAAATTTTTCTATTTCTATATCCAGCCTACCACCCCCAAGACTTTTCCAAGGTCAACCAAAGTTGAATAGGTATGGAGGTTTTTTTTACAGTATTCTTATTATTTATTTACTGCATGGGCTATATTTATGCGTCCACCCATCTGACCTCAGCAAAATCTGGAATGGCTAACCCAATAAAAACATCCATGCAATAACAGGATGTAATTAAAAAAAACACACATTTAAAATTCAGAAGAAAAAAATGGCATCAGAGAATAGACTAGCCAAGAACAAACTCAAACCAATGACATTATAATATTTCTATTATTATTAAGAGGCATGGCTACTTTTTCTTTCAAAACTGCGATGACTAGCCATCCCGTAAAAGGGAAGTGCATGATTTACAATTAAAATATACTCATCCCTAAAAGTCATCTTTAGAATAATGCATTACCGGGCATTAAAATAGCATCAATCTTTTTAAAAAAAAAACATCGATGTCATCTTTTTCCTAAACTCCTGGGCAGCTCATAAGTCACGTTCAATTCTCTCTAACAACAAAACTACATTGGTATATTTAGTCACTTCCATATTTATTTAAATTAAATCAGCTTTTGTGTGTGTGTGTGTATATGTGTGTGTGTATACACACACATATAATTTAATTTATATATATATATGTATATACAAGCTGATTTAATATATATATACACACATACATATGGTACATACATACATTATATATATATATATATGTATATATAACATTGTATGTATGTATATGTGTATATATATAATATATATATATATATACACACAGACATACATACAAGCTGATTTAAGTACACATACACACACTCACGCACACGAATGTCTTAAAAGAAATTTTGACAGCTCAAAGACATGCCTCCTCCCGCCCTCCTCTCCCACTGCGCCTGCGCCCCAAGGCGCCCAGCTCGACACGCCCCTTCGCGGCACGTTTGCTCACCGCCCTCTTGCGCCTGCGCACTGCGGCCTCGTCGCCTCAGGTTGGGTCAGTCGGTGCTCGTCCGTTGAGCGGGGCGGTCGTTTGGAGGAGAGTCTTCGTCGACGTTCGTTTTTTTTTTTTTTTTAAGATAGATATCTATCTATCATATATCTATATACACTCCCACGTCGTAGGCGAAAATGGCTGATCCGGCTGCCCAGTCCCCGTTTATTTCTTCTTCGGCCGGGGGTGGCTCCTCCGAGGCGGGAGGACGAGATCTGAAGGGGGCAGGTTCCCCCCAATCTTGTGCTGGTAAGGACCGAGCGGGGGGGGGGATGGGCAGTGGAAGGAACGGCGGCGACTGCGCGGGAGGGGGGGAGTGCGCGTTGACGGGAAGAGCCGTAAGGTGGTCTTGTTAAGCACGAGATCGAAAACGGGGGGGGGGGGGGGGAGAGAAAAAATGCGCATTTCCTGGGGGACTCTCGCATTTAAATATATATGTATATATATACATATATATACATACATATATATATATATATATATATATATATATATATACATACATATATATATATATATATATATATATATATATATATACACACACACACATATACATGTACAAGCTAGGAGGTTGGGAGGGTGTCTGCTGATTTGTGCCAATAAGTGTGCCCATTTTGCATTATTTTATCGGGACTCGATATTTTTATTCGCTTTCTCCCCCCCCCACCCTCCCCATTAAGGTTGGCTGGGATGTAGGGTATAGCGCACCTTTGCATTTGATGCAAAAAATAATAATAATTAAATAAAAATGGCAGGGTCTGAATAATGCCACCATGGCAATGTTATACCGAGGTCAGATATTTGCTGCTTCCCTCTTTAAAACAAGGTAGATAATGGTGGGGAGGGGCTTCAGAGCGCCTCTTTTCCCCTGGCCTAGCAGAATGCAGGATAATTTTTTTTTTAAAAAAAAAATTACGTTTATTGGTCTAGGAAATCTCTCTCTCTCTCTCTCTGCCTTGCAGTTCCTTAATGGCTGCAGATGGCTTGCAGGATTCGAAAGCAACCTGCAAAGCAAGATTGAAATGGGATGGATAGATAGATAGATATAGACACACACACACACATATATACATACATACACATACACACACACATACATAAATACACGCGGTGCGCACACACACATATATATATATATGTCCACACACACGAACAAAAAAAGCTTGGGAAGATGAACCCTGCTCCAGTCTTTTTCTCAAGGAAAGTGGGGGGGGGAGGGGGGGGCTGGGGGCAGTTCACGCCCGTCCTTGCCTCCATTATGTGCACCCTGCCCTGGAGGATAAAGTCAAACTGGCTGTTGATGTGAGGGCTGATTACTGCTGTTTTCTCCAACCTGGCTTCCTTCCCCCATCCCTGGGGGATGAGGGTGTCTGCCACTCCCCTCAGCGGGAAGCAGGGAAGATCCTTCGGTTATATACCCAAATGAGATTCAAGGGACAGTTGGATGCAGACCAAAGCTTTCCTCTCTCTCTCTCTCTCTTTTTCCTTTTTCCTTTTTTATTTTGGCTTTGCAATGCAGTTTGTAAGGTTGGGAAGCATGTAGAAGGCATTCCTCCCCCCCCAAAAAAAGGAATTTAAAAATTAGCTTCACCCCTGATAGCTGGGGGGGGGGGTGCAGCTCTTTTATGGAAAGGAAAGGAGGGGATTTTTTTTAACAGGACTGAATTTGAAATACAGATATTCTGGGCTTTGAAACCTTTCGTCAATGTTTACTGTTGTCCCCTTCCCCCACACCACCACAAAAAAAAATGGAAGATTGTGGGAAAATAATAACCATATGGCAAGAAGAAAAGGTAGCAGTTGGTGGGATTGGAAGGGAGGAGATCGTTCAAAATAAGCATAATTTTTTTTTTGCGGCAACCATTATAATAGGGACATTAACCCCAAGTCAAGATAATGCATTTAATATGACTAGAGTTTTCAGTGCAACACCCCCACCCCCAAAAATTGCCCAGTCTTGACATGTTAAATATTCTTTTTTTTTTTTTTTAATGGGAGATTTCTGAGAGATTCTTTTATACGCAGGACTGGTAGCCTCTTTGTGAGAAATATTTCTTCATTTTATTCTTTTGAGAGCTGCCACGAAAGTCCAAACCAACCAAGGTGTACTGGGTGCTTTTGAAGACCCCTCCCCAAGGATTTTTTTTTTTTACAAGGGAGGGGGGGTTGGATTGGGAGTCATGGAGGGTCTGAGACCTAGGAAGAGGCCTCCGATGGAGCTGGTGGGGGGAGGGGAAGGGCGTGGCTGTTCCCAGGGCTTGGGAGAAGATGGGGATTTAGCCTTCTGCTCAGCTGCCTGTCATCCTGTCTGTTGGAAAGCCAGAAAGGGGGAGCAAAAAAAAAAACCTAGGTGCCAAAGCCAGAGGATAATTGAAGGTTGGAGGAGCTGGGAAATGGGTGGGGGGGGGTGTGCCAACAGTGCCAGGGGCAGGCAAGCAATCCAGGGTGTGGCACATCCACCTCCCGTGGAAAATTCTTAGGTAATGTTCCCCAGCAGGGAAATGAAGCAATCTCGGTTTGGGGTAGCTTAGGGCATTGCAGGCAAGACGCCTGACGATGCTGCTTACCCATTCCAAACCCCTCGGTGGGGGGAGGGGGTTTCCTCCCCCGCACCTCAGCTGCTGCAAACCCCCTTCCCCAGTCCTCCATTCCAGGTGCCTTCCAGTCTGGTCTGACCTAACACTGCAAAGGAAGGGGGGGGGACACGGGTTCGAGACATGTCTTTCTCTGCTACCGAGGGGAGGAAGGGATTCGATGGGAGAACCGGGTGGGGGGGGATTTGGAAGGGCATCCTAGATTTCTTTCATTCGAGGCGTTGCTCGGATCCGAGGTTGGAGCCCAAATGTGGGTTTTGCACCCCCTTGGCTGCATGCCCTCCCTCGCTGAGCATTGGGGGCGGGGAAATACCAGATGGATCGGGAGGTGGGGAGCGAAAATCTCCCCTTGCAATTGCAGGAAAATGTTTTGGATCAGTCGAGGTCCCCAAGGGGCCACTTAGCTGATCTTCCTCTTGGAAGCATTGCCTGTCGCCTCTCCCTCTTTCCCTCAGGTCCAGGATAATGGAGGGCGTCCTGAACAATAATTCCCACGCCACGCAGGTGACCCAGTCGGGGTGGGGGGGGGGGAAGAGAAAAGGGCATTGGGTTTTCTCCCCCGAGGCAAACAATTTTCTCTCTGTGTCTGGTTAGGTTCGAAAGAAAGCATTCTATTGTCATTTAAATCTTCCTTCCCAAAACCCCAAAATATTCTCTTTGCTGCTGCTTTTTTTTTGAGGGTGGAGGGGGGTTAGGAATACATTAAAAACTGCTTCTGGGAAAGCCTCCCCTGTCGTTCTGATCTTTCCTTTTTTTTTTTTTTAATGCCTTTTGGAGACAGCCAAGGGGATCAAGGCAAGACAAAAGCCCCCTTTTATCTAAAGTGGGGGGGGGTTTCTCCCTCCCCTCGAAGGCTCCCCTCCATCGTCTGGATGGGTTGGGAAACGGGGCGGCTTTTCTTCTCCAGGATCGGGTAAGAAAAGCCGCAGGAAAAAAACCTGCACTGCAGATGTCGTTCAGGGCATAGCATGGGGCATGATGGCAAAAACTGGGTTTTTTTTTGGGGGGGGGGGGCTGACCCTGCTGGCTCATTCCTGAGCAGGATCCGGCCCTTTGCAGAAAAGCAGACTGGCCTAATCTGTCACACAGGGGATTGTTCCATTTGGGGAAAGGGGAGGAAATTGACGCCTTTCTTGGAAGTGGGGGGGAGGGTTGGAGCTTGTAATGTATCTCCCACCTGTCACTGCTCCTGGTATTTCAGCTATGGATGCTGGTTTTGGAAGCAAGCTAGCTATCTCCCGCGTGGTTTCTCTGCAAGGCATCAAGATCGAAAGTGGTTAATTCCAGCCCTGCCGTCCGATGGAATAATAGAGCTGGAAGGGACCTTGGAGGTCTTCTAGTCCAACCCCCTGCTCATTTCAGGCGTTCTCCAGTCTCTTCTTTAAAACCTCCAGGGTTTCACGGGGACCTGCTGACCAGAAATGGTTTGCTACAAGGATCCTTGCCAGACAGAGAAAGGTTGCGCCACTCAATGTAGCCTCTCCATCTGTAGCTTCATCCTCTTGCCCTTACTCATCCCTGGACACCCTTTGCACATCCAAGCCAGCTGCTCTCGGATTGAACTCCCTTCTCTACCTACCCGCCCACTGCGTGAGTCCCACCTTCAGGCTCCCACTACCAAAATCAAGTCCTTTTGGTGAGGATTAAATTTCCAAGTCATTTAATTGGAATGGCGTTGGCCCGTTGTTTGCATTCTCAAAGAAGCCTCGTAGCATTGCTGGTTTCATCGTTTTTTGTGTCTTTATTTATTGTGGTTTTCTGCTGTAAGCAATGCAGTTGGAGGTGGGAGGGCTGCAGTGTTAAGTGCAGAAATAACAACATAGCATCTCAGTAAAGTAACACTCTGAAGATCTCAAACAAAAAAATAAAATCTTTGCCCGGGCCCCAAAAGAGTAATGATGTTGGTACCAGGCAGGTTTTTCGAGGTGTGTGTGTGTGTGTGCCTCCATAAATGAAATGTCATCACAAAAGAGATTTTTTTTTTCCCGGTTTCAAACCATCTCACCTATTTTAGGCAACCCGGAGAGCGGAGGCCCTGGTTGGTAACCGGGAGAAGGCATGCCTTTGCCACAAGACGATTTAAATATAAAATGTAATATCCATGCAATTTTGTATTTATTATATATTGCATCGCCATCGCTTTTGGGTTCGCTGCCGTTTCTCGAATTAAGTCCCATTCGCTTGTGACACCCTGAGTTTTTGGTATGCAAAATGCAACGGGCTGGGTTTACGCCCACGGGTCACATTTTAATGCTCAAGTGTGATGCACAGAACCAGGTGTGCCCTCGTCCCTCCTCGTTGCTAAGACAAACACAGGAGGGTTTTTTTTTTTTTTTTTCCGTTTTTTAAATGTCTTGCATTTTGCTCCAGGCACACACACCGAGAAGGGGAGGGGAGGCGCTTCTCGGTTGGGGTGAGGCTGATCAAACCGTTGATGAACAGCCGGCCATATGTCTCGACTTCAAACAGTGACATAATTTTAGGAGGTCTTGAAGAGTGTCTCCAGCATCTGCTCTGCAGAAATACCAGACAAAGCCAGAAATTGGCACGGGGGGGGGGGCGGCAATGAATGGCTCCAGATTGTGTGAAGAGATCAGGTTTCTAGCCCTTCGGGCTGCTGAGTTGAGCGTGGAAGCTTGTATCGGCAGTGATCTGTGAAATTGTAGAAGCAACAAGATATGCGGAGGGCTTGAATGCTTTTTTGGTGTGTGTGTGTGGGGGGGGAGCTCCTTTCCATGACAGGTGGCTTGTTTTGATTTAAATCCACCAGAGAGGAAGGCTAACTTGAGTTTCTTTTGAATCCAACATGTAATTTTTTTAAAAAAATTGGTGGTCTAACTGATGTAGACTTCACTGCTTAACCTTTTGTTGATTTTGCAAAAATTATCAGTAGCCCTGATCCTCACAGTTGCTTTCTTAAGCAAGTAGGCTCCTCTTTGGACTTTTCCATGTTCCTTTTAAAAAAGAAATACATCATGCCTTTCACTCATGAAACCCATACAGATTATACTGGTAGTCCTTGACTTACGACCTTTCTTTTAGTGACCGAATTTACAACGACATAGAAAAAGCGACTTACCGTTTTTCGCGCTTCGGCCATTGCAGCATGGTCACGTGATCAAAATTCAGACGCTTGGTAACTGACTCGTATTTATGACGGTCTCAGGGTCCCAGGCTCACATGATCCTTTTTTGTGACCAAAAGTCAAGCTAGAATCACTTAACAGCCGTGTGACTAACTTAACTACAGTGCTTCACTTAACAGCTCTGTCAAGAAAAGTGGTAGAATGGGGCAAAATTCACTTAACAACTGTCTCACTTAACAGCAGAAATTTTGAGTTCAGTTATAGTCATAAGTTGAGGATTGCATGCACAGAGTACTAACTAGTACGTTGGATAAATCTGTCTCTGACATGGATTTCCACCACTCTGGTCTCACCTAGAAAGCTTAAAATGTCAAACCACTTTAATAGCAACGAAGACTAGGACATTTTTCAAAGAAAGAATGCAAGGTGTCTATTGACTAAGTATAAATATTCGTATTAGGAGGGTGTGCTTTAAACACATTTTAAAAATCCAACTTGTTAGGAAATGGTGGCCAAATTCCGGCTAATGCTATGAATTTGCATCTCTGGGGTAGGGGTGAGGAATCTTTTCTTTGGCCTATTGACCACCGAAATGCAAAATGGGAAATGTTTTGTCCCTCCAACTGTGTGAAGTTAAACCCATTAGGGTTGTAATGTAAAGAGGTTCTAAAAACCTAGAATTTGTCAATATTTGGGTGGTGTAGGAATTCATCTACTGACTGAAGTATGTTGGGAAGGGATTTCTCTGTAATCATGTGGGCTTACCTGTGTAAGGGTGGAGTACCACTTGCCATATTAGTAAATCATGACTAAAAGGCAAGAAGTGGGCAAATTAAGGAGCTGTAATAATAAACATATTTCTACACGAGTTGTAGAACTGGTTCAGAAAACTTGGGTTTGCTAGAAGGTTCCCTGTCAGTCTTCAGTTTCTTGACTCTTGTTGGGTTGCCTTTTGGCTTCTGAAGATTCGTTGAGTGGGAACTCAAGACTATCCCAGAATTAGACAGTTGAAGTACAGTTAATTTTTCCATGTTGTGATTGTCAGTTTCTTTCTATAGCTAATGGCAAACCTTTTCAAAATACAGGCCCCATTATCCGCAGCCAGCAGGGCCATTATTAAGCATGATTAATGTTGGCTTTCTACTACCCTCTTGTTAAACTGATACAAGAAGCTGTTTTCATCGCCGTCTCCTATGACGGTTTGGGCCTGATAGGTCTCGACTAGTTCCTGCTGATTTTTTTAAAAGCATTAAGGATTGGCCTTGCCAGGTCTGCCCGAGATGCATTCAACCTAATAGACATTTTGAAATGCTGCATCAGACTGCCACTGCCAGATAAATATGAATTTATGCAACGTTACGGTAAGTTTGGATATTTCTTTTGAAGCCGTACGTTAAGCATCAAATTGCTTCTGTTAAGAACAAAGGAGAGGACTTGGAAAGTTAATTCCCTCAAACTTGTTTTTTGTGTTCTGGAAGTGTAACGTTTTTGAATAGGAAGCTTGAGGCAAGGAGTAACACGTTTTTTTCTGTCTGGATTGAAATGGAATTGTTAATTCATGCCTTTGCCAGCAACGGATGAGCTTTGACTGTGTTTTCTCCTCCTGAATGTCAGTTTTCACTTGCCTGGCTTAGAATAATAAAGTTGGAAGGGATCTTGGAGATCTTCTAGTCCAACCCCCTTTTTAAAAAAAAATTTTTTTCTTTATTAAACAAACAAACAAAAACAAAAAATATACATTAAAAATCATTGAAGATGGTGCAATCCTCTTAACACACATCTTTGTCTTACATTGCTAAATCGGACTATTATAAAATATGGGATAAGTTTTATGGTTGGTTAGCCAAGAGGAAGGATCAAGATAATAAAAAATGGTGCAGTGTGTGTGTATTATGTATTATATATAGAATGAAAATATGTAGGAGTACTATCTAATTTAGTCCTCCTCTTGAGCAGGAGACCCCTGAAAAGAGTCTGGGCAGCCATTTGTCTGAAATGGTATAGGGCAGGGGTCTTCAACCTTGTCAACTTTAAGACTTGTGGACTTCAACTCCCAGAATTCCTCAGCCAGCTTTGCTAAGAGTTGAAGTCCACAAGTCTTAAAGTTGACAAGGTTGGAAACGCCTGTTATAGGGCCTATACCATTTCAGACAAATGGCCATCCAGACTCCAGTGATGAAGTTCCCAGAACTTCTGGAGGCAAGCTGTTTCACTGGTTGATTGTTCTCACCGTCAAGAAATTTCTCCTTACTTCTAGGTTGCTTCTCTCTTTGGTTAATCTCCGTCTGTTGATTCTCTTCTTGCCTTTTGATACTTTGGGAAATGGCTTGATCCCCTCGTCTTCGTAGGAGCCCCTCAGATATTGGAAGACTTGCCATCATGTCTCCCCTAGCCCTTCTTTTCATTAGACTAGAGCAAGGATCCCCAAATCTAGCAACTTTAAGATTGGGAGTTGAAGTCCACATGTCTTAAAGTTGCCAAGTTTGGAGACCTCTGGACTAGAGACAGACTCAAATTCCTGTAACCGTTCTGTCCAGTCCCTCAAACCTACGGTTGGAGTGATGCTTCAAATAGATTTGGATGTGGATTAATTGGCAAAGGCCAAGTTTGACCAACTATGACTGCCTTAGTCATTCCATGGGAGGGAACTGACCTTCATAAGAGGGTGGAAGGGAGCACGGAGGCTCATAAACTTTTCATGAAGAACAAATTACAACTTGCTGACCTTATCCGATTTGGCCGGCTGGGTTCACGTATTGTGCTTGGAAAACTACAGCTTAAAGAGTCCAGTGCAATGTTTAAAATCAGCCAATGTGGCTTCCCAATAAAGCATAATGAAAGGAAACGGTATTTGATCTGGCTCAAACAGCAATTTGTGCTAGATCCACAGCGAAGCACTAAAACCGTACTTCTTAAAAACCATTCGTAATTCTTGTAATCTGCATAAACTTTCAGGGAGGGAAATTATACTTCGATCTTTAAAACTGGGGTGTTGCTCTCCCTCTCCCCTTAAGTGGGGCGTTTTTTTATATTCTTTTTGGCAGTGATGAACTTTTAAGAAAAACACAAGTGTTTCCATTTCCAGTTCTTTTGCCACTTAAACAAAACAAAACAATCTCGCTTCCTGAGAATTGAGTAACACTAAAGAGTCTTTTATCGGAAAAATACGTTTGCCCTTGGGCCTTTTTTCAGCCATTAAAGATGTTCTACAGTTGGAATAATAATTTCAAATCAGACCTTGGTTTTATTCGTTTAGGCCCGAAATCTCTGTTTGTCAACCTTGGCAGCTTTTGAGGTGAGCAGCCTTCAACTCCCAGAATTCCCCAGCTGCGATAAGTCCACCTATCTGAAAAGCTAGCAAGGTTTAGAAACAAAAGGATGCTCTGGGAAGTATGAGATCAGATCCTGCCATTTTCCTCTATCCTACTTCCCAGGATCGTTGCAGCAGAGAGAGAGAAAATGTAATGATGTACCTTGGTTTGGGGGGAATGCCCAGCTATATAGGCAGCAGTGAAACAAAAGAGGGTGGGGGAAGAATGCCTTTTAGGCAGAAAAAAAGGCTGTGAAGGTTAGCCAGGTCATCCTTGGAATGAATCAGAGTTTGAAGGAGATGCTATATAAATACGATGAGGCTCTTTGTAAGAAGTTAGCAGTGCAAAGGACTGGCACAGAGGCCTGGACTCTGCCAACCGATGAGCGAAGTCTGCAGACTCACAAGCATTCCTTGCACGTACTACCAATGCCGCAGATCCACGATCAAAAGTTGGGTGCCTTGGTAACAGGCGGTGTAGCTAGGATGGTTTCAAGCATCCCGGATCGATCCGGTTTGTCTCTGCAGGCTTCTAACAAGCAGAGTCAATAGGGTGACGCTTGGATTCACTTAACTATGAGACCTTCTGTCATTTAACAGATAATCAGAGTTGGAAGGGACCTTGTCGGTCATCTAGTCCAACCCTCCGCCCAAGCGGGAGACCCAACACCATTTCTGACCAATGGCAGTCCAATCTCTTCTTGAAAGTCTCAAGTGATGACGCTGTTCCATTGGTTGATTGTCAGAAAATTCTCACTGTCAGAAAATTCCTCCTTATTTCAAGGTTGAATCTCTCCTTGGTCAGTTTCCATCCATTATTATTCCTTGTCTGGCCTTCAGGGGCTTTGGAAAATAGCTTGACCCCCTCCTCCTCTCTGTGGCAGCCCCTCAAATATTGGAAGGCTGCTATCATGTCTCCCCTGGTCCTTCTCTTCACTAGACTAGCCAGGCCCAGTTCCTGTAACCATTTTTCATATTTGCTTAACTATTTCTCCCCCCCCACCACCACCACGAAAAAAAGGTTGTAAGGACGTAGAAATTCAAAGAAACGGAAGTCGAAGGTGGTCATTCCCAATCAAGGCTGGTCCCGGACTTCAAGCAGCCTCGATTAGTTGCGTTTAGCCTGGTTTCTACCCCCTCAAGTCATTATTGCAACAGGCTAGTTGGATAGATTGGGCCTTACCCGAGATGTCCACACATCCATGGCTTTCCCCATTTCTCTCCCTCCTTTGCCCCAAGACTAGGCACGCGGTGCTTTTTACAACAAAGGGCATTCCAGGGCAGCCTTCCAAGCCTGTCTCAACCCCACCCCCTCCTCGGCCCTCATCACGTGTGCGGCTCTCCACTTTGATCCACCAGCAGCCGTGCCACCCGGTTGGCTCAGCAACATAAAACGGCCATTAATGCTTGTTTCTGTTTGTTTTTTTTTCCTTTTGAAAGGACAATTTCTCTCCACTTGACCGAAGAGCCTCAATAAACAAGGGCAGTCAGTTCCATTGGGAGAGGAAAGAGGGGGCTTTGCCTCTTGAGGAAAATGAACAGAGTTGGAAGGGGCCTTGGAGGTCATCTAGTCCAACCCCCCCACCCACCTAAGCAGGAGACCCTACACCCTTTCTGACAGTCTCTTCTTGAAAGCTTTCAGGGATGAAACTCCCACAACTTCTGTTCTTCGGTTGATTATTCTCACTGTTAGGAAGTTTCTCCTTATTTTTAGGTTGAATCTCTCCTTGTTCAGTTTCCATCCATTATTCCTTATTGTCTGGCCTTCGGGTGCTTTGGAGAATAGCTTGACCCCTTCCTCTCTGTGGCAGCCTCTCAAATACTGGAAGATGCTCTCCTGTCTCCCCTGGTCCTTCTCTTCCCTAGACTAGCCATGCCCGGTTCTTGCAACCGTTCACCGTATGTTTTAGCCTCCAGTCCCCTCATCATCCTGGTTGCTCTTCTCTGCACTCTTTCCAGAGTCTCAGTATCCTTTTCAGATTAACAGAGTTGGAAAGGACCTTTTAGGTCATCTAGTCCAACCCCCCCGCCCAAGCAGGAGACCCTACACCATTCCTGATAGAGGGCAATCCAGTCTCCTCTTGAAAACTTCCAGGGATGAAACTCCCACAACTTCCGAAGGCAACTTCTGTTCCATTGGTTGATAATTCTCACTGTTAGAAGTTTCTCTTTATTTCCAGGTTGAATTTCTCCTTGTTCACTTTCCATCCATTATTCCTTGTATTGTCTTCAAAGGTGCCTTGGAAAATAGCTTGACCCTCTTCCCCCTCTCTGGGGCAGCCCCTCAAATACTGGAAGGCTGCTCTTCTGTCTCCCCTGATCCTTCTCTTCCCTAGACTAGCCATGCCCAGTTCCTGCACCCCTAGGTCTTAGCCTCCAGTCCCCTCATCCTCCTGGTTGTTCTTCTCTGCAAGGTCTACAGTTAGTCCTTGACTTACAACAGTTCACTTAGTGGCTATGCAAAGTTACAGCTGCATGGGGAAAAGGCGCGACTTAGGACCGTTTTTTCACACTTAACGACCATTGCAGCCTTCTTGTCATGTGATCAAAATTCAGGCACTTGGGCAACTGACTCGAATTTATGACGGTCGCAGCGTCCCCTTTGGCGAGCTTCTGACAAGCAAAAAACAATAGGGAAGCCAGATTCACTTAACAACCATTTGACTCATTCAACAACTGCAATGGTTTACTTAACAACGCTGGCAAGGAAGGTCATACAACGGGGCAAGCGTCTGGATTTTGCTCACTTGAACATGGGGATGGCACAACGGTCATAAGTGTCAAAACCGGTCACGAGTCCCTTTTTTTCAGTGGCCCTGTAACTTCAAATGAACTGTTGTAAGCCAAGAGCTACCTGTATCGTCCTGTAGTAAGGGCCGAGGAGTGGCCGCAAGTCACCTTTTTATTTTTAAACCACTGTTGTAACTTCAAACAGTTGCTAAACAAATAGTTTGTAATTCAAGGACTCCTTGTATAATGGAGTTGGTATTTCAAGCAGCGAGGGACGAATTTCAATAGCCTCAAAGCTTTGCTTTGTGGGCGAACTTGGCTTAAACATTTACCACTTGCCAAACTCAGGATGAGCACAGCCTGAAAAACTGCATCAAAACGTGGGAAACAGGCTTAAGTAAATAAAATGCACAGCTAAGCTCAGATTAGATCTAAGATTTAGACCTGATTAAATCTGTCCTCCTTTTTTTTTAGATGTTAACTTCGCCAGGCTGGTTGGCTTTCCTACCAACCCAACCTCACTTCGAAAAGCAGACAAAAGAATCTTCTTTCTTGTATGTATTAAGTAGTAACCAAAATGCCCCAGTTGCATTTTTTATCTTCCTGAAGAGTCGGTTAGAGAGCCTTTGGCCAGGTTTATTTTTTAATTTAAATTTTTCCCCCAGCCTCAGCTTCCTTGTCCACAAAACAGGGTTGCTGCTGACACTGCCTTGCAGGACGTAGCAGGGACATATAAACGGCTGCTTGGCAAATTAAATTAGCACTTCATTTGCAAATCAAAGAGCGGGCTAAATATTTGAGTAGGTCGCTCCCTTCGCTCTTGATGAATCAAGAAAAAAAGGTGACTGCTTTATTGGGGCGTTTCGATAGCTCAGCACCGGTTTATTCAGGAACTCAACCTATTTAAACCATTTGGTAGCTTTTTAAGCTACCTCTCTCTCTCGCTCTGCTTATTCATGTGTGTGTGTGATTGCTATCCTTTGGCTCTTGTTGTTGTAAAAGTTTTGGTTCCTTCGCTATACTTCAGGCCGCTTGAGTTAAATGAAAATGGCAAGAAATGTATGCAATAATTCTATGGAGGAATTGTTGAGTCTGTCATCTGCACCTCTATAACTGTCTTGTTTGGTTCTGCAACCCAACAAGACAGACACAGACTCCAGAGGATACTTAGGACTGCAGAAAAAACAATTACTACCAACCTGCCTTCCGTGGAGGACCTGTACGCTGCACGAGTCAAAAAGAGGGCTGTGAAAATATCTACAGACCCCTCACATCCTGGACATAAACTGGTTCAACGCCCACCCTCAAAATGATGCTATAGAGCACTGCACACCAGAACAACTAGACACAAAGGACATTTTTCCCCGAATGCCATCACTCTGCTAAACAAATAATTCCCTCAACACTGTCCAACTATTTACTAAGTCTGCACTACTCTTACTATTAACCTTCCCATCCTTCCTTTCACCCATCTCCTCCCACTTATGACTGTGATTTTAACTTTGTTGCTTGTATCTTAACAATATATATATATAGACTGTTTCCTAGTATGATTTGATTGCTTATTGTACCCTATGACTATCATTAAGTGTTGTACCTGATGATTCTTGACTCTTAATCTTTTCATTTATGTATATTGAGAGCGTTTACACCAAGACAAATTCCTTGTGTGTCCAGTCACACTTGGCCAATAAAGAATTGGCCTATTCTATTCCATTCCATTCCATTCTAATTCAATTAAATTCTATTCTTAACTCTTGACGAATGTATGTTTTCTTCTATGTACATTGAGAGCATTTGCACCAAAGACAAATTCCTTGTGTGTCCAATCATACTTGGCCTATAAAAGATTCTATTCTATTCTATTCAAAATTTTGCCTGTTGTTTGAACCGTCTCGCCTGCCGCTGTCTGCGACAATCAATAGTTATTTCCTCCAATGAACCTTTTTTTCCCAATGTTTTGAAAGCTTTAGCACAGTGGCTTCACTTGGATAGAAATCCCAGCCGGGCAGCCACCGAAAAGAACCCTCTGCATTACTCACCACCACCGGGGTTGCAAATCTTTGCAAGGGCCGATAAATCTGAATAAACATTCCTCTCATCTTGTGACCCAATGGGACTGAATTGGTCTTTTGGAGGAGGACTGTTGAGGTCGGAGATACCCTGGCAGGGAGGGGAGGATTATAACCAGCTTTATAAAAAAGCTTTCTCATTATTCATTTATTCTGGAGAGGCATCTTTTCCCTAAACGCAGCCTGTTTGTGTGCACTCTTGCTGCCCTTGCAGGCCAGAGCCAGAGGGGTGGGTTGCAGCGCATTGCCAAGGACAATGTGCTTTTTGTGAAAAGCAGAGACCCCCTCCTGCAGTGCCCCCAGGTGCCAACCAAAAAAACAACAACAACCCAAAACAACTAACTAGCCTTTGGCAAAGATAAGAGTCATTCTTTGTGGCTGATTAAATAGGTTGGGTGTTGAAATTTTGGGGTGAAGAGGAGGGGTGAGGATGCTTTCGGTGCCCGGCACCATGCACGAAGCATTGCTAAATTGGGACATCTCGAGTTTGGGCACTTATTACTCCACTTTCTTTCTTTCCAAACTGGTTGAGGTTGGGGAAAGGTTGGATAAATCTCTCTCTCTCTCTCTTTCTCTCTTTTTCTCTTTCTCCTTCCTTCCTTCCTTCCTTCCTTCCTCCCTCCCTCCCTCCCTCCCTCCCTCCCTCCCTTCCTTCCTTCCTTCCTTCCTTCCTTCCCTTCCCTCCTTCCCTTCCTTCCTTCCTTCCTTCCTTCCTTCCTTCCTTCCTTCCTTCCTTCCTTCATCAAGCATGGTCTCAGGAAGATAGTTGCCAAGCCGAACCAGTTGTACGTTCTTTTGAGATGCGTCTGTGCCAGATTGATTTGGAAGGCTGAGGATGGGGGTTTTGCGGGGGGGGGGGTGTGTGTGTACGGTGTTAGAATTTTGAAATGTCGGGAAGGGAATGGACCTTGGATATCGTTTGATCCAGTGACCCTGAAACTTTTGGGACCCCTGATTTAGTCCATCCCTTGCCATAGTAATGTCCATTCCTAGAGCGCCTCCCCCTTCCTTTTAAGATAGTCATCCAACCTCTACTGAGGCGCGGTGGTTAGACTGCAGTACTGCAGGCTACTTCTGCTGGCTGCCAACAGTTCGGCAGTTCGATTCTCACCAGGTTCAAGGTTGACTCAGCGTTTCGTCTTTCTGAGGTTGGTAAAATGAACTCCTAGGTTGTTGGGGGCAAGAGGCTGACTCTGTAAACCGCTTAGAGAGAGCTGTGAAGCGGTATATAAGTGCTACTGCTACTCACCAGAGTCTACCACCTTCCCAAGGAATCCATTGCCCTGTTGAATAGTATGTACAGGTAGCCCTTGATTTACAGCCACTCCTTTATCGGCCATTGAAGTTGGAACAGTGCTGAAAAAAGGTTTTTCATGCTTGTGACCATTGCAGCATCCCAGAACCGCTTGGCCACCGGCTCTTATTTATGACAGTTGCCGTGTCCCGGGTTCATGTCATCCCTGAACAAGCCAAGTCGAAGGGGAAGCCAGATTCACTTAACAATTGTCGGAAGGAAAGGTCATTCAACGGGGCACAGCTTGCTCAGCCGCCGTCTCACTTAAGCAACTAGAAATTTTGCAAGGCTGGTCGTAAGAATTACAGAGTTGGAAGGGACCTTGGAGGTCTTCTAGTCCAACCCCCTGCTCAGGCAGGAAACCCTAAGAAGTCAGGGGTCACCTATATACTGTTGCCTTTCCATGATGCCCAAGCGAAATTTGCTTCCTAAATTAATTTTGAAAAACGGAACCCCTTAAGGCAATGCTCGTGTTCCACGCCTGTCCTTTTCCCTTCTGGAGCAGATAGGTAGAGCTGGGCAGGCGCCCTGGGTTTCATAGGTACTTTGCATCAAGGTGAGTGAGCAGCCTCCCATTCTTCCTATCACCACCCCTCCTTCCCGCTGCCGTTTTCCAGACAGACACCTGAGCCAGCCAGGTGTTGTTGGCACCTTCTTGATTAACCATATACTTGTTTGCCTCCTCTTTTAAGGTTACCACATCTCATCCTATGTATTTCCCTTTCAGATTCCTTTGTTACTTCCTCTCAGCCTGTCTCTCTCTTTTCGACCTCACAAGGCAAGTCTGTCATTTTCTTGTACAATCCACCCGCCCCCACCCCCACCCCACCCCGCTTCTGAAAGAAAAATGTTGAAAGAGGCTGTAACTGGGGTCAAGAGAAAGTTTTCCCCTTTTTCGGTCAACCTGCAAATTTGACCTCTAAGGCTGCTGATGAGGCTGCTCGTTCATGGCCTCCCCTAAAATCAGGAGTGGTAGCAAAACCTTTTTGAAAAGGTTGTCCCCAAAGATGTTTCTCCTCCTCCTCCTCCTCCTTTCCCCCCTTCCCCCCCAACAAGGTTCAGGATGGCTGAGAATCTACAGACTTTTGAAAAGAGTTGACGGAGCCAGTTTGCTGACCTTTGGTCTGGGTGGACCAGAATTGGCAATGAACTTTTAGGTTTAGGACAAAGTTTAGGTTGCATCCGTCAGCCAAGGCCTTTCCCCACGAATTCGAAAGTGGGTAATTTCTGATCGATCTGATTCTGTTTGCAGGAGGGAAAGAGACAGGAGTGCTGATGACAGCAGAGTTGAGTTGCGTGTATCTGCGAAGCTGGATGGGGGGGAAGAAAAAATCCAAAGCCAACAATCTTTCTAAACAGTGAAGTTTTGATAGTTTTAAGAAGAATCAAGATCTCAGTTCGGCTTTTTGTCAGCTTCCCAGTGACCAAGTCATGCGCTTTTCCAAGCAAATCTCTCTTGCCAAAGTTGTTTTTCCTGTCTGGGTTGTCTTTCCAGTAGGCCCAACAAATCTGAAGAAGATTTAGATTGGGGGAGGAGAATCTGTAAGCAGTGATTCTCAAATTTGGCAACTCTTTAAGAGGTGTGGACTTCAACTCCCAGAATTCCCCAGCCAGCATGCTAAAAGGTATGTGGAATTCCACACATCTTTAAGCTGCTGAAGTTAAGAAATACAGGTCTATAATAGGGAGTCTTCAAACTTGGGCACTTTAAGAGGTGTGGACTTCAACTCCCAGAATTCCCCAGCTAGCATTCTTCAAGATACGTGGACTACAGCTCCCAGAATTCCACACATCTTTATAAGCTGCTGAAGTTACTGGTCTATTAACGGGGAAACTCCAAACTTGGGCACTTTAAGAGGTGTGGACTTCAACTCCCAGAATTCCCTGCTGTCAGTATTCTGGCAGTTGCCCTAATTAAATCATGATCCTCGAGCCAAGCTTCAAAAACTTCAAAGGATTTATTAGGAGCGAACATGTCGGCATGAGCTTGTAGGAAGCCAATTCTGAGACACGTAATTCATTGTCACCCTTGACCCTTCCCCTCCCCACTTTCCCCTCTTCTCTTGAGAGATTTACCCAGGAACATCCTTTGGGGTGTAGAGATCTCTCAACTTTTGTGCCACTTTAATTTTTAAAAACAATTTTGAGGGGCTCCTGGAATTGTCTCGGGCCCCCTGGCACCTCAAATGGCCATCACAAGATTTCCCAACCTGAAAGAGTCACTCAGGATATTTGCAGAGGCAAACAAAGTCATCAGTAGGAGCCGCAGGAAGTTGGAAATACTTTATTGTGAGCTGTTTAGGCACCTAGATAAGAGAGGCTTCCTTCTGTACATGTCAAAGCTCTTGTGTGAATCTTTGATATTATTTGTAGACTTGAGATGCTGAGCCATACAGGGGGAGCTAGAAGGACTGGCTTACTCCATCTTTGGCCCACGAGAAACTCAGTGGTCAGGAAAAGTAATCTTCCACTAACATATCTAAGAGAGAAGGAGTCTCTGGCTCAAAATTTGAATTCCTGCAGAAGGTCCCATTTATCCAAAGTCCTGGCAAGTTATTGCCCATTGTAGACTAAATCTAGCCAGCCTTGTGATGAAACCAGAGTAGAATGGTGTCCACGAAGATGCCACAGTTCCACCCCGGAGCTACAAAAATGCTCTTCTATGTTTGCAGGTGTGTTTGTGCAACACACACACCTCAAAGACAACTTACCTTCTGGTACCGGCCCATCCCGGAAAAGAAATGTTTCCCATTGAACACAATGCAAAACAAGGACCAGAATTGGTTCTGGCTACAAGGCCCTGTAGGAAGAGAAGGCGGGGGGGGGGGTGCTGTGGCCCTTTAGATCAGGGGTCCCCAGCCCTTTGGTCTGTGGCATGCCAGAGAGTAGGTTGTGCAAACAGTCGAAGCCCCATCTGTGGCATGAAAGGCAGCACATGAAACTATGCCCCCCCCCCTGTCCACGGAAAAACCTCTCCGTGGAACCGGTCCCTTGCACTCCAAAAATTGGGGGTGGTGGTGCTGGTGTAGATACTTATGAACTATCACTTCCCACCTGGCCACCTCTGAAGGAGGTGGGGAGGTGACTTTTGACCCACATGGCAGAAACGTACCAGGCATGGCATCTTGTGCCTTGCAGGATGCTTCCATGTAGAGGTTTTTAACATCCGTTAATTACAGCCTCTGTTTTTTTTTTTTGAACCGCTGTAAGAATAGGAAGCTGCCCCGAAGTAAGACATTTTTTGGAGGGGAGGGTTCAGGAGCGGGAAAGCAGTTACAGCCTTTTTTTTTTTTTCCCCTTCTTTTTCTTTTCTGGAAACCGTAAAACATTTTTCTTCCTGCTCTTCTTTTCTCCCTCCGCGTCCACCGGAGACCCAGCTTGGCTACGAAGTGCTGAAATGTTCCGACCGTGGTGCTGTTTAATTATATGACGTGCTCTGACTCTGTGGCTGCTTCCCTGCGCTGTGTTTCTTGCGTGAATTAATTTCCTCCACTTCCCATCTTTTGTCTCGTTAAGCTTGCTTTGTTGTTGTTGTTTTGTGTCCCCCGAAGTACCGAATGCAAATAAAGAAAGGGGAAGGAAGGAAGAAAGGAAGGAAAAAAAGAGGAAGGAAGGAAGGAAATAAATTATTTTGGCAGGTGCACAGAGGTTGAGGGAGGTTGTAGCAACAGCGAAGGAGAACTAATTATTGTCCCAGGACAAAATGTTGAGAAGGATCTGGGGAAGGATGGGTAGGACTCCACAGACTGACTCAGCCTCAGTCTGTAGCAGTAGCACCCAAGGGTCTGTGGAGATTCTCAAGTCAGCCAGGTTGTCCCAAAGGTGCTTTGGTTCTTCAGAACTGAAGAAACTCCTTGGACGAGAAGCAAAACTTCTTCAAACAAAGGAAATCCAGTTAGCTTTCGAAAAATAACACCTTTGGGACGCTGGCACCGAGGTTGCCAGGCTTCTATGGTCAGATTGAATTCAGTTGGAGATGTTTGGCAAACCTAGTCAGTGCATTATTACTTTGGTTTTATTTAATCTTGGTTAAATATGCCATTACATGGGGTGCAACGCGAACTCAGGTTTGAGGGCTCGGAGTGGTTTCCTTCATTAGTCCCTGTTTGTGAATCAGGATAGCGCGTCCAAGTTTATGACTTCAAAGTTATGCTAGTGGGGAATTCTGGGAGCTGTAGTCCTGTGGAGGTGGAGTGCCCTGGCAAAAGCCAGTTTTTTAGGTTTCGTCATTCAGAGCCCTCTCGGGATTAATTCTGTTTTGAAAGTTTTAATCCAAGGGTTTTCCAGCCTCCGGTCTTCCAACATCTCTTTCCATCTCTCATCTCTATAATGAGCACCATCCCAGCTGTTTTTAGAATAACAAAGTTAGAAGGGACCTTGGAGGTCTTCTAGTCCAACTCCCCTTGCTCAATTAGAAGATCCTCTACCACTTTAGACAAATGGCTGTCTGGTCCCTTCTTAAAAACCTCCAGTGATGGGAGCACCCACAACTTCTGAAAGCAACTTGTTTCACTGGTTGATTGTTTTTACCACCAGAATCTCCCAATTCACAAAATAAAGTGGTTTGACCTGGAACAGGCTGGTTCCCAGTGAATAGACCTCTTTCTAGAGTAGCTTATCGGCCATTATCAAGAGTCCAGCTTGGGGGGTAGTAACCATTAAGGAGCTACTCTGGGCATTGCGTCCCTTTGGAAAAGCATTTGAAGACCAGTCTATTAATTCAGTAATCCCTGGACTGGTCTAAACCAAGGGGTTCTCAACTTGTAGTCCGCGGGGTGCGAAGGCTTGAAAACAGTTTGATTGAAATCTTGAGTTAAGCCTTGGGGGTCCGTGGCCACAAAAGCTATTTATCTATTCTGACCCACACCCTTTTCCAACAAATCAAACACAATTCAAAAGGAACAGAAACCTTGTAATGCTTTTACAAAATAATTAGCTGTGATAAGCACAAGCCTTGTCGAACTGTGCGAGGCTTGCCAAAAGATAACAGACAAGAAATAATTTGCAAAATAAGAATCCTCAAATACAAACTCAGGATACTGGAATGTCCACGAGGCTGGAGTTTCAAAACGTCTTTGCCTTCTGCAAAATTTCACAGCTGTCTTTTATCTTCTTGAAGGAGAGGCCATTACCTTGCAGCCTTACTCCTGAGTCGCCCGTGCTGTTGTAGCTGCTCTTTCCTGCGAGCAGCCCTGCGCGCATACGCACTTAGCACAGGCTCCTCGGGAACCTCCTCATCGCTGCTGCCAGCCCCACAGTCTCTGAAGGCAGCACTCCACTCTCTAATGGCCCTGGCCCCTCATCTGAGTCCTCGCTCTCCTCAACCATCCACACCAACCACAACATTATGATGAAGAAAAGATTAAGAACTACTGATCTAAAGTCTTTTCCAAAATGGGAAGCGAGCTAATAATGCTCAGCATCTCTCAGATGCAACACTTTTTTTTTGTAAGGGGTTTCAGGTAACCCTACCACACCTCCCCACCCCAAAAAATGTGTGTGTCAGTCCCACTCCCTGTACTGCAACAATAGATATTAATATAAGGCTTCCAAGAAACCGACATTCCTATTTAGCTATCATGACTAATAAGGAGTAAATCTCCTTTCTTGACCCATTAGTTTGCAATGAAGAGGAATCATAAATTCTGTAAATGAATCATCCAGGAAATCTCGTTGTACAGCTTTTTTGTTTTTAGGGGAGGGGGAATATCTTCTGGGTTGTAGGGGATCCCTAAACCAACTTTCTCTAACCTGGCAGGCACTTAGGGCTTGGCTGGGACTTTAATCCAGCGACCAAATACCAACCCAGGAGACTTCTCGGGAGCGAGAAGCCAACTCTGGATGTTGGAATCCAAAGCGCAGGTGTGTTTGGGGCCCCCGACTTTTGCTAATAATCCCTTCCATTTTCATGGCGTTTGCTGAGCCCTGGATTGCTAGCAGCTCTTTCTTTATTTTTGAAGGAGAGTCAGAATGATTTTCCATTTCTCTTAAGGCCTCTGACTAAGCAAGATATTATAAGGCCAAAGGCACCTTGGTGCCTGCAGATCACAATTGATACTGCTGAAGGTCGTTTCCTGTTGAGATAACAGATTTCGACTCATCTAGGCTTCTTTTAAATTGGAGGCATCAATTAGCCAGACATTGGACTTTTGGCCTGCAAAGGAATTTGTGCCGGTTTCTGGTTAAATGTGGAGGTGGTGATGGGTTTAACTTAGGAACATTCATTCTCTTTCTCTCTTTCTCTTTCTCTTTCTCTTTCTCTTTCTCTTTCTCTTTCTCTCTTTCTCTTTCTTTCCTTCCTTCCTTCCTTCCTTCCTTCCTTCCTTCCTTCCTTCCTTCCTTCCTTCCTTCCTTCCTTCCTTCCTTCCTTCCTTCCTTCCTTCCTTCCTTCCTTCCTTCCTTCCTTCCCTCCCTCCCTCCCTCCCTCCCTTTCTTCCTTTCTTTCTTTCTTTCTTTCTTACTCTGTTCTTCTGGGAGAAACCCCAATCATTATCCCTGCAGAAAGCACAATTTTGAAAAGCACATGAGCCCTTTGAAAGAGGCTGGTACGGGAAAGCTTTGGCCTGTTGACATTGTGTGGGTGCTGAGAGTAGAAGGGAAGGTTTTTTTTTGCTAAGCTTCTCTCGCGTGTCAGAAGCGTTTCTTTTTGGGTTCCCTCATGCATCTTTTAGCCCAGATGTTTATGACAGATGGAAGGCTTTGGAAGCAAGGTGCTGCTGCAGATAACCAAAATGTACGTTTAGGCTGAGTTGCCTTGTTCTGAGAGTCCAACTCACAGATGTGTTTCCAGTTCTCAGGGGTCCAACACTAAAGACTTCATGTTCAACTGCAAAGATTAAAGGTGTTAGGAAGATCACACTAGAAGTGCCTGCAAGCTGGAGCATGTTTTCAGCTGGCTTCCCATTGATCGATGGTGCAGTTGGGCAATCAGATGTTAGTGATAGGAGGTGTGTATTAAGATTGCAAAAATTGCCTTTATCTTTAAATCGAAAGGGGGAAAAGCTTACCATAATCTTTCTTTAACTCCTGGAGAACACAGTTCTTAGGTTCCTTAAGCATGATACCCGATTGAAGAGAATATTTGTAACTTGGGGTTGAACCCTGAGAGAGCACACCCCATTCTCGTGTAGCACTGATGACGTTACCTAGTTGGGTCATGAAATGTCTTAAAAGCACCAAAAGCTCAGAAAACAACCCCACAATAATATTCCCTACATCTGTCCGTGCGCTTGTTTTAAGAAAACAGCCTGCCAATTCCTGTATTGTGGGTGCTTTCGGAAGACAAATCTCCTGTGTAACCAAAAAGATGTGGGTTTTTTTCCCCAGTGTGTGTGTGTGTATGTGTGTGTGGGACGATGCCTTCAGGAGCTGGCACACCGTGCCACTTGGATAATCACTGCCCCCACCCAGGAAAAATGAGCTTCCGTGAATTTATTCCAACTAATTTTTTTTTTTTGGCTTGGAACTTCGGTTGCCTTGATTCTGCGTATTTTTCTAATCTAGTGCCTTCTAAGATAGTTTAAGATTACAGCTGGGATTTCTGAAAGTTGCAGCTGGGTCATGTCCGGAAATGGACGTTGCCGCTTGGGAAGTGGAATTTCTTGGCATTCGTGAGAAAATAGATGCTTGGATTTGGGATCTGTTTGGCTCAATAGCACTTAGACTTATATATCTCTTCCCAGTGCTTCACAGCCCTCTCTAAGTGGTTTACAGAGTCAGCCTCTTGCCCCCAACAATCTGGGTCCTCAATTTACTGACCTCGGAAGGTTGAGTCAACCTTGAGCCGGTCAGGATTGAACTGCTGGCAGAGTTAGCCTGAAATATTGCATTATAACCACTAGGGAGGGAAGGAAGGAAGGAAGGAAGGAAGGAAGGAAGGAAGGAAGGAAAGGGACAGAGGGAGGGCAATGGTACTTAGACTTATATACCGCTTTACAGTGCTTTTACAGCCCTCTCTAAGCGGTTTACAGAGTCAGCCTCTTGCTCCCAACAATCTGGGTTCTCATTTTACCCACCTCGGAAGGACGGAAGGCTGAGTGAATCTGGAGCCTGGTGGGATTCGAGCTGCCGGCAGCCAGCAGAAGTAGCCTGCAGTACTACATTCTAACCACTGCGTCACCATCTCCAGTACGGGTAGTCCTCGAGTTACAACTGTAGTTAAGCCTGGCAATTACCATTTTTTAAGTTGTGATGGTCATAAATCAGGGCACCAGATGAGCAGACCTGATTTTACGACTGTTTCTCTCCCCCCCCCCCCCCAGCAGTCATGAAATGAGCATGTGGTTGTTAAGCGAACTCATTCACGATCAGCATTTACCGCAAGAAACTTGGAATAAACGCCGGTTTCTGGTCAACACGTTGTAAATCATGGTCATTAGAAAATGATATGTTGCAAATGGTTGTAAGGGCTCCCAAAACACAGGCATGTGACCTTTGTGGTGGGGGGACAACATCGGAACTTCAAAACCAGGTTGTAAATAGTTTGTTTTTTGGGGAGGGGAGGGTTGTCATAACTTTTGAACGGTTGCAAGTTGAGAATTTACCTGTTGCTCCGTTCTTTCCTGGCCTTTCCTTGGTGATGTTGGACATGAATTTTGAGACTTTATACAAGCAAAGCAGGTGTTCTACCTGTGTTCTCTCTCCCCCCCTCCCCCAAGATCATTTGGTCCATTATCTTTCAGGATTGTAGCTGGAAGAAACAATACAGCTGCTCCTCGACTTACGACCACAATTGAGCCCAGAATTTCTGTTGCTCAGCGGGACGGCTGATAAGTGCACTTTTTGCCTCGTTTTACCACCTTTCTTTGCCGTGGTTGTTATAAGTGAATCGCTGCAGTTTCGTTAAAGTTAGTCAGAAGGTTGTTAAGGGACTAGGTTTGTCGGAGGGGGATCGGGTGACACTTCCCCCACCCTCCGGGGATGCTGCGACCGTCGTAAATATGAGCCAGTTGCCAAAGGTCCGAATTTTGATCATGGGGGTGCGGCAACAGTCGTTAAATGTGGGAAAAAACGGTCGTAAGTCCCTTTTTCCAGTGCCATTGTGACTTCGAACATTCACTAAATGAACTGTTGTAAATCAAGGACTAAGAGCAAACCCACCTCACTCCCTTCCAGCACTGATGGTGTTAAATAGTTTGGTGATGAAACATCTGCAAGCAAGAAGCTTTGAACCTTTCACTCAATAAACTGTTGTAATGATATATTTACCTTAGGAGTAGCACAGGGTAGATCAGACAAAAGTAAGCGCGATCCCAAAGTAGCCGTAGAAATAAGATATACTGCAAGGGGAAACCCAGGTTGTATCATTCCTGCAACATCTGACCTGCAAGGCACCCGACAACCTTCTACAACAGGGCTCTCCAAACTTGACAGCTTTAAGACTTGTGGACTTCAACTCCCAGAATTCCTCCTCCAGTCATGTTAGCTTAGGAATTCTGGGAGTTGAAGTCCACAATTCTTGAAACTTGCCAAGTTGGAAGACCCTTGTTCAAACAATCTATTGAGGCAGTTTATTTGCATTTGGGGCGGGGTGGCTGCTTCTGTTCACCTGCCCAGCATGAATCTGTTCTTTTGCCTTTCTCTCTCTGGCTGACTTCGGCTGTCTCCCTCCCGTGAAATTAAATGTTGGTCACTATTTTTTTTTCTTTTTTACGTTTACGTGGATCGCAGCCTCCCTACGATGTTCCTGTCCTTCAGGGGACGATCTTATGCATGCGCGCAGAGTTTGGTAGGGTAGAATCGTGGCTTTCGTTTCGTGACGAGCATGTTGCCTGCTTGATTGTGGCATTTGTCGCCGATCCTGTGTGCGTCCCTCTCTCTCTTTCTGTATCCCTCCCCGTTTAAATCGGGGAGTCTTCCTTGGCCCGGTTCAGCTTGCCGGATGCAAGCTGTCTTGCTCCTTTCCTGTCTTCTCTCCCATCAGCCGGAGTTTATTTAACACATTCCGGGAATCAGAGGGAAGCCAACGGCAAATCTGCTCTCCACAAAGACCAAACAGAGGAAGTCTTGGAAGGACCAAAACAAGGAAGCGTCCAAGGGACCAAGGAAGGTTCAAGGATAGAGACCATATCGGTGGGATCTCCTCGCCAAATGGAATTGCTCTTTTCGGTTGGATCCAAAATTCATAGCCGTGGCCCCGTCATGGAAGCAACTTCTCCACAGGAGAATTTCAAAGGAGCTAGTCCTCTGGATGGTAAGACTGATCTGAATGGATGCCAGCCAGAAGCACAACGAGCATCAAAAGGAGACACCACCTTTGCACTGTTGGCCAACTCGGAAGATGAACGTGAGAAGGTTCCTTCTGAGATTCTCAATTCACATTCCACCGCATCTCCCAGGGTTGCTGTTGAGCCACCTGTGGAAAAAGACTCCCCCGAATCTCCCTTTGAGGTCATTGCTGACAAGCTGGAATTTGATACGGAGTTCAAAGAGGTCCTGACCAGCAGTTCCAAGGAGATCGGGAGCAACTGGGTGATACACGGCGAAAGGGAGCTGTTGACCGACATTCCAGAAGATAGCATTTGCGAGTTCCAGGCAAAACCCCGTAGCAGTGGGCGGCCTCCCTCGGGACCGGGGCTCTCTCGCCAGTCTTCAGGCACCACGGCAGCTCTGGAGGAAGTCTCCAAATGTGTCCGTGAACTGCACAGCTTCACCAACGAGCTGCTTAACTGGGACTTGATTCCCAAGGACCTGGAAGACAAGGCGGATGACTTTATCAATGCGGGCTTTAAGCCCTTGTCCGCTGAAACCAGTGGCGGTGTTCCAGAACCGGTGGCGAGGCCTAGCGATATGGAAATCGGCAAGGCTTCCGCGCCTCACCAGCCTGTGACAATCAGCCTCCACCCAAAAGGCAAGCTGTCTCCAAAAGTAGAGAAGGATCAAGCCACGGTTGGCCTAGCTATAGCTAAAAGTGCTCCTCCCGAAGCCGTCCAGATGACAGCCGAGCTCTCCTGGCCAAATCCATGCTTGCCTGAAGCCGCCGATGCGGATAGCTCTGGAGAATCTGATGACACGGTCATCGAAGATGCTCCAGCTGACCTGACATTCCCGAATAAGGCGGTGGTTGACAATTGCCAGGGCTTCTCCAAACTCACAGGCTCTTCTGAAGCAGAAATTGAATATATAGACGAGGAGGAGGCATCTGATGAGCTTCAGGAAGACCAGATGGCCTCCCAGTCCTTGGAAAGCCGTTGGCGATTCGCTGATGAGTTCAAAGCAGTCCAGCCTACGGAGAGACCCTCTCCTGCGTCTCAGCCCTCCAGAGAACCTTCTAAAGCCGAACAGGTGTTTGATGCTGGGGAACTGGAGGTGCCGAGGAAGATTCCCAAGGCCGAAGATCCTTTAAGAAAGATCACTTTGGACAGCGTCAAAGAGGTGGTGTGCCCCGATGGGCTGGGCAGTGAGAGTTTTATGGACTTCATGAAGGAGTGCTTAAAATCCAAAGGGGGCGAATCTCCCGAAGACCCCGTGGAGATGTTCTCGGAGGCAGAGCTGAAGGCGGCTCGTTCCCAAGGGGCGTGGCCCTACTTCCAGCAGCCGCCCCAAGCAAAGCAAGATTTTGAACACGAGCACATCACCATCACAGCCCTCAAAGAGGTGGGGAGGAAAGCCGAGATGGAGAGACCCGCACTCTTCTCTCCCCGCCGAGGGAGGCATTCCGGACAGTACTGTGAGTTCCCGCCTGATGCTCCAGCGTCTGCTCCAAAGTCTGCCTTGGAGAAGAGACCTCTCTGCCTTGAGCAGGCCGTCGACGTGATGCTGGTTCCCGCCAGTGTCAGTCTTGGGAAAACTTCTCACCCGCTTGCTCCCGAGCCGCCGTCTGTACTACACGCCATTACCAAATTAATGGCTGAACTCTCAGGTAAACCACACGAGAAGGTAATGATGTGGCTTGCATGTGGCTCCTTGCATAACCATGGATATTGGGTTATTTATTCAATTCAGTGTGTGGAGTGTGAAGGATGTGTGTTTGTGTTTATTTTCGTGGTCATGATGTGCACCGAAGCTAGTGTTTGACTTCGTTGTATGAGGTGCAATGAAAATAAAGTAAACTAAAACTACATTTATTTCCACTGGGGTGACACTTGGATAAGCTTACTTTTACCTTCTTATTTGTAAAATCCCACTTTACAATAATAATAATAATAATAATAATATCATCATCATCATCATCATCATCATTCTGATGAAGTTTCATTCTATTTGTCTGGTTAATTTTACTGTTTCCAAAGTCACTTTTGTCACACACACAAAAATCCTTTTGCTTTCTAAAAACGTTATCCCATTTATCCGTTTAAAATTTTCTTGCATCAAAATCTTGTTAAGCTTTTGTCTTCTAAATTGAAATTCTTTTAAGATAGTAGGTTCCCCCCACCCCCTTTCTACTTAATTCCAAAATGAAGGTAGCTCACCTAGTATCTTTTGTTCTTTCAGAATATCTCTCTTAAGTTGTAAATTAGTTGTATCCAAAAGTGTGTAAGAAAGTGAGGTTTCTGTAGGTCGTATCCATAAAGACTGCATAACGACGTTGGTTTCCTTAACTCTTGTCTATTGCAAGACCAGATCTACATGTTAAGATCCAATTAAACTGATTTATTGCTGAAAGCTTATGCACAAGAATCTTCTTAACTAACGATCAGCAGCTACTTAGAGTTAGATAAGGCTCAACAGGATACCAAGGAGGTTGGACTTAGTCCCTTTATGGCTATGTAGGGATTCTAGGCTGGTTCCTCTTTTGACTCCACCTCCAGTTTCTGCCATTCCTCCTACAGCTCCGAAGCTGTTCAATGCACAATCGAGTGCAAGAACCTCAGTTCTTGAGATCTAACTATCCAGAGTTCAAGAGGCTGATCTCCTGATCTCTTCCTTCTCCAGAGAGAATTTTATCAGCCTGGCTGCTAATTTCGCCACGACGCTTTCCCCACTCATGAAATGCTCACTGAGACAACTTAAATTGCGTAGACTCTCACCAAGATCAGTCACTAAATTAGAGCTTTCTAGACAAGAATTACAGGTAATCCTCAAGTTACAATCAGTTGCTTGATGACTGTTACAATGGACCCACAAAAGTGATTTACAACCTGATTTCGAAGTTTATGATGGCTACACACACACACACACACACACACACACACACACACACACATATATATTTTGATGCTTTTTGCCAGTTTTTGGCGTCTTGCTTTGTTTTTCCAGTAAAAAATGCCCATTAGGTAAAACAGATTTGCTTAACGATGACTGTCGTGTTTGCTTAGGGACTGCAGTCACAACCATCATTCTGGGCCAATTATGGCCGTAAGTCGAGGACTACCTGCAACATATGATGGGAATTGTCCTCCGTAAACTATTACCAGTGAATTTGCAGCTATTTTTTTTTAACCCAGTGAATATGTCTAATAATGAAGGAAATTCAAAGCAGTTGGTTATGAAGGTAACCGGTCCAGCTATTCGGATTGGGGTGGGGGGGGCATTCCAATACTTTGGGGCTGTCCCAAAAAACAGGGAGGTGAACTTATTCTCCAAAGCACCTGAGGGCAGGACAAGAAGTGATGGGTGGAAGTTCATTAAAGAGAGATCCAACCAAGAGCTAAAGAGACATCTCCTGACAGTGAGAACAGTTCATCAGTAGAACCGCTTGCCTACAGAAATTGTGGGTGCTCCATCACTGGAGGTTTTCAAGAAGAGATTGGACAACCATTTGTCTGGATTGGTATAAGGACTCCTGCCTTGAGCAGGGGGTTGGACTAGAAGACCTCTGAGGTCCCTTCCAACTCTTATTCTGCTATCCTTCCTCCCTCCCTCCTTCCCTCCCTTCCTCATCACTGGAGGTTTTCAAGAAGAGGTTGTCTGAAATAATATAAGGCAGTGGTGGCTAACCTTTTTGGGCTCTTGTGCCCAAAAGGGTGCGCGTGCTTGCATGCCAGCACCCAGAAGGCAATTCGCACCCCCCCAAATTCCCTTTGCATGCGTGTACAGTCCCCACTCACCCACCTCTGCCACCCCCTTACCTGTACTGTGCCTCAGAGCTGATTTTTGGCGGGTTTGAGGCCTTTTTTCTGCCTCCCAGCAGCTTGAGGAAGGCTTCTGCAGGCTTTGCAGGCCGAAAACTAGCCCCGTTTCATCACTTCCGGTATTTCCGGAAAAAACAGGAAGTGATGAAACGGGCCTAGTTTTCAGCCTGCAAAGCCTGCAGAAGCCTTCCTCAAGCCTTTGGGAGGCAAAAAAAGGCCTCAAACCTGCCGAAAATCAGCTCTGAGGCGTACATGTGTGCAGTGAGGTAAGTTTGCCTGCAGCTTGCGTGCCGGCACAAATGGCTCTGCGTGCCACCTGTGACACGCATGCCTTAGGTTCGCCATCACGGATATAAGGACTCCTTCCTCAAGCAAGGAGTTGGACTAGAAGACCTCCGATGTCCCTTCCAGCCCTACAATTCTGTGTTCTGCTTGAGGTGGGGTGAGGTGGGGGCCGAGGAAGAGCCATTTATGGGATTTCGCACAAGTTGTCAAAGTGTGTGAGAAAGAGAATTGGAGCTTCCTAACCCTGGAGCTAAAAATCTGGCAAAACTGGAATTTTACATGCGTGTTCCCTCACCAAGTATTCCGAAGATGATCTTCCCTACATTTGTAGTTTAGCCCAGAATGGAGTTTGAACATAGAAGGGGGTATAAAAAAAATAAAAGAGACGTTTTTGATATCACAGAAGAAGACATGGTGAAGACCGTGGGCTCAGTTTTGGGAGATTGCCTCTTTAACAAGAGATAGAAGGGGCTGACCCCCCCCCCCTTTTTTTTTTTTTCCCCCTCTCCTTTCTAGGTCATGAAGCCCCCAAAGGTTGGGCTTTTATAAACTTTTATTCTTGGCCAGTTGCCCGTGGCCCATGGACCCCTGAAGGGGGAGTGGATTTCCACCCAGCCATCCAAACAGAGGAAGCCTTGTGTCGAGTTGTAAATGCTGCTTCTGTGATGCTCCCACGAATCTGGGTTCTTTTTTTTTTTGTGGGGTGGGGTTTGAAGGGGGGGCTTGTCTGGATTTAGCTCCACATGCTTTTCTGTGTGCAAAGCCTGAGTTCTTATTCTCCAGATCTCTGGCTTAATGCCAATAACACTGGTAGCCCTCAATGTACAATAGCCCACATTTCTGTTGTGAAGGGAACAACATTTGTTAAGTGAGTTTTGCTCCCCATTTTACAACTTTTCTTCCTGCAGCAGTCGTTAAGTGTGAAAATCGATCCTAAGAAGTCACTTTTTTCAGTGCCGTTGTAACTTCGAAAGGTCACTAAATGAACTGTTGTAAGTCGAGGACTACCTGTATTGTAAACGGGGAGAATTTTGAAATATAGGGGAGAGGCAGTTGGTGGCTAAATAAATATATAAAAATGCGGGAAGAGTAGCCTTGTATCTCAATTTGAATCTTCTCTTTGAGGAATATAAATTGCATTTATATCTGTATTTTCCACATCAAAACATACAGTTTGCTCTCTTAAGTAGCAATACTTAAATTACTAGACCTGCAGTATAAAGCTGCAAAGCCCTAAAATCACCCCCTTTTCGGTTTTTGGAAAAGCAGGAGAAAAAGGAAACCTCGAGATCAGGTGAGGACAAAACAAAAAAAAGTTTTTTTACTGTTTGGCATTTGAATCCCCACCCCTCCTCTGCACAGCATTATCCGAAAATTTAAGAAACAGGGATGTTTGCATCCTACCTTTCCTCTCCTTAAAAAGAGCTGGAATGCAGAATTTTAGTTCAGAGGCAAATTGCGACGAAAACTTTGTGTAAACTCTGTCAATAATCAAATTGAAATCTACAAAAGCTTCCATTTTTTTAAAAAAAAAAACCGTGTCTCACTTAATATTGGCTGTGCCTATTCTCCACAAAAATATTCTGGAAACAGAATTATTATCAGTGTGTTGCTTTTATTACAAATAAAAGAAACCCCCCTGAGGAGAATGGAAGAAGAATTAAGAGAGGGTTTTACTCCGTCATAAAATTGTTTAAAAGTTTCTGTGTTTCTTCTCGGCAGTCTTAATGAATTGGGGATTGCAATTCCCAACTGTTGTGACTAGAGGCTGGTTTGATACAACTATGACTACAAATCTGTGTCAATCCCCTTTTTTTTAAAAAAAAAAAAGATTTTCTATTCCTTTTTTATTTTTGATTGTGATGACCCAAAGGGGCGTGGCACAAAGGCAACACAGTCAGATAATCCGTAGAAGTCTCTTTATTTGCTCCAACTTTGCCCCCAATGTCCTGGTTACCTTCTGGGCTGGAGAAAAACTCTCCCAGGAACAGTCTTTGGCTGCAGAGAATCAAGTCCAAAATGTGGTCAACAAAAACTGGAACTATAAGTCCAATCAAGGCAAAATGAGGTCATTAGTCCGGCAGGGCAAGAGAAGGAATTCCAGACGTGAAGGAACGTCAATAACTCAACACGGTTGGGAGGATGCCAGTAACACAGATAACTAAAGTCAACAGAAGATAAAGTCACGTTTGCTCCCAGCAGATGCCATACTCAGCTTGCATCTCTTTTAAACTCTCTTCCAGCTGTGGCTAATGAAGGTAATCAGGGCCCTTTCCTCCCCCGTGAGCCATGCAACCCACATTGCTCCCTTCTCCGTTCCTCCTTGCGTGCCCTAAGATGAAGAGGAGGGTGGGCCTGGGTCTTCCTCTGAACTCCCTCTCCCTTGTTCTACCTCTCCCCTGCTCTGCCCAGCCAGACTTTGCCCTTCCCCAGTTTCCTCCACAGCCAATGGAGCCACACTCCCACTCCCTATGTCAGCTGTTCGTCTTCCTCCTCGGATTCAGATTCCAACGGGCGTGACACTGATTCAGACGGACCTTTAGTTTAAAATGAGAATCTGAATGCATCCTTAGAAGGCTGCAAAACAGCCCAATTGCAAATACAAGTAGTCCTTGACTCACCACAAATGAGCTCAAAATTTCTGTTGCTAAGTGAAGCATTTGTTAAGCGAGCTTTGCCCCATCTTGCGATCTTCCTTGCCACCGTTGTTAAGCGAATCACAGTTGTCAAGTTAGTCACACGATTGATAAATGAATCCGGCTTCTCCCGTTGACTTGGCTTGTCAGAAGGTCCCCAAAGTGGATCATTGTGACCGTCATAAATATAAACTCATTGCCGAGCGTCTGAAATTTTAAATCGTGTGATCCTGGGGGACGTTGCGACGGTCGTAAGTGTGAAAAAACAGTCCTAAGTCACTTTCTTTTCAGGGCCGTTGTAACTTTGAACGGTCACTCAGTGAACTGTGGTGAGTCGAGGACTCCCCGTAGTTGCTATTTATTTTTATTTATTTTTTATTTTCAAATTTGAACACTGCCCATCTGGCTGGGCAGTTTAGAGGTGCAGGTTTCCCGGCAGGGGTGTTGCGCTCAATTTTACGGTGGATAGCAAAGCTTTCCAACCCACTCTAAGCGGTTTCCAGAGTCAGCCTCTTGCCCCCAACAATCCGGGTCCTCATTTTACCGACCTTGGAAGGATGGAAAGCTGAGTCAACCTTGAGCTGGTCAGGATCGAACTGCTGGCAATGGGCAGAATTAGCATGCAATACTGCATTCTAACCACTAGGGAGGAAGGAAGGAAGATAGCAGTAATACTTAGACTTATATTACTACTTCACAGAGTTTCTTACAGCCCTCTCTAAGCGGTTTACAGAGTCAGCCTATTGCCCTCAACAATCTGGGTTCTCATTTTACCCACCTCGGAAGGATGGAAGTCTGAGTCAACCTGGAGCCAGTCAGGATTGAATTGCTGGCAGTGGGCAGAGTTAGCCTGCAATATTGCATTCTGGGAGGGAGGAAAGGAAGGAAGGAAGGAAGGAAAATAGCAATAACCCTTAAACTTATATACCGCTTCACAGTGCTTTATAGGGCTCTAAGCGGTTTACAGAGTCAGCCTGTTGCCCCCAACAATCTGGGTCCTCATTTTACTGACCTCAGAAGGATGGAAGGTTGAGTCAACTTAAGGTAGTCAGGATTTAACTTCCTGGCTGTGGGTATTCTAATCCCTGGGATTAGAATACTGTATTCTAATCCCAAGGAGGGAGGGAGGAAGGAAGGAAGGAAGATAGTAATAGCACTTATACTTCATAGTGCTTTCTAGCCCTCTCCAAGCGGTTTACAGAGTCAGCCTCTTGCCCCCAACAATTTAGGTCCTCATTTTACCCACCTCTGAAGGACGGAAGGCTGAGTCAACCTTGAGCCTGGTGAGATTCGAACTGCCAAATTGCAGTCAGCAGAAGTCGCCTGCAGTACCGCACTCCAACCCCTGCGCCACCGCGGCCCTCCTTCGCTAACTCCTCCCTCTTCCCCCTTTCTCCCCAGTGCGAGATCTGATCTTCTGGAGGGATGTCAAGAAGACAGGCGCCGTCTTCAGCACTACCCTGATCCTGCTGCTCTCCCTGGCCGCCTTCAGCGTCATCAGCGTCGTCTCGTACCTCATCCTGGCCCTGCTCTCCGTCACCATCTGCTTCCGTGTCTACAAGTCCGTCATCCAAGCTGTGCAAAAATCCGAAGATGGCCATCCCTTCAAGTGAGCGGGCTTTGGGTCCACCTTTGGGTTTTCTGCCCTCGGTTGTCCCTTCTATGAAATGGACAGATCGCTACCGAGTGGTTTGGGATTCTCAGGGGCCTTCTGAGTGCCGGACAAGAGCGTATTCAATGTGTGGTTATGGGGCACAATAAAAGAATAAACACTGTTGTGCAGTTTCTCAACCTTTAAGATGTGTGTCCCAAAGGTATTTTTATTTTTTTCAAGAGGCAACTGGACTTTCTGGTTTTCCTTGAAGACGTTTCGCTTGTCATCCAAGAAGCTTCTTCAGCTCTGACTGGATGGTGGGGAATGGAAGGGTTTAGACTCCTTGCAGACAGCTGGTCATTTGCATCCTTTTAGAGGGTCCTTGAGGCCACTTGGAGATTTGTCTGTGTCCTCAGAGTCGCCCCGAGTGGTGCAAATGGGGTGTAGAGCCTTCTTGGAACCCCTGAAACTACTTCGGTGACCCTGAGAATACAGATAAACCTCCAAGTGGCCTCAGTGACTCTCTAAAAAGGATGCAAATGACCAGCTGTCTGCAAGGAGTATAAACCTTCCATTCCCCACCATCCAGTCAGAGCTGAAGAAGTTTCTTGGATGAGAAGCAAAACTTCAAAACCTTTGGGACAACCATGACCTGAAGGACTGAGAATCTCCATAGACATTTAAAGTGTGTGGACTTCATCTCCCAGAATTCCTAGCCTGCCTTATATCTTAACATAATCAAGATTGAGATACTACAGGGTTTCAGAGAGGGGATGTATTGCATTTGAAATACATCCGTCCCAAGGAGAAACAGGAACTCTGTTGCTTGGAAGATTGTGGAGGGCTGTATACAGGTAATCCTCAACTTATGACCATAATGAATCTGCCCACTACAGTCATAAATTATAGCAGTCGGAAAGCAGGACTTCATGTGACCAACAGCAATAGCCCTTAGACTTATATACCATTTCACAGTGCTTGACAGCCCTCTGTAAGCGGTTTACAGAGCGGTCAACAATCTAGCGGTCTAAGCGGTCAACAATCTAGCTCCTCGTTTTACCAACCTCGGAAGGATGGAAGGTTGAGTCAACCTTGAGCCAGTTGGAATCGAACTCCTGGCAGCGAGCAGTGTTTTCCTGAAATGCTTCATTCGAAGGGAAGGGACGGGACCCTGGTCAGTCAGTGACTCCACAGTCATTCAATGACTTGTTTGTTGCAGGAAGTAAAAACTGCTTTTCAGCAAAAATGTAAATTGGGGTCCCATGATCCCAGCATGCCGCAAGCAGCCATCGACCTATGCCGGTTCCTGAGCGCCCAAAATGTGGTCAGGTGACCACAGAGCGGGCCGCCATCAGAAGTTCAGATCTGGGTTGTAAGCATCTTTTGGGGAGAGCGGGATCTGTTGTAGCTCGGTCACTAAGGGATCGGCCCTAAGCCGAAGGCGTTTTCTTTGCTGTGACACTCTCCCCCTTCCCTCCTCAGAGCCTATCTGGACATGGACGTCGCCCTCTCCTCCGAGACCTTCCACCACTACGTCAGCGCCGCCCTGGTCCACTGTCAATCACACCCTGAAAGCCATCCTGCGCCTCTTCCTGGTGGAAGATTTGGTCGATTCACTGAAGGTCAGCGCCAGGCCTGACCCAGGAATTTGGGCCCAGGGTGCTTTGCCGGGAGCGTAGGGTTGGAGGGTGGTAACTCAGTAGGAGGGCAAGACAAGGGTCTTCCATTCCCCACTCTCTTTGGGGCAGAGACTAACCGGCTTCCCACCCCACTTCCTAAACTCGTTGAGTTTGGGCTTAATGTTGAGATGGGAAATTATTGGGCATGTTAAAAACGTGAACTAAGCAGCTTCCCAGGTAAAGCTCAGGTGGCCCAGTAGGGAAGGGGCTGGCTCCTTTTCCCTTCTCGGAGGAAAAAGGGGTGGCTCCCTCCCTCCCCCTTCGTCTACTAGAGGTGCGGTGGCCTACCGCTGTGATGGCGAACCTATGGTAGGTGTGCCGGAAGTAGCACGCAGAGCCACTTCTGCCAGCACACGAGAGGTGGCCTGGAAGAGGTGCCCGCCCGCCAGTTGATCGTTGGGTATCTGGCGGGCATACACAGGGGGGGGGGGTCTTATGAGCATGCGCAGGGGGTGTGAGTGGGGGCGCGTGCATTGCCTTCTGGGTGCTGGCATGGGAGCGCACACACACTTTTCGGCACAGGAGTCCAGAAAGGTTAGCCACCACTGGCCTAGCGGTTAAGACGCTGGGCTTGTCACCCAGAAGGTTGACCGTTTTGAGACCCCGGTGCCGTGCAAAGGGGTGAGCTCCCGTTCCTTGCTCCAGCTTCCGCTCCCCCCTCCCCCCCCCCAGCAGTTCGAAAACGTGCGAAATGCGAGTAGATAAATAGGTACCACTTTGGCGGGAAGGTCGCAGAGTTCTGTGCACCTTCGGCCTAGAGTTATGCTGGCCACATGAACACGGAAGCGTCTTCAGACAACCCGTCCTAGAGTCGGACCCCAGGCGGGCAAGGGGAAAACCTGACCTCTATCAAAGGAGATTTGGCTGCCCCAGTGTCACCGTCCGATGCCTCCGGGCGCACACTCCCACCCTCCCATTCTTGCTAACTCTGCCCTGTCCTGTTTGGTCTGCAGCTCGCAGTCGTCATGTGGCTGATGACGTACGTCGGGGCCATTTTTAATGGGATCACCCTCCTCATCCTTGGTAAGTTGCAAAGAGAGATAGAGATGAAAGCATGGACAGTTCCCCAGTGACCAGGCAAATTTCTCCTTAGTTCTAGGTTTCTTCTCTCCTTGCTAAGTTTCCATCTGTTGCTTCTTGTCCTGCCTTCAGGTGCTTTGGAGAATAGCTTGACTCCCTCTTCTTTGGGGCAACCCCTGAGATATTGGAACCCTGCTATCACGTCTCCCCTAGTCCTTCTTTTCATCAGACTAGACATACCCAGTTCCTGCAACTGTTTGTTATGTTTTAGCCTCCAGTCCCCTAATCAAAAATGCCACAGCTTCCCCTCAAGTTTCCCCCTTCTGGGGCAAAGAGCATTTACTGTAGAGAGGCCTGCTTTCAATTCTGAGGCCTGTCCTCAATTTTTAAAGTAGCTTTTTGGTTGTGGAGAACTGTTGATTGGCCCCACACCCTCTCCGGAATCAAGCTTCACCCCATTTGACCTTTAATGCCTTTCTTCTTCCTCTTTTTTTAGGGGAATTGCTGGTTTTCAGCATGCCGGTCGTTTATGAGAAATATAAGGTAAGGTAGCTTCGGTCCCAAAAATTCTGGGCAAGCCATTTGGAAATAATAATGATAATAATAATGGTAATAGGGTTTGTGTCTCCCAAGATTGCTGAAATATTGGGATTTTGGAGAAAGTTGGTGGACTTTGACAGTATTAGGGGACTTTGGCCACTTCACCGCTTTTTTTTCTAGATAAAACAGCAACGGGGAATCCCCAACTTTTTCTCAAGCTTTGAAACATGCAGAGAACAGGGCGGTGTGTTCAAAAAAAGGGGAGCAGAATTTGTGATCCCACTTTGGGGGCGTTTGGAAAGCTTGTTAGGACTGGAAGGGTAAATAGGAACGGAAGGCAATGTGTTTTATTTCTTCTTTATTTTTCAAACATGGAATATTGCCGCATTCTTTTTCAGCATTTTATTCCCTTTCTGTTTTTTTAAATGGGGAACAGAAAACTAGAGGATGGGGACCTGTGTTGAAAGTCTAAAAGACAAGAATTCCTGACCTCAGGCACCTTTTACGACGTGTAGATTTCAACTCTCAGAATTCCCAAGCTGGCAAGGCCCAAAGCAGGACCGGCTGGGGAATTCTGGGAGTTGGTCCACATGTCTTAAAGTGGTCAGGAAGCACTGACCTAAGAGCAGGGGGTGACAGACCAGAGCTATGAATGGGAGAGGGAAGGAGGAGTCAAACGCATCATCAGTCTTGAGTCTGTTCAAGCCCACAAGAGATCTAAGGCCAGCCCACCATGAATTCCATTGAAATTCCTATTTGTTTGGACAGCAGTTCATATTCTTGTAGAGAGAATAAGCTTGTAATAATCTCTTCATTTGAACTGCCGGATTTCCTGACTGCCACCCTGGACAGAAATGTATAAGTTTGACACTGTATGACCCTCTTTGCTATCCCTGACTATCTTCCCTGTTGCTTTCGATCCTCAGACTCAGATCGACCATTATGTCGGGATCATCCGGGATCAAGCCAAATCCGCCGTCACAAAGTGAGTGGCACGAAAAGATACTGAGTGGTTCTACGCAGTCTCTGAGGTGGAAATGAAGAAGGCTCGGTCTCGTAGTTGTGAGACATTTCCCTCCCACTGCCAGCTCCTCAGAATGGGTGGAGGTGGCTTAGGTGTGCTGGGGGGGGGGTGTCCCAGGATTCCCCTTGATGATGAAAGGCCATTAGCCAAAACTGAGGTAGTTGGGCTTCACAGGGGAGGAGGGAGGGAGGGGAGGAAGGAAGGAAGGAAGGAGAAACGGAGAACAGGTGGGAAGAAGGAAAAGAGGGAGGGAAAAGAAAAATGAGAAGGGGAGGAGAAAGGGATCGACACATGGGAAGGAAAGAGAGAGAGATGATAAATAGGATGGATGGATGGAAGGAAGGAAGGAAGGAAGGAAGGAAAAGGAGGAACAGTGGGTTGGAAGAAGGAAAAGAGGAGAGGAAGGGAAAAGAAAAATGAACAGGGGAGGAGAAAGGGATCGACACATGGGAAGGAAAGAGATATGATAAATAGGATGGATGGAAGGGAAGGAAGGAAGGAAGGAACAGTGGGTTGGAAGAAGGAAAAGAGGGAAAAGGAAAATGAGAAGGAAGGGGAGGAGAAAGGGATCGACAGATGGGAAGGAAAGAAAGAGATGATAAATAGAGAGAGAGAGGAAGAAAGAAAGGAAGGAAAAGGAGAAACTGGGTTGGAAGAAGGAAAAGAGGGAGGAAAAAAAATAAGAGGAAGGAAAGGAAGGGATAGATGGAAAGGAAGGAAGGAAGGAAATTTCACTTTGCTGGACAATCAAAAATCGTAGCCTCCACATTTGACAATCAAATAAATATGAAACCTCTTAAAAATAATTGGGGGATTACGGATATTAAAAATGCTCCGAGGGCTATTAACCTTCCTCCCCTTCTGTTTTACCTTCATCTCTTTTTTCCTCCCTCCCCTGGGCTGGGGAACGGCTCTCAGAAGAAAACCCAGGGTTGCAAATACTCTTCTGTGTTTAGCTTTCTCAGTCCCTCCCAGAGGCAAAAAAAAATAAAGTAGGAGGCCTTTGCAAGGCGTTCTTAAAAAAGAATTGAGAATCGGCTGCAGCCAGAACCCAGCCACCCGGGGGGGGGGGGGGGGAGTTTTCCGTGGCCCTGCTCCTCCTCCTCCGTTCTCAGGGCCTTTTCTCTCTCTCTCTCTTTCTTTCCCCAGGATCCAAGCGAAGCTGCCCGGCACCGTGAAGAAAAAGCCCGAATAACTTTCTCCAGCACACAAAAGACCCAGCCATTAACAAAATCCACTCCACCAACAACAACAACAACAAAAAAATACTCCCTTTTGTGTCATGGCTATAATCACTGTTACTCGTATCTTATGAAGGAACTTGCCAAGTCAGCTTGATGTCTGCGTTCCAAGCTTACTGATTGTGTTTTATTATTATTATTATTATTATTATAATATTGTTATTATTATGATGATTACTACTACCATCATCCTCACCCCTTCCCTCCCCAAAAGCCGAAACACTGAGTTCCCCAAATGCACTGGAATAATCATGAACTGGTTTACCGGGTAGTTTTTAAAAACTTGAGAAGAAGGGGGTGGGGGGGGGGGGGTTGGCTTTGGAAAGAGCCCCCTGCAAGTGGGGAGGGGGGAATCCTTGGAGGAAAAACACCCCCCCCCCCGCCCCTCAAAAGCAAAGGCCGCATGGTTCCTCAATTCCCCCCCCCCCAGGTGAGAAATCCCCAAGTTGAACCAACCCAAGTTTTTTTCCCCCTTCGCTCCCCTCCTTCCCTGGTGAAAGGTGGGGTCTCCAATTTGGGTGGGTGGGTGGACTAAGGAATCTGCTGCACCAGCTTTGCAGCTTCCTTATCTCTTCCCCCCCCCCCCCCCCCAAAAAAAAATGCTCTTAATTAAGGAAGCTCTGGGCAGCCTTTCTCTCTCCTTTCTTTCCTCTTCTCCTTGGAAATAGAAATATTCTATAACTTCGTTCCCTCTCTTTCTTTTGGCTTATCCTCCGTTGTTTCTTCCTTCTCTTTCCCCCGAATCTTGTATTTTTTTTCTTCCCCTGTGTGATCCTGAACTGAAAAAAAAAGAAAATGCTGTAACAAATGGCCGTCCTAAAACACACACACAATCCTCCTCCCCCTTTTCATCCCATTTTAGCCTCAAAAGACGGCAAGGAATCCCTCCCTCTTTCTTCGAAGACCTTCCCTCTTTTTTTTTTTTAACTTTTTCCCTTCCCCTTTTCTCGATACTTGCTTCGGAAAGGGAGAGAGGAGCAAGGCTGAAATTCAGATTCAGGGAAGAGCAAACAGGCTAGTCCTCATGGAGGTGCAGCCTTTTTTGAGCAGAGAGAGAAAGAGAAAGTGTGTTTTTTTAAAAAAAAAAAAAATTCCCATGGATTTCCATGGCTGTTTTTCCCTTTCCGGCAAAAGTGGAAACTTAACTGGGCTTTTAAAGAGGGAGAAATAAAGAGGCCACATCTCTTTGTTGAGAGGCTGAAAATTGAAGGGGGAGGGGATTTTGGGGGGGAGGGGGAAGGAAGACACCCCCCCCCCCCAGAAAGAAATAGGAAGCTGATATAGGAAGGATTGCCTTCCGCACCCCAGCCGAAGCTGCCTCGGTTTCTTCCCCTTCCCGCAACCCACCCTCCCTTGGCAAACTGCTCCTCAGGTTGCTGTTTTAAAAGTGGGGAGGGGGTGGCACAGGCTCGGGGAAGGGAGACCCTCAACGAATCAGCCCAAGATCTTTGCTCGGGGAAGAGCATCCCATCTGTGCCGTAATTATTTTCCACAAAGGAGAAAAGCCCCACAGGGTAGAGGGGCAGGTTGGTTCTTGGGGTGCCACTCAGGACCCCTCTCCCCCCCCTTTTTTTGAGCGAGAGTTGCATGCATTTCCAACATGCTTCCATGCCATCCTCTGCTCCCAAGGAGACCCCCCCCCCTTAAGCCTCTGATTTCTCTCCCCTCTTCAAAAAAAACCTCCCCACCTTTCCCTCCCTCCACCCTCCCCAAATACCCTTTTTCAAAGCCTTTTTTTTTGCACCAGATGCTTCCAACATCTGTTTCTGTCACTGCTGTGTTTGCCTACTGTGGAACAAGACTACCTTTTGCGCCCGGGCAGACTTTTTTCTTCTTTCTTTTTTTAAAAAAGAATATACGTAGATGGCAAAGACAAGAATTACCCACAACGGCCCTTCGCATCCGATGTGCTTTAATGGGACAGGGGTAGCAGGAAAGCTTTGAGGCTTAACAGTGTGGGGTGGGAAGGGGGCGAGAGGGTCTCGACTGTCCTTTGATGTGGTGTTGAATAATAAAGGAGCACTTGGTGATCTCGAAATCTTTGGTTTCCCCCCCTCCCCTCCCCTCCCCTCCCCAAAATAAGAAAGCAACACGAAACCAGAACAATGGCATCGTCTTTCAAGGCAGCACTTCTGCTCTTGTTGATTTTGCAACGCTTCAAAACTCTATTTTTGCAACTTAAAAAATGAAGGCAATTTAATTAATCCTCTTTTTGGGATGGTGGTCGTTCCCCCTATCCCCTCAAATCTGTTGTGCTTTTGGGATCCGATTGCCTTCATTTTTAATGGCACAGCAGCGTCAGCTAAAGAGTACCCCGTTTTATATTTCATATTTCTTAAACATGGTGTGGTGGTGAAGGCATCAAGCTAAAATAGAGGTCTTTAAACTCAGCTATGCTGGCTAGAGAATTCTGAGAACTGAAGTCCACAAGTCTTAAAAGTTGCCAAGTTTGGGGACCTCTGAGCTGGAAGCTAGGAGATGGGGAGTTCTAGTACCACCTTGGGCACAAAGCCAGCTGGGTCACCTTGGGCCAGCCTCTTTCTCCCAGCCCTAGGAAGGTGACAATGGCAAACCCCTTCTGAAAAACCTTGCCAAGGGCATGGGTTTCTCTAGGCAGTCTCCGAGAATCAGACACAACTGAATGGAAAGGGGAAAGAATCAGCTTAAGAACAATTGAATGGCCCATATTTACTTCCTACTTAATTTGGGAGGTTGCCCCCCAAAATCCCAACCCCCAAAATAGTTCCATTGTTGGTGCTAAGCAAGGGCCAGCCTGGTTGAGTTCTTATTTGTCTTAAGATATGTCTCCAAGATTGGCGACTTAAAAGACTTGTAGACTTCCAACTCCCAGAATTCCCCAGCCTGGATTTCCTTGATGGCTGGGGGATTCTGGGAGTTGGAAGTCCACGAGTCTTTAAAAAGTTGCCCATTTGGAGAGCCCTGGTTTAAGATGAGGAATATGAAGACTTGTTTGGTTGCCGACGCCAGAATTGGCCCACAGTTGAGCTCCCATCAAATGGCTAGAAACGGCAAAGCAGCTGGTCATCCACTCCCATTTTGGGGGAAGCTGCCCTGGGGGAAGGACACTCCAGAGGCAAAAGGTCACTTCAGCTGGACAACAGCTGAAGGCACACAGCCACAGCTGCCTGGAAGCGAAGAGAAAACCTGAAAAACAGCAAAATCTGTTTTCTGATCCAACCCGTTTGCCTTCCATGATGGCAGCTTGCTCACTCTCCTTCCCCGAGATGGCTGGGATTCGAACTCACTTCCTTGCCCGCTCCCCTTTGAAAAGAGCTATCTGGGGATCTCCCAGTCTTGGCACTCGACCTCATACTGCAAAATCAGATCCACACGATCTAGTTTTTTTTTTTTTACTCCCAAACCCACAGCAGCAAAAGGGAAAACTTGGGAGCCCCCAAAACTTTACAAAGAAGGAACCTTCGAGTTGCGTTTTAAAATAGCAGAACTTTTAAAGGGATTTTCCCCCCCTCCTTCCATAACCTGTTTTTACAAAATGTTGTGCTCGTATATATATAATATATATATATAATATAAAAACATTTCGTATCGATGCAAAACACTTCCCCCCGGCACCCACAAGCAACGGAGACATAAGTTCCCACACAGTCACAAGATTATCATCATCGACAATGTTTTTTTTTTGGTGGCAAAACTCAAAAAGGACATGAACAGGGCCAGCCGTGAAATGCACCCACCGGCCATTTAGGAGAAAGGGATGATGAATGGAAGGAAGAAACAAAGGCTACATCATTTTGGGAAGGAAGGAAAGAGGAGGCGAACTCTCCTTTGCCAAAAATATGGGTGTGGTGCCTGGTTTATAGGTAGCTCCTTTTTTGCCCTCAAAGCTGTTTAAAAACCAGTTTATCCCACTGCGAGTTCTACCAGCAAGAGCCCGCTGAATCTAGTGGAGAATTTTCTGCATAATTGCTCTATAAAAAAAGTTAAAAAGTTCAGGGATTCTTCAGGGCAACGGCTGCAAAACCAGTTAGGATCGCTTTTGCTGTCTCAAGGCAACGCGGAATATCAAAGCGATGCAGCTTGAGCCCAAGCACTAACATACAATTTGATTGCCCTCCAATTGCAGCCTGCAACTCTAAAAGACCGGGTGAAAATTGGGCACTTTTTTTTTGCTGATGACCCCAAGCACCCCTAGGATGCAGGATCGCAGGCGAGAAGTTCCAGAAGGTGCAATTCAGGAAGATCCGGAAAGTCTTTTAATGACGATTCCTGGTTTAGCTCGTTTTTTGCTAAGCAATCCAGTTAAACTAAAGAGGTTTTTCCCAGATCAGTCAGTCACTCTCGTAGGCCAAACCCTTTTCCACCCCCCACCCCCCATCTCTTACCAATTTGATCCCTAATAAAGGAAAATGTTTGTAGCTCAGGGTTAAAATGAGGTGGTGCCCTCTGAGCTTGGTTGTTTTCTTGCAGACGTTTCATAACCCAGCTAGATAACATCATCAGCGCTAGAAGCACCATTTGCAACAAACCTTGCTAGCACTGATTGAAGTTACCTAGTTGGGTCATGAAACGTCTGCAAGAAAAACCACCTAGCTCAGAGAGCACCAGTGTCCCCCACTGTCCTTCCTCTTCCTCCCCTCTTCCTCCTCCATAATCCCAACTCCCTTCTAGCACTGATGATGTTACCCGGTTGGGTCATGAAACGTCTGCAACAAAAGCACCAAGCTTAGGAACGCTTCAATTTGATCCCTACATCTTTCCGAAGCCGTTTCCCGAAAGACCCTCCTCGCTGGCCCATTACGGGTCAAGCCATTTGGGTGCAGCCTAGAGGGTCCTCTGAGAAAGCCCCAGCCCTCGCATTCCTTCTTAAACAGCAGACTTTAGTCTCCTGTCATTTCTTAGCCGGGATTTATATCTACCGTTCCAAATTGTGCCCTGTTCTTTGGAAGGATCTGCAACCCACCTACTCGATGCAGAAGGAAAACCCAGTGCTCGGATGGAAGTCCTCCATGATCTCCTTAACCATTTACTACACAGGAACCGGCCTGGAATCCAGGGGGAAGGGAAGTGCCAAAATTCATAGAAGAGCAAACCTGCAAAACCATCTATGAGACATTTATTTGTTTTTCCTGGACTGCATTAGTTGGGATATTTAAAAGGGTTGGTTTATTTTATTTTGTTACTTTTGTGTACCCCCAAAATATCACAGCTTAAGCTGTCCTTCTGTTTCCTTCTGTGCTGAATTGCTGAGTTTTTAATATATATATACATATATATATATATATATATATATATGGAAATACTCAATTCTTCACGGAAGAAAGCATGTGACCGATGCTGCTTCTCTGCCTGGCATGGTAACTAAACACAATGGATTTATCTTGTGATGGGTCAGCTCTTTGACACGTGCTTTCAAGTACAACTCCAAGAGAAAACTGTGAACTCAGCTCAAATTTCCCCCCGGGATTTTCCTTTAAGTGACGCCACCCCCCCACCCCCAGTTCTGGGTGCAAGTCGCCGTTATTCAGCTTTGGGGCTCAGGAGAAACAGAATTTATAATATCCCTGGAGAAATTCTCCTACAGCAGTGGTGGCTAACCTTTTTGGGCTCCTGTGCTGAAAATTGCACACGTGCTAGAACAGGGCTCTCCAACCTTGGCAACTTTTAAGACTTGTGGACTTCAACTCCCAGAATTCCTCAGCCACAAGTCTTAAAGTTGCCAAGCTTGGAGACCTCTGTGCTAGAAGACGACATGACCCCTGCACATACGTGCGCGATCCCGTCACCCCTTTACCTGGATTGCGTATGCCCGTGCCTCCCAGCTGATTTTTCGGCCTCCTAGAGGTTCAAGGGAAGCCTCTGCAGCCTTTGTGGGATGAAAAATGGGCCCGTTTCGTCACTTCCTGTATTTCTGGAAATACCAGAAGTGATTAAACGGGCCTGTTTTTCGGCCTACAAAGGCTGCAGAGGCTTCCCTCAAGCCTCTGGGTGGCTGAAAAAGGCCCCAAACAGGCCGAAAAATCAGCCGGGAGGCGCGCGCATGCCCAGTGCAAGTAAGTTTGGCTGGGGCTCGCGTGCCTGCACCAATGGCTCCGTGTGCCACCTGCGTGCCACAGCTTCGCCATCACGGTATTATAGGCTTTGGAATAAAAAGGCCATACTTATTGCAGGGCACTGTTGCAAAACCGAAAGCTTGCCTTTTGGAATAAGCACCACCCGCCCACAATGCCTGGTACTAATCCCTCCCACGTCACAACTCCGCTTCCCAGCGCAGGCTGGCCAACATTTCCTCCACTCCTTCTATCACCTGTTCCTCGTTCTTCGTTTTCTAACGCTTGCATGAAAACGTTCCTGAGGCAGGAAACCAAAAAAAAAACCCAATTCCAGAGGAGAAATCCTTGTCAGTTTGTAGCATGCAACTTCCCAATTTTTTTTTTTAAAAGGAAAACCTAAAAAGCAGGCCCGTCTGCACCAGGTCAACGCCACCTGGGTTCCAGGTAAGGGTTATTAACATTAGGCCCAGCCTTGGCTTGGAGAGCTGCTTTCTAACCCTGAGCGACAACTCTGGTAAGGCAAGGATGTTTTTTTCCCCGAACTAGTTGACAACCGAAGCTGCCGCGGGGCCGGCTCGTACCTCTGAATACCACAACGCAAGAGTCCAAAATAAAATAAAATAAAAACCACATCTACCAGCCTATTAAGTGCTTTCCTGAAGCAAAGCTGCAGGAGAAGGAATGCCATGCGTGAAGGTTCAGCAAATCGCAATCCTGCTATTTCTTCCCTCCCCCTTCCCCGATGATGATTACAGTTTCAAGATAAAGTCTACCTCTCGGTTTTCCATTCCTGACATCCTTGCTTTTTTTCTCTGTTTGGCTTGATTTTTTCTTTTTTTCCCAGCTCTGACCCCCAAGTTTTCGGAGTCAAAAATCTCCGCACCCCAGAGGGGCAAAACAAAAAAAATAATAATAATATTGTGGCTGCTGGAACACAACATGCAATGAAACAAATTCTCTGGTCAAGAAGGAAAAGAATTTGGGGGCCTCTGCAAGCGTCGGTTCCAGTGGCAGCTTCTCCTTCGAAAAACATTTCCACCCTCTCGGCTGTCCGCAGCACAGGACGCAAGGAGAGGAGAAACCGTTCCGATTCACCGTTTTTTCCCCCCGATGGTTCCAAGAACTGGTTTGGCTAAACTGCGCACAGGGAGACTTTGTAACCCAACGCCGTTTTCCCTGCCTCTTCCGCGCCGGGCTTAACGTCCCGAGTTTCGGAATCAATGCCCGCAGTGGGCGTTTTGGGACCCGTCGCCCTGCCGCGCCTGGCAATGCGCTCGTTTTCGCTGTAAGCTTCGAGGATTGTCTGTTTCTCTAGCTCGGTGTACTCCAGAGAGAACCGATGCACCTGGAGGATGTGCCGTTTGATGGTGCTGACCTTCAGGGTGGCCAGCGTGCCCCCGCACACCATGCAGATCAAACCGTGTTTCTGCTCGTCGTAGTCCATCAGGTACTGCACCCGCCAGCGGGGCTGGTAGTTCCGGCGTTGGCTCCGGCGAGACAGGGCCCCGGCCGGTGTGGAGGTAACCCCTGGAGACGGCTGAGGCAGGGCCAGCCTGTCTGCTCCGGGCGCGTCTTCCTCCCTCTTAGGAGTGGCCCAGGCCTCTGGGGAATCCTCTGGAGAAGCAGCTGGCTTGTAAACATGCCGCGATTCAGCTGTAAAGCGAGAACAAAAGAGAGTGGAGAGCTTGTCGAGAACAATTGTGTTTTTATGCAAAGGGACAGAGGCTGGGATTCCTCACTAGTTATCCTCTTTTCAGCTTGGAACGGTGCTGCTCAACATTTGCAATTTTAAGGGATCTAGACTTTAACTCCCAGAATTAAGGTGGGTGGACTTCAATTCCCAGAACCCCCAGCCAGCCTGCTTTAAGATAGGTGGACTTCAACTCCCAGAATCCCCCAGCCAGCATGCCTTAAGATAGATGGACTTCAATTCCCAGAATCCCCCAGCCAGCCTGTTTTAAGATGGGTGGACTTCAACTCCCAGAATTAAGATGGATGGACTCCAATTCCCACAATCCCCCAGCCAGCCTGCTTTAAGATAGATGGACATTAACTCCCAGAATCCCCCAGCCAGCCTGCTTTAAGATGGATGGACTTCAATTCCCAGAATCCCCCAGCCAGCCTGCTTTAAGATAGATGGACTTCAACTCCCAGAATTAAGATGGGTGGATTTCAATTCCCAGAATCCCCCAGCCAGCCTGCTTTAAGATGGATGGACTTCAATTCTCACAATCCCCCCCATCAGCATGCTTTAAGATGGGCGGATTTCAACTCCCAGAATGCCCCAGCCAGCTCTAACCCTAAGTTATGCTGAAGGGCAAATCCTGGAAAAATCCATTTTAAAATTACCACGGTTGAGAATCATTCAATATATCAGTATACAAATCACTTTGTATATTGTAATGGGGTCTTATGGTTGGCTGTGCACCGCCCTGAGTCCTTCGGGAGAAGGGCGGTATATAAATATAATAATAAATAAATAAATAAATAAAATAAGTCACGTGCCTCCCTTTCCCAAAAAAAACCTGTATGGCAACCAAGGCAGTTCCAGCCTCCTCATGACAATCTATAGGGATGCGGTGGCTCAGTGGCTAAGACGCTGAGCCTGTCGATCAGAAAGGTCTGCAGTTCGGCGGTTCGAATCCCTAGCGCTGCGTCACGGAGTGAGCTCCCGTTCCTTGTCCCAGCTTCTGCCAACCTAGCAGTTCGAAAGCACGTTAAAAAAAATGCAAGGAGAAAAAGAGGGACCCCTTTGGTGGGAAAGGAACAGCATTCCGTGCGCCTTTGGCGTTTAGTCCTGCCGGCCACATGACCACGGAGACGTCTTCGGACAGCGCTGGCTCTTCGGCTTTGAAAACGGAGATGAGCACCGCCCCCTAGAGCCGGGAACGATTAGCACGGATGTGCCAGGGGAACCTTTTTTACCTTTACCATGACACCCGTGCAACCCACATACAGACGTTCCCTCACCTTGGTCCACCTCCGCATCCGTTTCCGGCTGGGAGTCGTCGGCATCCGTGAGGCGGGCTACCTTTTGGTTCCACTCCTGCACGATGAGAGCTTTGACGTGGTGACTGAGCTGCGTGGAGTCGGGGTGCTTCTGCTGGATGTGCCTCTTGATGGTGCTCATTTTGAGCGTGGCCAGGGTGCTCCCACAAACCATGCACACCAACCCGTGGCGCAGCCCATTGTAGTCCATTAAGTATTCCACCCGCCAGTGTTCCTGGAAGTACCGGCGGTGGTCTCGGCCACGGGCCGGAACGCGAGGGCTGCTCCCTTCCGAGTCCCACGGGCCGGCCTCATCCATCCCCTCCTCTGCCGTGGGGCGATCTGGGGAAGCCGAAGAGTCCAGCTCTTTCCTGCTCAGATCCTGCTGGGCAGACATGCCGGTTTCTGGATGGGTTGACAAGAAACAGAAAAAACATACAATGAACGGTTGCAGGAACAGGGCTTGGCTGGTCTAGGGAAGAGAAGGACCAGGGGAGACAGGAGAACAGTCTTCCAATATTTGAGGGGCTGCTCCAGAGAGGAGGAGGGGGGTCAAGCTATTTTCCAAAGCACCAGACAAGGAATAATGGATGGAAACTGATCAAGGAGAGGCTCAACCTAGAAATAAAGAGGAATTTTCGGACAGTGAGAACCCCATCAACCCATGGAACAGAAGTTGCCTTCGGAAGTTGTGGGAGCTTCATCCCTGGAGGCTTTCAAGAAGAGACTGGATTGCAATCGGTCAGGAATGGTATAGGGTCTCCTACTTGGGTTAGGGGGTAGCAAGCAGTTCCACTGGTTAATTGCTCTATCAATAAAGTTCTCCTTAGTTCTAGTTTGCTTCTCTGATTAGTTTCCATCCGTTGCTGCTTCTTTTTTTTATAAGTGTTTTTTATTTTATTTGAAATACATACAATTCAGATTTCATTTAATGGTGTGTTATCTGGGTACAAAAATCGTGTGCAATAAGTTAAATTTTACAACTGTATTCATTACTTTGATATTAATTCTCGATTCTTATCTTTATTTTATTTATTTATTTTGTCAAACAATTATTAGATAACAGGTATAAGTATAAACATGGTTATAAATACATGAAATGGATATGAGTAAGAAATAAAAGAAACCATAGGACAGGGACGGTAGGCACGTTTTGGTGCGCTTATGCACGCCCCCTACAGACCTCTTAGGAAAGGGGTGAGGTCAATAGGAGACAGTCTAATGTTGAAGATTTTGGGGTTTGGGGAAGCAACCACAGAGTCAGGTAGAGTATTCCAGACATTGACTACTCTGTTGCTGAAGTCGTATTTCCTGCAATCAAGTTTGGTACAGTTTATCTTCAGTTTATATCTATTTTGTATCTTTTATTTATATCTTGTATTGTTTTGGTTAAAGCTGAAGTATTCATTGATAGGTAGGATTTTATTATTGATACACATAGTATTTCTATCACTCTAACACCCCTCTTCTTAACATGCTTAATTATATAAACCTATTTTCTGTATTTCACTAGTCTATTAGCTCCTTCTAGCTTTCATATTTTTCCCCTCTGGCCATCGATAAAATAAGTTCCCGTATCTGGTAATATTCAGTTTGTTCCTTCTCTTTAATTGCAAGTGCTCATCTATTCGTTCCTGCACATTCTGAATATTTTTCTGATCACATTTTCATCAGTAGGAATCTCTTCACTTTTCCCCATCTGTTGCTTCTTGTCCTGTTGCCAACAAGGTTGACTTCCCTCTTCCTTTTTTCCTTTTATTTATTTATTTAAAAAAATTTGCCTATCTGTTTACATTAACAGTACTGTGTCATTAATAATACACATATTTACATTTATTCCTATACATTAATTCTTATTTCTGTGTTCTACCCATTTGTGTCATCTATCCCAAACCGCTTAATATTCCGATTCGTCCATGCCTTTTAATTCCGCTGTGAGTTTATCCATCTCAGCACAGTCCAGTATTTTTTGTATCTGGTTCTCTTCGGATTGTATCTTTTCTGTTTTCCAGCCCTGTGCAAAGGCTACCCTTGCCGCCGTTATTATATGTAAAATGATGTATTGGATTTGTTTGCTAAATTTCACCCTTAATTATTCCTAATCAAAATATTTCAGGTTTAAATTTGATTTGGTGTTCTGTAATTTCTTGTAACCATCTTTGCATCTTCATCCAATATTTTCTAGCTTTTGGGCATTGCCACCACATGTGAAAAAAATGTTCCATCTTTTTGTTTGACCCCCTTTTCTCTGGAAAGCTGCTATTACATCACCCTTAGTCCAGGGTTAATTCTTCTCCCCCCGTCTCACCTGTGTCCTCTACGTTTCTCCCCTCGGCTCCCATAACCAACTCTCGAGAGTTCCACGCCTCCAGGATAGCCCCCTTTTCAGCCGGGGTGAAGCCAAGAGAAGTGGGGTGCGCTTCCATCACATGACGCTTGATGTCATCCAGGTTCAAACTGGGCAGGGAGGAACCGCACATCATACAGAAGAGACGGTTGCCCTGGGGATCGTAGTCCATCAGGAATTCGGACTGGAACCAGCTCTGCAACGATTGCTTCAAATACTGCTCCAAGCTCTGGGACTCGCCCTCCGAGGAAGATTTTAGGGTGAGGCCAGAGGGACGGCGTACCCCACGAGAGTGAAGAGTAGCCGGCCCACGGCATCTCCGGCGATTTCCGTCCAGGGAGACCTCTCCTGCATGGAACAAGACGGGTAAAACATTTTTTTTTTTTTCATTTTCCAGCAAGTCCCATTCTGTTGTTGAAAATCAGAATTTGTTGGGGTTTTTTTAGAAAAAGGATCAGAGCTGGAAGCGGCTGGGAATGAAATGGGAAGGGCTCAAACCCCCCCCCTCCTCATTGGCTGGGGTTTGAACCAGAAAGAAATGAAGGAAGACTTAGAACCGACCGGACAGGTTATAGAATTGTGTTTGGTTTCAATTTTTCCTAACTTAGAACCCCTTTTTGAACTCTGTGAGGACACCCTTCTTTTTCATTTAAAAAAAACAAAAACCTGTTATTTCAATATTTGTTTTTGAACGTGCTGCCACATATTCAACATTTGACAGCAGCCTTCAAATACTAAAATAGGTAGGAAAAGAAAATAAACATTATGCAATTCCACCTGTTCGGAGCAACTCTGGACATACATGTAAAGCCCCCTTACAACTTACGGTTTCAATCACACAACAATCACCTGAAAAGGTGGCTGACATTTTAAAATGAATTAAAATCAAAGAATGGGATGTCAAGAGAAGCTTGTTCAAGAAGCCATGAAGAGAGAGAGAGAGAGATAAGAGAGAGAAAGCTTTTTAACTCCATGGTCTTGCTTTATAAATATCTCTTGATTTTTTTCAGGAAGATTAGGTAGATAGATAGATTAGATTAGATTAGATTAGATTAGATAGATATGGATGGATAGATAGATAGATAGATAGATAGATAGATAGATAGATAGATAGATAGATAGATAGATAGATAGATAGATGGATTAGAAAGATTAGATAGATAGATTAAATAGATGGATTAGATAGATAGATAGATAGATAGATAGATAGATAGATAGATAGATAGATAGATAGATAGATAGATAGATAAAGATAGATAAGATAGACAAATATGGATGGGTGGGTGGGTGGATGGATAGATAGATAGAGATAGATAGAGATAGATAGAATAAGAGATGATAGAGATCAAGAGCATGTCTGTGCCTTCAAGTTAATTTTTTTTCTTGAAGTGATTTCTTGAACATATCCCTGTAGTTTTCTTGGCAAGACTTCAAGAGTGGTTTGCCATTGTCTTCTTTCCCAGGACTGAGAGAGAGTGACTGGCCCAAGGTCACCCTGCCAGCTTTGCTTTTAAGGTGGGTCAAGAACTCATCATTTCCCATTTTCTAGCCTGGTGCTCTTAGCACTACACCAAACTGTCTCTCTAGATAGATATTAGATAGATAAATACTAGATATTAAACAGAAATTAGGTAGATGTTAGATAGAAATTATACAAAAGATTAGAAATTAAAGATTATAAATTAGATAAAGATTAGACATTAAAGATTATAAATTAGATAAAAGATTATAAATTAAAGATTATAAATTAGATAAAAGATTATAAATTAGATAAAAGATTAGACATTAAAGATTATAAATTAGAAATTAAAGATTATAAATTAGATAAAAGATTATAAATTAGATAAAGATTATAAATTAGATAAAAGATCAGAAACTAGATAAAAGATTAGAAATTAAAGATTAGAAATTAGGTAGATTAGAAATTAAAGATTAGAAATTAGATAGATTAGAAATTAAAGATTAGAAATTAAAGAAAATAGATAAAAGATTAGACATTAAAGATAATTAGAAATTACAGATCAGAAATTTGATAGAAATTTTGATAAAAATTAGAAATCCGATCGATACGGTAGATATATTTGGTAGTCATCCAACATGAGTTCTTCACTACCCAAATGCATTTCCTGCTTTAAACTCCCAACAAGCGCATTTTGGGACGTTCCAGGCCAGGCCAAAACCAGACGCCCCACCGCCACCAATCTAGAATCCTGCCCCAAAAGATGCCCAGCCTACCGTCATCCCTGGGGGGTGCCCTGGATCCCTTGGCAGCCTCGCGGGGCCCCTCCGTCTCCATCTCCAGGCCCAGGTGTGCGTCCCAACTGTTCATGATGACTTCCTTCTCCTGGGTGCTCCAGGTGAGGGAGTAGGCGTGTTTCTGTCGAATGTGCCTCTTGATGGTGCTCAGTTTGAGCGTAGCCAGCGAGCTGCCGCACACCATGCAGATCATGCCGTGCCGCGCCGCATTAAAGTCCATCAGGTATTCGGCCCGCCAGTGCTCGTGGTAATAGCGCCGGTGGTCCCGCCCAGGAATCCGGCTTTTGCCAGGCCTAGACGCTCGCGCTTCGCAATGGTCCGAGTATTTGCGTCCTCCGGCCAAGAGGGACATGGGGTCCTTTTTGGTAATCCCCCGTAGCAAGCCGTTCCCAGCAGGACGCAAAAGTCGTTCAGAGCTTGACTCACCGCTATGTTGGGAATCCGGACAGGTGGAATCTCCTGGTGAGATAAGATACAAAGGCTCAGTTTTATTCACTCGAACAAAATAAAAAGGGAATAGAATAGAAAGCAGAATAGAAAGCAGAATAGAATAAAAAAGGAATAGAATAGAAAGCAGAATAGAATAGGGAACAGAATAGAATAAAAAAGGAATAGAAAGCAGAATAGAGTAGAATAGAATGGAATAGAATGGAATATAGAGAAGAATAGAATAGAGAATAGAATATAGAGAAGAAAAAATAGAATAGAATGGAATATAGAGAAGAATAGAATAAGGAATAGAATAGAGAATAGAATATAGAGAAGAAAAAATAGAATAGAATGGAATATAGAGAAGAATAGAATAACGAATAGAATAGAGGATAGAATAGAATAAATAAGGAATAGAATAAGGAATAGAATAAAGAATAGAATGGAATGGAATAATGAACAGAATAGAATAGGGAATAGAATAGAATTCTTTATTGGCCAAGTGTGATTGGACACACAAGGAATTTGTCTTAAGTGCATAAGATCTCAGTATACATAAAAGGAAAAATAAAATACATTCATCAAGAATCATAGTGATAGTCGTAGGTTACTAATCAGCAATCAAATCATACTAGGAAACAAATAAAACAATATAAATTGTAAAGATACAAGCAACATGGTTACTTTATTCCTTTATTGTCATTGCACCTAGTACAATGAAATTAAATGCCTTACGTGTACTTTATACATAAAAACAAAAACAGACATCCTTCTTCGCATTCTATATACAATTGAATTGAAAACCTTTGATATTGCCTTAATGTTGCACTATACAGCAGAATTCAGCTCTGGGATAGCAGCTGTTTTTCAGCCTGCTTGTCCTTGTTTTTATTGTCCTGTATCGTCTGCCAGGTAGTCCTTGACTTATGACCAGAATTGGGAGCAGAATTTCCATGGTTAAGCAAGGCCGTTGCTAAGGGCGCTGCGCCCGATTTGGTCACCTTTTTGGCAGAGTTAAGCGCATCACGTCAGTCGTTCAACGAATCACATTTTGCAAAACTAGTTTCCCCACTGGGTTGTCTCGTCGGAAGGAAGCTGGCTGGGAGGGTCTATAGATTGCTATAGATTAACAGAGTTGGAAGGGACCTTGTAGGTCATCTAGTCCAACCCCCAACCCAAGCAGGAGACCCTGTACCATTCCTGACAGATGGCAGTCCAGACTCTTCTTGAAAGCTTCCAATGATGAAGCTCTCACAACTTCCAAAGGCAACTTCTGTTCCATTGGTTGATTGTTCTGTTAGAAAATTCCTCCTTATTTCCAGGTTGAATCTCTCCTTGTTCAGTTTCCATCCATTGTTCCTTGTCTGGCCTTCAGATGCCTTGGAAAATAGCTTGACCCTTTTCCTCCTCTCTGAGGCAGCCCCTCAAATACTGGAAGATTGCTCTCCTGTCTCCCCTGGTCCTTCTCTTCCCTAGACTAGCCATGTTGATCACGGGATCCCAGGACCCGTTGGTCATAAAGACCTGCTGGTTGCCAGATGGCCCAAGTTTTGATCAGCTGGTTTACCAGGATTTGGTTACTGTGGGGATGCTGCAACGATCATAAAAGGGGAGAACTGGTCATAAGTCACTGTTTCCATTGCCGTTGTAACTTCCATCACTAACTGAATGGGGATATGTTGAGGTTTACTTATATGGAAGGCAACCATGGAAGAAGTCGGCCACCAAAAATTTGATTTGTGGAAATGCCAAGGGCTATCAGTCTTGATGATCCTGGGGTGATCCCTAAAGGTTATTTGCTGAGTGACCAATAGGTTTCCTTGGACAGTTGGTGGACCACTAGAACTGTCCACCTCTCGGTAGACATGAGGGATGATGGAGGAGGAGGAAGAAGAAGAAGAAATACAGGTAATTCTCGACTTGCAACCATTTGTTTACTGACTGTTACAATGGCTCTGAAAACAGTGACTTACGGCTATCATCCACACTTACGACCGTTCCGGCATCCCCTTGGTGAAGTGATCAAAATGCAGGCTGTTGACAACTGACTCATAGTTATGACCACTGCAGCATCCTGGGGGGGGAGGGGTGGTAATATAATCCCGTTTTGCGACCTTCTGATTGAGCAAAGTCAACGGGGAAGCCAGATTCGCTTAACAACCGTGTGACTGAGTTAACGACTGCTGTGATTCCCTCGTCAGCCGGAGCAAGAAAAGGACGTAAAACGGGGCAAAACTCACTTAACAGCTGCCACAAGCATTGGCCACAAGACATGTGGGGCTCCATAGGGGTCATAAAGTTGAGGACTAACTTTAACCCTCGCTCCTCTACAAGGGGGGCTCTCGGAGGCCCTCAGGGGAGGGGGCTCCTTTGAGAAGGAGGGGGGGGGCTTTGCCAGGATGACCAGCCCCCCCCCTTCCCCCACCCCGCCCTCAAATGCTTCTTGGTCCCAACACTCTTTCCAAGGCCAAGCTGTAGCCCACACAATAAGTGAATTTGGGTGGGCAGTATGTGTGTATGTCTGTGTCTCACTGGTCATCTTCAGAGGGAGGGAGTGTGTGTTTGTTGTGTTTGGGTGAGTGGGTGGGTCTCTCCCAGTGGACATCTTCAGGGGGAGTGTGTTAGTGTGTTAGTGTGTTGGTGGTTGTGTGGGTGGACTTCTCTCCCGGTGTGTGTGTTTGTGTTGTGTGTGTGTCTCCCAACGGATACCTTCAGAGTGAAAGTGTGTTTATTGTGTGCTTGTTGTGTCCTTGGACTTCTCTCTCAGTATTTGTGTGTGCGTGTGTGTGTCTCCCAGAGGACATCTTCAAAGTGAGTGAGTGTGTTAGTATTTTTGTTGTGTTGGTGTGTGGGTGTCTATCTCTCCCAGATGGACATCTTCCGGGTTGAATGAGATTGTGTGTATGTGTGTTTGTGTCCCAGAGGACACCTTCAGAGTGAGTGAGATTGTGTGTGTGTGTGTGTCCCGTCCCCCTCCAAAACCAGCCACCAGCCTGTGAAGGAGTCTCTCTTCTTTTACAACAATCAAAGCAGACACGTACACACACATACACACCACTGAAGGGGGCACTTGCCCCACAGTCCCGAGGGCAGAATTTGATGCTCAACCCCAAAGACAACCCCACCCCAAACACCCCAGATTGGCCAACCCCCCCCCCCCCTACATTTTGACAGCAAGGAAGGGAACCAAAAGGGGCTGGCACAACTCTGGAAGTTTTGTGCAAAATCCAGAGCTGGGGCAGAAAAGCAGAGGATGGGGTGGGGGTTATCCCTCCTTCCAGAGGGTCCCAGGAGAGGAGGAGAAAGGGGGGGGGGCCCTTGCACCAGACTACCTCCCCCTCAACCAAGCCAGAGAAGGGCTGGCCAGGTGAAGGGGATGCAACTTAAGCGGGTGGTTGTTGTTGTTGTGTCTTCCTGCCCTCCTTTCTCTCCCTCTCATCCCCTTTTCTTGGGAAGCCCCCCCCCTCTTTCTCCCCCTTCCCTCCTCCCCCCCCCTCCATCCTTCCCCAAAGCTTTGGGGACCCCACTCGTGGCTCCCTCCTTCCCCTTTGCAGTGGTTGTGAACGGGGCAGTCTTATTTCAATGGAGGGGCAATGGAAGAAGATGGGGGGGAGGATATGGGGGGAGGGGGCCACTTTCTATGAAAGGAGGGCCAGCAGGTGGCGCGGATGGAGAAACTGGGGCAGTTGGGGGGGGGAGGAGAGGAGTGGAGGATGGGTTGGTGGAAAGCAGAGGGAGGGGGGGTGTTTGCAAGGGCTCCCTTTTGTTCTCACCTGAATCCAGGGGTTCCTGCTTGATTGAAAGGTGGGGGGGCTCCATGCCTGCCCCTCCGCTCGCTGCGTCCGCCTCCCTCTCTCTCTTTTAGACCTCCATCGCCCCCCCCCCTTCCTTTCCTCCCTTTTGCACCGATCGATTCCCCCCCCCTCCTCCTCCTCCTCCTTGCTCGGTTGCAATTTTCCAACTCTTCCTCCCACCCCAAATAGTCATAAATAAAATGCAATGTATATATATATATATTTTGCAATCGATCCGGGCCGATAATTGCTAAAATCGCCCCGTCCAGCCGCGCTTTTGCAAAGCGGGTGTCCCCCCCACCCCCACCGTTCCTCCCCTTCTTTCTTCCCCGCCTGCGGCCGAGCGAGGCAGCGAGCAGGCTCCGGCTTAGCCAGGGTGGGGAAACCTTTCCCCCCGGGGCCCCTGGGGCTCCTTGCAAGGCTCCTGGGTAAATTTAAAGGGGACGCAGCCTATTTCTGCAGCGGGGGGTGGGGGCGCGGAGGGAGAAGGGGAACCAGAAGAGGGGAGGGAGGAAAAGAAATCAAATAAATAATAATAATAACATTAATACACAGTTTGCACGCTCTCCAAACCCTTCTTTTCCCCCTGCTAAATCGTGCAGGGATGCACGCGTGTGTGCAAATGTATATTTTGCACGCCTTGTATTTGTGTTAATTTTGCACGCTATCTATATTGTGCTAATCGGATTTTCCCAGCGGACGGGGGGAGGGGGGGAAGGATGTGGCCCCTGCCTCCCCCCCTTCCGTGGGCAGCATTCGCTCGTCGCTTTGCAAAGGAGAGGGGAATCGAAACGCGTGCACACACACGTTCAGACGTGCCCAAACCCAGCTCTTTAAAAGCAGCTTTCTGGAGAGACCCAGCGCGGATCACGAGCAATCTCCCAAGGATGGGACTACAAGGCCCATCCTCTTCCCCATGCAGCATGGGCACCGGGGAAGCTGGGCACGGGAGAGTTTGGGGATGCCCCCCAAATTGCAAGCCCAGGAAGTGGGGGTGGAGAGGGGTTGCTGGGACGCCCCCCCCTCCCGCGACCAACAGCCCAACCCCTGCAGGAAGGGGGGCGTTTGCTTTCATCTTGTGATGGCATCAAAGGGGCCGAAGTTCCACCGGTGAAGCGCCCGCTTTGCAAGCTATCAAAGGCGAAGGAGCCCAGAATTAACTTGGCCCAGTTGAAACAGCTGGGGGAGCTGGCTTCTGGCGGAGGGGGCTCATCGTGCATTTAAATAAACCTTCCCTCTTTGCACGGTCGAGGCAGAGCCTCCCCGTTCAGGAGCAGCCTACCTGCAACTAAGAAGCAGGTAGAAATTTGCTTTCTATACGTCATTGCATTGCGGTTTTTTTTTTTTTTCACTTCCTAAATTGAGGATTTTCATTAATGCAAAAAAAAAAAAAAAAAGGACTCGAGGTGACCCCTAATTCGGCATTTAGCTTCTTTCTGCCCACCAGGGAATGTTTTATCTTGCAGTTGCGCCGCTTTCCCGACAGGTGGCAGCTGTCCCTGCCTCTCCGGCCTCTCTTGTCCACGCCCCCCCCTCCATTCGGTCCCTTGTCGCCGATTGGCCTTGCGCCAGGAAAAGGGGCGGAGAAAGCCGACGCGCGGCTGGCGATTGGCTGACGGGGGGGGGGGGGGAACCAGGCACACCGAACATGAGAACCAAGAGCAAAAAAACAGAGCAGCCCCCCCTAAAGCTCACGTGACGTCAACCGGAAAGGCGCCCTCCTGCCTCCGACGCCGCGTACGCGCGCTCCCCATTGGGGCGCCTTTCCATAGAGGCGCGGGAAGTTCTAGACAGGCACGCGGCCCTCAGCCGCTCTAAGCGGAAGTTCCGGCTACCTCTCCGGGGGGGAGGGGAAGGCCCTTCGGACAATGGGACCATAGAGCAGCCAGGGAGCGGGAGTGGTCCGGCCGAGGGGGGCCGCTCTATGGGGCTGGGAGCCGCCATGCTCTATGATGCGCGGCGGGGGCCGCAGCCGCAGAAGCGCCGAGGAGGCCCAGCAGCTGCGCAGCCAGGTGGGAGCTCTCGGGATGGGGGGGTGGTCTCCAACCCCCCCCTCGCCTCCCCCCCCACTGCCCGGGGGGGGGCAAGGCAGGGGGAAACCTGGGTAGCCCCTCAGTGTGGGGGAGGGGCTGCTATTCTCCCCTTGGGGGGCCTGGTATTAAACCCCCAATTACTCACCTGAGAGGGACTGAAGTAGCCCCCCCACCCAAAAAACATCCCTTGAGTGGATTCCAAAAAAAGGACTTTGGGGGGCTTTTTATCCCCTCCCCCTGAAAAGCAAACCCCCCAAGATATGAGGAAAGGGCGGGGGTCTCTTCTCTCCCTCACCCCCTCACCCCATTTACAGGTGGGGAGCGAAAAACTGAGGCATCCTCCTACATCCCCCTCTCCCCACCTCCAAAGCCCCCCCACTCCCCAATTTGCTTCTTTGAGGGGGAGGGGGCATGCAGGTGCCAAATCACCTGGTTGGGGGGGTGGAGGGGGCGAGAGGGGGTGTCTCTCTCTCTCCCTCTCTCCCAGGTTCCTTGAGGAGGTGGTCTTTTCCCCCATTCAAAGGCAACCAGGGAGGAAAACGTGGGGTGGGGGGTTGAACATGCAAATATAGCAGCTTCCCTGGCTATGGGATGGGGGCTGCTCATCCCCACGTGGGGAGGGGGAGGTAAAAGCCCCTCAGGTGAGACTGGAAGAGGCGGACAAGGGAGGGGGGGAGATGCTGGGAAAAGACTTGGAAAAGATGGAGGGGAAGATTTGGGGGGGAGACAAATGGGTGTGGGGGGGGGGGAAAGCCTGGAGAATACTTGTGGGAGGGGGCCGAAGGGTAGGGGGGTTGTCCCATGTTTAGGAGGCTGAGTGAAAATCTAAGCTTGATTCTGCTGCTTAAAAGCCCAGAACGGAATCTGAATGGAGACCAGAAAAAATAAGAGAGAACTGGATGTAAAAAAAACACACACACAAAAACAAAACACTATCTGGAGGTGGGCGGGTGGGTATTTTTTTTTAATTTGGGGGGGGGGACATGCAGTGAATTTAGTGATTCGCTAATTTGGAATGCAAGGGAAAGTAGCAAAAAACTCAAAAGATGGCTCTGTGTGTGTGTGTGTGCAAACAGGTTTTGTCCACTGAGATTGGGGGGGATTTGAATTTAAACAAAGTGAGAGATAAGGCTGTGTTTGGAGCAAAAGGTTTCTTCCTCACAGACAGAGAGTGAAATCCTCCTGTCTTGATTGACGACATAAGCTTCCCTTTAGGAATGTTTGTCCTCAAGGGGTGGGCAACTCATTATATTATCTTTTTTATCCCCTCTCTCTGATTTTGCTTAATGTCCTTTGTTTTAGTCTGTGCTGACTGGTTTCTGGAGCCGAGCCCTTCTGATTACCCAATTCAGGGAGGCCTCTGTTGTAGGTAAGAAAATCTGAATTCTCGTGTTTTTGCTAAAGTCTCAGAAAGTGATGGCAGCTGGCTGACCAGGTCTCCGTTCAGAAGCTAGTTAGTGACAAGCTTAGTTAGTCAAGCTAGTTAGTGTTTGGTTGGAAGACTACTTGGTAATCCAAAGATTGTTGGTTAGACTAAATACTCCTGGGAAGAAAACCAGGACAAGCTATTTCCAAATTCTGTAAGGTTTCCTTTTATTACATATTGTACCAATTTAGACTTTTAACTTAGGCCAAAGCATAACCACTTGTGTTGCCATTTAACTGGGATCCGTAGGAGAGACACAATATTTTGCATTCCATTATTTTTAACCTTGCATGGTTAACCTACGATGGGAGGGTACTTCTTTTATTTATGCTAAAAAAAAATTCCTGCAGGCAAAAAAAGGATTAGAAATGGGGCTTTTTAAGTATTTTTTTTTACTTTTTTTTAAAAAAAAATGGATTTCCCAAGAAGAGCAGGCATATGTGCCTACCGTCCCTGCCCTACTGTTTCTTTTTTTCTTATTCATATTCATTTCATCTATTTATAACCATGTTTATACTTATACCTGTTATCTAATAATTGTTTGACAAAATAAAAAATAAATAAAACAATATAATTGGCTTCAAACAGAACATCAGCAAATAGCCAGAGCCTGCAAAGATGAAGTGAGGAAAGCTAAGGCTCAAAATGAATTAAGCTTTGTGACAGAAAGTCAAAAATAACAAAACAAAAGCTGCTTTCAACATGTAAAAAAGAAGAAAAAAGTCAAGGAAATGATAGTAATGGGAGAAAGTGGCAAGAAGGTGACCAGCAACAGTGAGAAAGCAGAACTGCTTAATTCCTTTTTTTGCATCTGTCTTTACAGAAGGGGGAAAAATGACTGCAAACTATCAAAAACAGCCCTGTAAAAAGGTTAGGAATAACAATACCTTAAAGAAAGCTAAAAGGGGTGTGGATGGCTTGTGAGTTGTGTTAACCTAATTAGGTCTTCCCGGGTTGGGTAGATGATAGATCCTACTTTTCAGATCATCTTCTTTCTTTTAATGACCCCATAATCCCTTGCGAAGTGGAGTCTGGGCATCTGAATGGAGCTGTGTTTAATGGCTGGATGCCCTTCCTGTCACCAATGTGGAGTTTTGTTCAGCAGATATATTCTTCTTGTGCCTAGAGAGACAAATATCTGCCTCTACCTAGGATCAAACTCACAGCCTCCCGATTATGAGGCGAGAGCTCCACCTCTAGGCCACCGCACCCAAGATTCTACTTTCAGGTGACCCTGTAAAGTATCTTTGTTTGGAGCATGACATCTTTGAGAAACACAATAACTGTGGTTTAGATTTAGGAGGGTTGTGAGAATACAGTTGATTTTTTTGAACACGCGCACACTCCAGTTTCCATTCTAGTTAAAAGCACTTGCCCTCACATTCCTTCCGAATCTCTTACGAAAAAACAAAACAAAAACACAAGGAAGGAGTTTGTTGAGATGGGCAGCTGTATAAATTAATTGAATAACTAAATAAATGCACACTTGGGTTTTCTCCTTCCCTGCCTCCCATCTTGTGTAGTACAGGTTCCGTTTCACTCCATTTGCTCCTAAGATTTTTGTCCTTTTTAGTTTGCGTGCTCAAAACACAAAGCCTTTTTTGTCTCTTCAAAGTAGAACACCATCCTTTGAAGTTGAGGAATGCAAAAGGGAGGGGAGGGAAGTAAAAAAAAAAAATTGGCTTCTTTCAAAACCATTCTGCAAGATTGTTGTTTTTGCGTAGACCCTGATTCTGCTTATTTCTCTCTTCTCATGTCGATCCTTTCCCTCTTAGTTTCTACATTTAAATACATGTAGTCCTCAGCTTACAACTGTTTGTTTAATGATCATTCAACTGCAGAGGTCTCTAAACTTGGCCATGTTAAGACTTGTGGACTTCAGCTCCCAGAATTCTCCAGCCAGCATGGCTGACTGAGAAATTCTGGAACCACAAATCTTACGGTTATGCCTGAGGAATTCTGGGAGTTGAAGTCCACAGATCCACAGCTGGTAAGTTAAGGAAACTGCCTTAGGGCATTCTAAGAATGAGCTTCTTCCAGCTAGTGAGTTGGTGGTTGAGTTTCTACCGTAGGAGGTCTCTCAACTTGGCAACTTTGTGGACTTCAGCTCCCAGAATTCCACCATGCTGGCTGGGGAATTCTGGGACTTGAAGTCCACATGTCTTAAAAAATAGCCAAGTTGGGAGACCTCTCCTACTCTATTGGCATAATTGGCAATTACGGTTGCAAAAGCCCAACATCTACCAAAAAAACCCCTACCTAGATGGGAAAAAGCAGATGTATTTAATGTCTGGAAGCTTTCTTGAATACATGCTGGTAGATAGCCAGATGTTATGGTTTTGGGGAATGACCTTGAGGAATTGGGTGAAAAGATGCTGCCTGAGGACCGGTCAGATAAGAGGTTTCAGCCGGACAACGGCAGAACAAGAAGCTCAAGAGAGATACCCTTCCCTAAACTCACAAGATCCCACTAATGTAGATGTACAATAAACTAGAATTGGATTATCTTGTGTGGTCTGTCTGGTTAGACCGACACTGTTATCTAAAACTTTAGGTACAGATGTTCCCCTAAGGGACTGATGGAGTCCTTGGCTGCTATCAACAGACCTTGATTCAGCCTGAAACCTGCTTTGTCTATTGGGAAAGTCCCTTCACTGGTGTGTGTTAAAATGTCCAAATCTTGGGGCCTTGGCAGCAAGCCGGGATATGAGTGCGTTAAATCTTTTAGTGTTTATTGAGAAGAACTTCAGCCGTTGGATTGTGGTTTGTTAATCAGGCGCAAGAGTAGTCAGCTAAAAAGGACGGACGAGCTGCTTCTCTTTCGTAGTTAGCTGCTGGTTTGTTTGTAGTAAAGCCTGCGAAGGAAATCAGACCATGGTCTGTTTCTCTGCCTAAGCCTCCCCTCTATACAGGCAGGCCTCGTTTAGTGACCGTTCAGTGAAAGTTACAACGGCCCTAAACAAAGGGACCTGCGAATCTTTTTCAGACTTAGACAACCGAGACAGCGTTCCCATGGCCACGGGATCAAAATCCAGACTCTTGGCAATTGATTCATGTTTATGACGGTGCTGCTATGGCCGTAAGTTTGAAAAAACAGCCAGGGCTGTTGCAACTTCGATCGCTAAACGAATTGCTGTAAGTCCAGGGTTGCCTGTGTAAAAGGCACCCTGTTTGCTAAGCAAGACAGTAGAGTGAGTTTCGCCCCCTTTTACAGCCTTTCTTGCCATGGTTGTTAAGTGAATCACCGCCGTTGTCGAGCTAGCCACACGGACATTAAGTGAATCGGGGTTCCCCCGTTGACTTTGCTCATCGGAAGGCCGCAAAAGGGGGATTGCGTGAGCCCCGTCCTAAATACAAGTGGCTGAATTTTGATTGGGGCAACTACGAGGAGGCTGCGAAGGTCGTAAGTGTGAGAAATGTTCCTAGGGTCACTTTTTTTTCAGTGCTGTCATAATTTCCGAATGGTCGCTAAACAGTTGTAAATCAAGTACCTGTGCTTCCTTTCTCTCTCAACGACTGATATCATTTCTGTCTCTTCCACAGTCGGGATCCGAGGTGTCCGCTCTGCCGCCTCCAGATCTCTCATGGCGCTGAAGGCGGAGGCCCCCTTGACGGACTACACCGAGGTTGCTTCGGCCATCTCGCGCTTCAGGGAGAAGGAGAAGATGGCTGTTGATTCCCGGCTGCACCTCCGCCCCTCGGGGAGGCAAGATGGAGCCCTTGTAAACCCCGTGGACAAAGGTGGGGGGGGGTCTTTTCTCACAAGGGTGCGTGGGTGGCACTGGAGAAGCAGTGGGAACACAACCCAACGGGGGATGTTCGGAGCCCTGGGCAGAGACAAGGCGCTGGACAACCAACGTTTATAAGCACCGGAGTGTCAGGATTCCAGCAATCGCCCTAATTAAATCATGATTCTCGAGCCAAACTTCAAAAAACTTCAAAGGATTTATTAGAGGCAACATTCTGGCATGACCTGTACGCAGCCAACTCTGGCATTACGTAATTCGTGGTCCCCTGTGACCCTGTTTCCCCCTCTCCCCCCCTGGGGGTGGTCTCATAAATCAGATTCTCCAATTGAGCCTGTTCACGGGCTGGGTGTCATCAATCATGTCCTCCAATTAAATTTGTTCACGGGCAAGTTTAGTTACAATCTTTTAAAGATAAAGAGTTGGAAGGTACTTCCGCTTCCAAACTGCTGCACTGTTCTTCCAGATTACTAAAACAGGCACAGGGATGTTTTATGACATGGAGATTTTAAGAAGGGAAGCGAGCTGTCTGATCCAAAGTGAGAGAGAGGTTTAGGATTAGGGCAAGCGTGTGAAGCACTGGCGTGTGTCGTAAATCTTTGGCAAGAAGGAACAGTACAGGGGTTGGATCCAATGTTCTTGGTAAGCCTGCTGTTTTGGCTTCTTTATGTTCCACCTTTATTGCTTAACTAAAGTATGTAACTAAGTAAGTAACTCAAGGTGACAAATGTATGTAATCCTCCTTCCTCTTCCTGCTCCTCTTTTGCCCACAATAACCTGTGCAGCGAGTAGGGTTGAAAGAGGGATTGGCCCAAAGTCCTCCAGACTTTCATGGCTAACCGGAACTAGAACTCACTGTCTCCTGGTGATTGTCCCAAGATCACCCAGCCAGCTTTCATGGCTAACCAGAACTAGAATTCACAGTCTCCTGGTGATTGCCCCAAAGTCACCCAGCCAGCTTTCATGGCTAACCAGAACTAGAATTCACAGTCTCCTAGTGATTGGCCCAAAGTCACCCAGCCAGCTTTCATAGCTAGCCAGAACTAGAATTCACAGTCTCCTGGTGATTGGCCCCAAAGTCACCCAGCCAGCTTTCATGGCTAACCAGAACTAGAATTCACAGTCTCCTAGTGATTGGCCCAAAGTCACCCAGCCAGCTTTCATAGCTAGCCAGAACTAGAATTCACAGTCTCCTGGTGATTGGCCCAAAGTCACCCAGCCAGCTTTCACGGCTAACCAGAACTAGAATTCACAGTCTCCTAGTGATTGGCCCAAAGTCACCCAGCCAGCTTTCACGGCTAACCAGAACTAGAACTCACTGTCTCCTGGTGATTGGCCCAAAGTCACCCAGCCAGCTTTCATGGCTAACCAGAACTAGAATTCACAGTCTCCTGGTGATTGGCCCAAAGTCACCCAGCCAGCTTTCATGGCTAACCAGAACTAGAATTCACAGTCTCCTGGTGATTGGCCCAAATTCACTCAGCCAGCTTTCATGGCTAACCAGAACTCACTATCTCCTGGTGATTGGCCCAAAGTCATCCAGCCAGCTTTCATGGCTAACCAGAACTAGAACTCACTGTCTCCTGGTGATTGGCCCAAAGTCACCCAGCCAGCTTTCATGGCTAACCAGAACTAGAACTCACTGTCTCCTGGTGATTGGCCCAAATTCACTCAGCCAGCTTTCATGGCTAACCAGAACTCACTATCTCCTGGTGATTGGCCCAAAGTCATCCAGCCAACTTTCATGGCTAACCAGAACTAGAACTCACTGTCTCCTGGTGATTGGCCCAAAGTCACTCAGCCAGCTTTCATGGCTAACCAGAACTAGAACTCACTGTCTCCTGGTGATTGGCCCAAATTCACTCAGCCAGCTTTCATGGCTAACCAGAACTCACTATCTCCTGGTGATTGGCCCAAAGTCATCCAGCCAGCTTTCATAGCTAACCAGAACTAGAACTTACTATCTCCTGGTGATTGGCCCCAAAGTCACCCAGCCAGCTTTTATGGCTAACCAGAATTAGAATTCACAGTCTCCTGGTGATTGGCCCAAAGTCACTCAGCCAGCTTTCATGGCTAACCAGAACTAGAATTCACAGTCTCCTGGTGATTGGCCCAAAGTCACCCAGCCAGCTTTCATGGCTAACCAGAACTAGAATTCACAGTCTCCTGGTGATTGGCCCAAAGTCACCCAGCCAGCTTTCATGGCTAACCAGAATTAGAATTCACAGTCTCCTGGTGATTGGCCCCAAAGTCACCCAGCCAGCTTTCATGGCTAACCAGAACTAGAATTCACAGTCTCCTGGTGATTGGCCCAAAGTCACCCAGCCAGCTTTCATGGCTAATCAGAACTAGAATTCACAGTCTCCTGGTGATTGCCCCAAAGTCACCCAGCCAGCTTTCATGGCTAACCAGAACTAGAATTCACAGTCTCCTAGTGATTGGCCCAAAGTCACCCAGCCAGCTTTCATAGCTAGCCAGAACTAGAATTCACAGTCTCCTGGTGATTGGCCCCAAAGTCACCCAGCCAGCTTTCATGGCTAACCAGAACTAGAATTCACAGTCTCCTAGTGATTGGCCCAAAGTCACCCAGCCAGCTTTCATAGCTAACCAGAACTAGAATTCACAGTCTCCTGGTGATTGGCCCAAAGTCACCCAGCCAGCTTTCACGGCTAACCAGAACTAGAATTCACAGTCTCCTAGTGATTGGCCCAAAGTCACCCAGCCAGCTTTCATGGCTAACCAGAACTAGAATTCACAGTCTCCTGGTGATTGGCCCAAATTCACTCAGCCAGCTTTCATGGCTAACCAGAACTCACTATCTCCTGGTGATTGGCCCAAAGTCATCCAGCCAGCTTTCATGGCTAACCAGAACTAGAACTCACTGTCTCCTGGTGATTGGCCCAAATTCACTCAGCCAGCTTTCACGGCTAACCAGAACTAGAACTCACTGTCTCCTGGTGATTGGCCCAAAGTCACCCAGCCAGCTTTCATGGCTAACCAGAACTAGAATTCACAGTCTCCTGGTGATTGGCCCAAAGTCACCCAGCCAGCTTTCATGGCTAACCAGAACTAGAATTCACAGTCTCCTGGTGATTGGCCCAAAGTCACCCAGCCAGCTTTCATGGCTAACCAGAACTAGAATTCACAGTCTCCTGGTGATTGGCCCAAAGTCACCCAGCCAGTTTTCATGCCTGTGGTGGAACTAGAACTCACTGTCTCCTGGTTTTCACCATAGACCAGGCCTTTTTTCTAGCTATCACGCTTGGCTGGGGCATTCCGAAAACATCAGAGGCTCTTCCAATGCAGGGGTTCTTCAAACATGACAGCTTTAAGACCGATGGACTTCCCCTTCCAGAATTCCTCCTCCGGCCATGTTAGCACAGGAATTCTGGGAGGGGAAGCCCACCGGTCTTAAACTCGCCACGTTTGAAGAACCCTTGTTGTGCTTAGAGAAAGAATCCGAGTTGTAGAACTCTCTCTAGGTGCAAGTTTGCAGTTCCTCCTCCATGAAAACCCCATTTTTCTCCTCCCCGCAGGACAAGACCCATTTTCCGACTCCGACAGCCAGGATGAGCTCGGCATCTCCTGGAAGCAGGAATACTTAGTAGCCGATAATCCGGACGACGGCCGGCTGGTGTGCATGGTGTGCGGGGGCTTCTTGGCCACCTCCGGCCCCGCGGCGGCCCGCCAGCACATCCTGCAACAACACGCCCACTCGCTGGACTTCACCCTGGAGGAGAAGCGCAACATCCAGGAAGGCTGGAGCGAAGGGGCCGTGCTGCCTCCCGCCGCCGATTCGCCGCCTTCCTCTGCAGGTAAGCGCCTCCCGGCCGCCGCCGTAGCGTGACCCTCCCCCGGGATCGGAACGGCCAATCAGCTTCTGATTCCCTTTCTGGCCCTTCCCACCCCAGGCGGCCCCGGCGAGAACAAGCAGCCTGCCGAGATCGAAGTCCTCCTTGATACGGAGGAAGTGCCGGCGAGCCGGAAACGGGGGCCTCTTCAGGCGCGCCGCGGTGAGTGCGAGGTCACAGAGGTGGCAGGAGGCTGCCTAGAGCGTCTCTCTTTTCACACACCCCGGGCCACCTCCCTGCACCCCAGGGGTCCTTGACTTACGACCGCCGTTGGGACTGAGATATCCGTGGCTACGTCTAGTCGGGCAAACGAAGCCGTGCCCCGTTTTCCGTCCCAGCGTCCTGAAGCAAAACCACCGCCTTTGCGGTCATTCACGCGGTCATTAAGCAAATCTAGTCCGTCCGTCCATCCCCCCCACCCACCCCCAACGCCTTGAATTTTCTCGTTGGAAACTGGCAGGGAAGGCCTCGAACGGCCACCTCTCGATGCCGGGACGGTTGTAAGTGGGAGGGCCTGTTGTTGAGTCCCCCTTTTTGGTCTTCCCCCCCCCCCTCGCCGTGGTATCTCCCAACGCATCGTCGTAAGTCAAGGACTGCTGGCTGTTGTTTAAAAAAATACCAATCCCGTCTCCAAACCTGCCACCTGGGGAAAGTGTTTCCTCAAACCAGGCTTGTCGTGAACAGTCGCACCGTGCCAGGAATTCGTGTTGTGAGTGTGTTTGTTGGCCCGGCTGTCGGAATTCCTCCCTGGCTGCAAAAGATTCCCTAGCCCTGAGCTGACCTCAGACCGGGGGGGGAAAAAAAACCCCAATCCCCTCTTTCTCGGCATCCGTCAAAGAGGCTGCTCAGGGATAGATAGATAGATATATCCCAGCATCCTTTGCTGCAAGGCTAAACTCCCGTGGGGGCTTCTGGGAGCTGTAGTCCACCCGCTGGAGAATCCCAGAGTTCCCCTCTTGCTCTTCTTCCCTAGCCAGATTGCTGCAAAAGACACCAACTCGGTTGCATGCAGGTAATCCTAGACTTACAACCCTTTCGCTGAGCGAGAACGGTCGTTAAGGGGGATTTTCTTCGCCCCCGGTTTTTTTTTTTTTTTACGACCCCTCTCACCGCAGTCGTTAAGCGAATCGCCACATCCGTTAAGCGAGCGACCCAGTTTACCCCCCAAAAGACCGATAGGAACGAAGCCCCCAATCCTGCCTCCTTTCGCCTGCTTCCTTTTGGCAACTCACGTCCTGGATTTACGACCGCCTGCGGAACCCCAAAGTTTCCATCCGCTAAGCGAGACGGCTGGTCGAGTTGAAACTTTGCCCCGTTTCACGGCGTTTCTCGCCACGGTCGTTCAGTGAATCACTGCAGTTAAATGAATCCGGCTTCCCCGTTGACTTGGCCTGTCAGAAGGCCGCAAAAGGAGAATCTCGTGACCCCCCCACCCCCGGGGACCGTCGTAAATACGAGTCTGTTGCCAGGCATCTGAATTTTTGATGACGTTGAGCACGGGGGAGGCCGCCGTGGTTGTCAAGTATGAAAAAAAAATGGTCCCAAGTCACTTTTCTCCCCTCCCCCCCAGTAGGCGTCGTAACTAAACAAACTGTTGTAAGTCGAGGACTGCCTGTGTCATCTTTCTTTACCCTTAGCTTAGCAAAGCAGCACGGAACAAGCCACGAAAGTCTCCGAAACGCCTTGGCATTTACGTATGTTTTGCCTCCACGCTAAAAGCTGCCGCTTCCTCACCGTGCGCGTCTCCGTCCATTTTTCCCCCCCTTTGTCGTGAAAAGAAACCAGATCCTTTTCCTTCCCAAAGCTGCCCCGCCCCGTTAAAAGACCCCCGACTGAACTCCCGGGCTTTTCTTGTCTTCTCTCTTCCCAGCGGAGGGGTTGCACGTAGACGCCGAGCGGCGACTCTCTGTCCGACAGAGGCCACCCGCCAAGGATTCGAGGAGCCAGGAGCCCATGGAGGCGGCAGGTAACCTTGGAACCCCCTTCCCTCCTCACTCCACTGACCTGCTTTCCAGCTCCGTTCTCCTGGGCAGGGCAACTAAAGAAGACCCAGCCGATCGGCTGTGGGTGTGGCTTGGTGGGCGTGGTGTTCTGTGGGCGTGGCTTGGCTTGGTGGGCGTGGCAGGGGAAGGATATACTGCAAAATCTTCCCTTCCCTCCCCACCCCACTAACCTGCTTTCCAGCTCCGTTCTCCTGGGCAGGGCAACCAAAGAAGACCCAGCTGATTGGCTGTGGGTGTGGCTTGGTGGGCGTGGTGTTCTGTGGGCGTGGCTTGGCTTGGTGGGCGTGGCAGGGGAAGGATATACTGCAAAATCTTCCCTTCCCTCCCCACCCCACTAACCTGCTTTCCAGCTCCGTTCTCCTGGGCAGGGCAACCAAAGAAGACCCAGCCGATCAGCTGGGACTCAATGGGAGGGAGAGAATAGATGGGGTTAGTGGGGCCAGTCAGAGGCGGGATTTGCCAGTTCTCCGAACTACTCAAAACTTCCGCTACTGGTTCTCCAGAACCGGTCAGAACCTCTGGTGCTGAGCTCTGTTTTAATGCCAAAACAAAGGATTTGTTCAACAAATTCAGGAGGTCTTCCTCCAGCCTTTTGAAACTCAAGTTTCTAGCCCTCATGTAAAGCAGTGGGAAACTTGAAAGCTGCCCAAATTGGAGGAGGATGTGATTCTATAGAGTTGGCAATTTTGGACTTGGATCAAAAATGGAAGTTTTGCTTCCAGCTTTCAAGTGAGAGACCTTTTGTCAAATAAGGGCCATATTTTGTACGAAATAGAGGCTTGGGTGTTTCTTTGCAAAATGTATCTCCATTCCCACAACTTGGTGGTGCTTCATACTCAAGTTGCAGTTCACAACCCCTTTTCTACTTCTTTTTGAACTCCCTGCCTGCCTGTTAGTGTTTCTAGTCCTCAAGGTCCTGGAGGAAGCCGTGAAAAATGCCCTTCGTTGATTTTTAATGCGGCTTGGAAATGTTATTCAGGGCTTGAATAAAATTGTAACTTTGATTGGATTAGAGCAGCGGGAGAGGTCACAAGGCTTATTATTTTAACAGATTAACAGAGTTGGAAGGGACCTTGTTAGGTCATCTAGTCCAACCCGCCCAAGCAGGAGACTCTTATTTATTACAAAGGCCAGTACAATTCAGAAATACTCAAAGGAGTATCTGGTTATAAAATAATAGAATAAAATAATAACTAATAAAATCTGTGCTGATTAGATTTACATCCTGCCATGTCAGATTTAATACAGGCAATCCTCGACCTAACGACCACAATTAAGCACAGCATTTCTGTTGCTAAGCGAAACAGTCGTTAAGTAAGTTTTGCCCCCATGTTAACGACCTCTCTTGCCACGGTTAAGTGAACCACAGCAGTTGTGAAGTTAACAACAGTTGTTAAGTGAAGCTGGCTTCCCACTTGGCTTGTCAGACAAAAAGGGGACACTACAACCGTCATAACTATGAGTCAGTTGCCAAGCCTCTGCATTTTCATCACACGACCAAAGGTTTTAAGTGTGAAAAACAGTTGTTGGTCTCTTGAGTGCCGTAACTTCGAACAGCCACTAAAAGAACTGCTGTAAATCTATCTGACTGCCTGTATCTCCCATCAGTAGACCAGGCTAGCACCCTTAGCAGTCCTTCCACTCTTACGACTCCCCTCGGCTTTACGTGTGGTGAGAATCGGAATAAATGCATTAATGTAACTTTTCCCACTTCGTTTTTTTTTGGGGGGGTTTGGCTCCCTAGGAAAAGAATGGCTCTCAGAATGCGGCCTTCCCAGTTCGGCTCCGGCTGAGATCCGGATTTTCACCGATGGCTCCTTCCCCGCTGGATTCACCCTGAAGCTGTACTGCCGTTCTCAGCCAGGTGGGTGTGAAAACTCTCAAAACTAGCAGTGCAAATCTTGCTTTTTTTAAAAAAAAAAGACTGGAAATATTGGCGCTGTCCCGGGCTTGGCACAGATCAGGTTTTTAATCTACAACTGATGTACCAGGCCAAGGTCAGTCGGCAATCTCCAGTATCTTGCCCTGATATCTCGGCAATTCTGGCATGGAAAACCTCTTCCCTTTTGTTTTGTTTTTATTTTTAAGTGGAGTGGTTGCCTCCCCTTTCTGTTCCAGAGAATTGTTTTCTTAGCTCTTTGTTTTGTCCCATTTTTTCCTTTACTATTTATTCTTATCTTCTTTATTCTCCCTTTTATTGGTATTATTATTATTATTATTACTATTATTATTATTTTTATTTAAACATGAAACTCAGTCAACTGAACTTTTAAAAATGTATCACAACTATTATTGATCAGTTATTATTATTTAAACACAAAACTCAGTCAACTGTACTTTCAAAAATGTATCACAACTATTATTGATCAATTATTATTATTTAAACATGAAACTCAGTGGGGACGCTGCAACGGTTGTTAAGTGTGAAAAAGGGTCATCGGTTACTTTTTTCCGTGCCATTGTAACTTTGAACCATCACTAAAGGAACTGTTGTAAGTCAAGGACTACCGCTATTCAGTCTCCAGCTGAATTGGATTGGGAGGGAGATATACATACATGCATGCATACATACATACACACACATATATATTTTCAAGCGCCAGAGTGACTTCAAACGCCTTCTAAACAAACAGTCGTAAGTGGAGGACTGCCTGTAACCAAAGAGGCTGCCTTCTTTTGGTGTTTGGCTTGATATTGGCTCCTCAAGGCTGCAGAAAACTACTTGCCTGGGGGTGGGGATGAGGGGGAAAGGACAGGAAGCTGAGGATTTGGATGGTGCGTACCCCACAATGACGACTGTGGTGTGTTTGGGTTGTAGAACCATCGCAAGGCCCCGGAGCGAAGGCAAACACAAGAAAAAAATCCGTGGGTAAGCATGAATTTCTCTCAAACGGCGGATCTTTGTTTTACATCAGGCTGCGTTTCATTGGGCGGGGAGGGATCAGCAGTGGGTTTCCCTCTGCCAGTGATCACTAATAATTGTCCAGTAAAAGATTCCTCTCCCTTCCAAGGAAAGGAGATTTCTGTGTTGTCCATCGGTTGGAATGCGAGCGTTGAAACCAGTTAAGAACTTGTGCCTGTTTCTCTCCTTCGTCTATTTTTTTTTTTTTTAAAGTCACTAGTCCTCATTGTTTTAGGGGGGGGAAAAATTCAATTACACAGGAACCGGGAAAGTTTGCAGAGAATTATGGTTTATCAAAGCAGAAATTAGCATCCATGTCCAAGGGGGAAGTGGAGATAAGCCAACAATTTGACTCCACTTTGCTGGGTTGCTGGCCATCCTTGTGCGCCGACTCTGTCCTTTGGGATAGATTTTGGAAAAGTGAGCACTTCCTATTAAAATTATAGGATCCTGAAATACACCACAGCTGGATCCATCCAGCTGTCTCAGGGAGGCATCAGCTGGCCATTGCTGCAAAGAACAGCAGCCATTGCAAACAGAATAACAGAGTTGGAAGGGAGCTTGGAGGTCTTCTAGTCCAGCCCCTTGCTCAGCAGGAAATCCAAATGGCCGACCAGTCTTCTTAAAAAGGCTCCAGTGATGGAGCACCCACAACGTCTGGAGGCAAACTGGTTAATTGTTCTCGCTGTCAGGAAGTTTCTCTTTAATTGCAGGTTGCTTCTTGATTAGTTTCCATCCGTTGGGTCTTGTCCTGCCTTCTGGGGCTTTGGAGAATAGCTTGGCCCCTTCTCTTGCTTCTCCCCTTGCTTTTCTGGGTTGTCTCGAGATCCTTTAAAGCCTTGAACAGAGTTGGAAGGGACCTTGCAGGTCATCTAGTCCAGGGGTTGCCAACCTTTTGGACCTCAGGGACCACCAAACTCATCATTTTAAATCCCACGGATCAGAGACCCTGGGAAAATCCTCCAAAAAGTCTGCAGGAAAATTCCCCACCCCGTTTTCCTACCGATTGATCGTTCTTTATTTGGGATCGCAGGATACTGTCTCCGTTTTCAGGGAGAGAGAGAGAGAGAAGGAGAGAGAGAGAGACTTTTGGCTTCATGCAAGGAAAGCAGCAGAAGCCGCAGAAGTCTTTCTTTCTCTCCCCCAAACTCCGCCAGAAACGAGTCTTTGCCAGCACAGCCTCTTGGAGCAGGAGGCCTTGCAGGGTCCCAAAGACTCATTTCTGGTGGAGTTTGGGGGAGAGGAAGAAAGACTTTTGCTGCTTTCCTTGCATGCAGCCAAAAGCAGAAGAAGAAAGAAGCGGAAAGAAGCAGCCCGATGGCCAAGCAAGGCAAGTTCCCCCCCCCTCCACCCTTTCCCTCCTCCCCTCACTACCTCGTGTTGTGCACAATGCAAGCGACACAAGCCTTGTGTTCCCAGGGGCCATGTGGGCGGCACAGCCTTGTGTTCCCGCGCAGCCTGGATTAAGTGCTTTGGGGGGGACATTTCTCTGCAGACCACCAAAAGTTTCTCACGGACCACCAGTGGTCCCCACCCACTGGTTGGTGACCACTGCTTTAAAGGATACATTAAGAAGCACCATGCTTATCCTACCCCATCTGTACATTAAATCAGCAGGGAAGTTCTGGAAAGCTCACAAATTTGCAGGCCCGTTGGTTGAACCCCTCTCGTGTCAAGAACGCAGGAACCAGAAAGGGGGAGGTTGTTTGTTTAAATTATGCCAGATTAAAACGGTAATAAAAAGAAGAATGTGCCCAGTTCCAGGCCCATGCAGGGCCAGGTGGATAGCAAGGGATAATTCCCGACCGGCTAGTCACTCTGTGGGCGTGTATATCAGTACTTCCATTCAGTTTTTAAGTCATGTTCAGAATTGGCTTTCCTTGGTTTTGACCTTGCTTTCCACGGCTTGATCAGTTAGATGGGCAGAGACAGAACAGAATTAACAAGAGTTGGAAGGGACCTTGGAGGTCTTCTAGTCCAACCCCTCTTGCTCAAGACAAAAAGGCTTAGTTGTTCGTGGGCCCAAAACTTCTGTCACTAGATAAGACATTTGTTAAGTGAGTTCTGCCCCCACAGTTGTTAAGTGAATCAAGGCAGTTGATGCGTTAGTAAGCCGGTTGTTAAGTGAATCTGGCTTCCCCATTGACTTTGTCGCAAAAGAAGATCACGTGACCCCTTGGACACTGCAACCGTCGTAAGTATGAATCCGTGGCCAAGCGGCCGAATTCTGATCACATGACCACGGAGGTGCTTGCAATTGTCGTAAGCGCAAAAAACCCCCTGGCCGTGGGTCCCTTTTTCCACTGCTGTTGTAACCCCGGTCACTAAACGGGACGGTTGTAAGTCGAAGACTGCCTGACGGATGACACGCGCCCTTGCCTCTCTTCCCCAGATCGCGACTGCTCTGTCTCCCTGTTGCGGCTTCACTCCAGGGACGCTGCCGGTCACCTCCACCCAAGCCAGGACACCCTCTCCCCCTATTGCCCACTAGGCAGCTCCGCCGACAGCCACCCCAAAGACTGTGGGGCAGTTCGGGGAGGGGCCCGACGGGGGGGCCCCGCTGGCAAGGAGGCCTCCACTGCCCTGGAGCAAGGCTTCAACCCCAGGTGGCGGGCGCGGTTCCTGGTGGACTTCGACGCCGCCACCGGCCACCTGGTGTGCATGGTTTGCGAGTACCCGTTGCGACGCATCTGCCTGGCCACCGTCAAGCAGCACATCCTCCAGTGTCCACGCCGAGACGCTCCAGATGCCCCGCGAAGTCCGGCGTACCATCCGCGAAGTCTGGGAGAACCGCTGCCAGCCCTCCGCCCAGGCCCCGAGGAAGTGAGGGGGCTCTCCAATCCCACTTGACTCGGGGAGCCGCGAGAAAGGGTTAAAGGAGACCAAATTCGGGTGGACCAGGCAGGCGCCCGGGGGGAAGGGCGGAGCTTAAAGGAGGCTCCACCCCTCCTCGGAAAGCTCCACCCTGACGCTATTCACTCCTAATCTCCCTTTGCTGGAGGACAGAACAGATTCTGAGCTAACTCTTGCCGCCGTTTTTTTTTTTTTCAAGTCTTAATTCTTATTTTTTTTATTATTATTATTTGTTTCTATTTTCAACTTTTGTTTTTCCACCCTAAGCAGAAGCAGCCTCTGATTTCTCTCTGGCCCCAGACTTTCTTTTTCGTTTTCTGCTTCTCACCGGCAAAATTCCACACCGCAGCAGAGAAGGAAAAAACGGAGAAGCCGCTAAATCCGCAAGTCGAGATAGGAGAGTTTTGCCACCGCCTTCCCCTTACTTCAGGATCGGTTCATTTTGAAACAAAAAAAAAAGAAACTCAGGAGGAAATCATTTTTTTTGAGTTGCAGTCAGACCTTTTTGCCTTTTTTTTATTATTATTATCATTATTATTTTTTTTACGTCTCCACAAAAGCTGCAGGAAGAAATAAGTACTCATTTCTGGGACTGCCTTTTGCAGCCGGGATATCATTTTCATTGCCCGTAGCGCTGTGTTTCTGCAGTTAAAGGGACCCCGTGCTTTGGCTCCCTGATTTAACCAGTGGACACAAATATCAACCTGGGCCTTTCAAACAGATTCATAAAACCACAGGGAGCAGTAAAGTTATATTTTATGTTCTACGAGCGGTCTCCTTTCTATCGGTGTACGTTTTGAGTTCTGTGTTCCGGTTACCGTTTCGTTTGTGCTCCTGCAGGGGGGAAAAAAAGGGGAGAATTTCTCTTTTGTTAGAATCCTTGAGCGGCGAAAAGGGGACCAGACCCATAAACTTTGCTGAACAAAATCCCTTCGTCTGCTTTACGGTTTTGCAACTGACCCACCACCACTGAGGTGTGTTCAGCTTAAGCAAAGCCTGGCTTTGAAAACTAGCTTGTGAAGAAGCAGCAATCTCTCTGTGTGTGCCTTTATTTATCCAGGTGTCAGTTCAACAGGTGCAAGCCAAGAGGCCAAGCAAGATATATTTTTTTCCCTTTATTCAAAAGTGGACGGACATTCTTGCTGTAGTAAATGAAGGCAAGTTTATATAACCGAGTTGAATCTTAAAGGTAGAGGAAGAACAACTGGTGTCCTCTCCTATATTCCAGGGAAAGGATCGTTCGTACCGCTGCTAATTTACAATAAAACCACTGAAAAATCTATTTTCTCTTCACACATACCCCCCTTGGGTTTGCTTGCAGTTTCAGAATCCACCACTTGAGGGCGCCTTTGATTTGTAAAAGGGGTCAGGGAAAGGAGAGGACCAAATCCTAGAGAAGACTTCTCTGCATAATTTGAATTCTCAGATATATTTGCTTCTGTGGTCTGATCCCCAAAAAACAGATAGGGAGCAGCTCTGATGCAAGATGCATGTTTTCTGCCTGTGCTGAACAAAATCTCTTCGTCTCTCTTACGGTTTTGCAACTGGCCCACCGCCGCTGGGGTGTGTTCAGCTTAAGCAAAGCCTGGCTTTGAAAACTAGCGTGTGAAGAAGCAGCAATCTCTCTGTGTGTGCCTTTATTTACCCAGGTGTCAGTTCAACAGGTGCAAGCCAAGAGGCCAAGCGAGATGCGTTGCCACGCATCCTACATAAAAGTGGAAATAGTGATTTTCCTAGGGCCGTGATGTACCTATAGCACGCGTGCCAGAGGTGTCACGCAGAGCCCTCTCTAAGCAAGTGCGCCATCGCCAGCTGCTCTTCTGGTTTCTGACGTGCAGAGACCTCTCTGGGCATGCACACCGGCCAGCTGGTCTTCGTGAGTGCTGGAGCACCCAAAAACAGCCTGAAAATGGCCAAAAAAACCCCCCCAAAATGGCCGAAATCAGCCTGAAAACAGTCCTAAAATGGCATACACACACCGGGCAGCTGGTCTTTGGGTTTCTGGCACTCCAGCATGCACGCCTGTTCCAGTTTGGGCACTTGGTGCCAAAAAGGTTCACCATCACTGTCCTAGGGCGAATTAAATCTTGCCAGTGGTGGTACACTACCGGTTCAGCCGAACTGATAATAAAAAAATGCCTCCGAAGATCAGCTGAGAGGAGGGATTAGAGGATAAAGAAGAGAAAGGCGCAGAATCGGCCCTCTCGTTCACCCCTGCGCTTTCCTTTATCCTCTCAGCTGATTGGCACTGCAGGCCTCAGCTGGGAAGCTGCACGCATGCATTAGATGGGCGCCCTCACTTGCGCAATCACCGAACCATTAGTGGAACAGGTAGGATCCCACGGCTGAATCTCGCACATGCAACACAGGCAAACACACACCCAAAGCCTTGTCAAATATTTGGACGTCGTCAATGGATGGAAGAGAAGTCAGAATAGCATTGAATGTTGTTTATCAGACCCACTCTTGTTTCCTGTCCTGGAGATGCTTTTAATGGAGGCAACTGAGTTAAAACAGACCATTTTGGGTGTATGGGGACCTGGGAGCCCTCTCCCTCCCCCCCCCCCCCCCCCCGCCCTCTCCCTTCAAAAGAGACGCTCATTACAAAAGCAGAAATCACATTTAATAAATTAAGGGAAGCCTTTTACAGTCGGGCCCAATAAATAACAAAAGCGAGGTCCAGAGAGAACAGAAACAGCAAGGCAGAAGGAGGAACCAAACGGCGAGAGGCAGTATTGTTTTAAGTACAAAATAGTCTAAAAAGAGAGAAATAGAGGAAAAATTGGACTTGCTACCCAACACCGTCACAACTGCTACGCGGAAGGGGGTGTTGCTCGGATCGGGGATCATGGAAGCAAAGCCAGGAGCACAGGTTTACGGAGGCCGGTGTGTGTGCGCACACACACACATGCAGCTACAAAATCAGCCATTAAGCTTTGCGTGTGCATTGAAAGGTGTGTTTTCGTTGTTTTTATTTTTCTGAGTCGTCTTTTTTCAGAAACGGAATCCGTGTTTCCCAATTAGCCTCTTTTTATTTAAAAAACAAAACCCTGATCAGGCTTTCAAAATATTTGGGGAAAGGAAATAAATCGATTTGCTTAGCCGAAGAAGCTTGCAAACTTGGGGTTTTGATGTCATTCTGAAGCGCCCAGACTTTCAAAACGCGGGCCCTGCTAGTTTGGGGCGGGTCGTGGATTCTGAAACTTGTTTCCTTGCTTTTAACTCCCTAAATCAGGGGTTCTCAAACTTGGTAACTTTAAGACTTGTGGACTTCAACTCCCAGAATTCCCCAGCCAGCTTTTTTTAAAAAAATAATTCTATGACTATGTTGCTTAGTGACAGACTTGCTAGTCTCAATTGCAATTGGCAAGTGACCCACCAGGAGGCAGTATGTGACTTGGTTTTGTCTTATGTAATCCCACACTGCCTCCCGGTGGTCACTCTAAGTAAGGACATGCACAACAAAGAGCAAAGAATTTGCTTGGTTCGGAATTTCTGGGAGTTGAAGTCCACAAGTCTTAAAAGTTGCAAAGTTTGGAAACCTCCGCCCTAAATCTATTCAATTTCTCTCCCTTTCTTTGCCAGACCCCTTCCAATTTTTCATAACAACAAACCGGATTGCTGGGGGAAAAAATGATTTCCCACACCGACCTTCATGGAAGCTTCTGCAGCAAAAGATAAGCTTGTTCCCCTACCCATCCATTCCCAATCTCATCCTAATCAACGTTTTTCCCCATTACAGGTAGCCTTACGACCACAATCGAGCCAAACGCTATGTGAGACCGTTAAGTGAGTTGACTTTTTTGGAGGGGGCTACAGTTAAGTGAACTTTTGCAGCTGTTAAGTGAATCCTACAGTCCCAAAGCAAATCTGACTTGGCCCAAGCGTCCAAATTTTGCCCCGGGGATGCTTGCAAACAGTCGTAAAATGTGAAAACTGGTCATAAGTCGCTTTTTCCTCCCCCAGCGCTGTTGTAAATTTGAGCAGTCACTAAACAGACGGTTGTTAAGTCGAGGACTACCCGTAACCCCAAACCTGGGAATTTCCAGAGGGTGTGTAAAATCTTGCCGCTGGCAGTACTCAGAATAAAAAATAGATAAAAGATCAGGCTTTTCCAACCAAGAATAGGAACAGTGCAAAAAAACACACAAAACCCAGACACTTTTCAAAGAGAGACAAACATGGAAACTACAAAGATATATATATTTTTTTATCACAGTTGTGTGGCTTTTTTGTTGCTTTTGGCCTGGTGAATGTGGAAATGGAGGGCCTGCCTGCTGCCCACTCATTGCATCTCCCCCTCCCCAGTTTTCTAAAACCACATATATTTTTCCCCTCCCCAATTTATGCTTGCTTGGTAGGTTGTAGCTGGTGATGCGTTGAAGAAAAACGAGACTCCTTGGAAGACCATTGAAAGCCACAGGGCCTGGGGCACGAGCTCTTTGCATTCCCCACGTTTTGTGTGTGTGTGAGGAGCATGGGGACTTTAAGATGAGCCCCACCCCCTCTGATTAAAAATATGTGTTTATGTATTGCATCTGAAGTCAGAAGTGAGCTTTTAACCCTTCCCAAATGGATTCTAGGCATCTTGAAATGGGTATATAAACTTTATAACCTGTGGACTTCAACTCCCAGAATTCCTCAGCACAGCCAGGTCAGGAATTCTGGGAGTTGAAGTCCCGCAGGTCGTAAAATTGCCTAAACTCCCCCTTGCTCTATTAAGATAACGGCCTCTATTGTCACTGCCTGCCAAGGATGATGGGAAAGGTAGTCTCCCACACCACTAGGAAGCTGTAGCATCCTTTCTGCCCCTTTGTGTTTTTCTAAACATTTAAAAACCTATTTTTTTTTTCGTTTTCGGAGAGACCCTGCCAAGATGGGGAGGTGGGCTACCTTAACTGTGCTCAGAGGGGAGGGGGCTCCTGTCTCTCATCCCTCCCTCCTCCCCTCTTTTAAATCCTCAGTCCACGTAGTCCGAAGCCAATGCAAGGTTTTGGATCTGCACCTGGGAGGCGGGCAGTGTAACTGCCACTTGCGGCTCATTAAAGCAGCCGCCTCTTTTTTATTTTTCCCACCCCAGGAAAAAGCTGGTTTAGAAAGCCTGCCACGATTGGCCGCCTCGAACTGTTGCAAAACCTCCTTTTTGGCAATCGGTTCTGAAATGCTGTGCAATCCTCGAGACAAGAGGCAGAAATTGGGGGAGGGGGTGGGAGAGAAAAAGAGAGACCCCTTTGCCCCCTCCTTAAGCAGGGGAGGAACGGATGATTCTCCCACTCCTAGTTTTCTATTTGTAAGAAGGGTGTGTTTTTTTGTTAGCCCAGAAAGAAAACCTGCAGTACCCAGTTTGGGGAATGCGTTCCGCCCTCATCCCCCCACCCCCACACACCCCATTTAACCCCCCCCCTCATCAAACCCTCCTTATAAATGCACAAACACAGAGACAATTGGCAAATGCACAAGGAATCAGGATATACTGCTGTCCACAGCATAGAGAGGAAGTAAACTGGATCTTTGAATGAAAAAAAAGCAGTGGTAAGGAAATAGCTCCCTCTAATTTATACGCACACATGCACACACACCCAATAAATTAACCTGGCACACAACAGCCCCAACCCAGTCACTCCCCATTCCCTTCCCACCTGGATGCCAAAGGTAGACCAGCTTGGAAAAGCCACGGGTGGGCGGATGAAACCACAGCCGCCGCTTAAATTTTGTGCTGCCCAGCCCCAAAGATTGGCTGTGCAAAAGCCGCAGAGATTGGAACTGCCCTGGGCATGAGGGGGGGCGGGGTTTGATTTCTACGAGGTTCTGGATTTGGCAGTCGTCTTGCCGCTTTGACCGTCTTGGGGAATGGGGGGCTGCAGCCCCCCCCCTCCCCGCTGCCTCCCTACCCCTTATTGCACGCCCCTCCCCCTTTTGTTTTTTCCCCTAGCCCTGAGAGTTGACGGAGATCACCCGGTGGTGCTCCATCCCAGTTCACACCTCCGTCTCCACGCCGGCCAGCTTGGGGGTGAGGATGCGGGGCGTGACGCCGGCGTTGAGGTCCGTTTCGAACTGCAAAAGTTGCCCCATGAAGTTCAGGTTGGGCGAGATGACAGGCCGGCGGCCCTTGACGTACTTGTAGGCATCGCCCATGGTCATCAAGGTGTGCTTCATCAGGTAGGCGATGACGATGGTGGCCGAGCGCGAGACGCCGGCTTGGCAGTGGACAAGGACTCCCTTGCCACTCTGGTGGGCCTCCTCTGGAGTTGGGGAGAGAAACGGCAGTGTTAAGAGGCAGAAGGTGCTCAAGGACTCCAAATTTGGTCCCTTTAAGAGTTGTGGACTTCAACTCCCAGAATTCCCCAGCCAGCTTTTTTTAAAAAAATAATTCTATGACTATGTTGCTTAGTGACAGACTTGCTAGTCTCAATTGCAATTGGCAAGCGACCAACCAGGAGGCAGTATGTGACTTGGTTTTGTCTTATATAATCCCACACTGCCTCCCGGTGGTCGTTCTAAGTAAGGACATGCACAAAGAGCAAAGAATTTGCTTGGGGAATTTCTGGGAATTCAAAGTCCACAAGTCTTAAAGGGACCAAGTTTGGAGATCCTGACTCTAAGAAAAAACAAGGGGGAGATACTCGTCTCCTTTTCCTAGCTGAGGGACCCAGCATCGTCTGAAGACGCTTCCGTGGCCATGTGGCTGGCATAACTACATACATTTTGGACTCCATTGTGGTCGTAAGTTGAGAACTACCTGTATACACTGAGCTGCACAGAACTGCATCGCTTCACAATGGAACTTCCCAAGTAAATCAAATGTGCCCCGTAACCACTTCTGCCTTGAAAAGAAAAGATTGCAGGCAGTCTTCGACTTACGACCACAATTGTGCCCAAAACTTCTGTTGCTAAGGGAGACATTCGTTAACTGAATTTTGTCCCATCTTGCGACCTTCCTTGGCACAATTGTGTCAGTGAGTCCCTGCGGTTGTTAAAAGTAACACAGTCGTTAAGTGAAATCTGGCTTCCCCGTTGAGTTTGCTTGTCAGAACGGTCGCAAAAGGCGATCCACACACAACCTTGGGGGCACTGCAACCGCCCTAAATGTGGGTCGGGTGTCAAGCATCCCAATGTAAATCACATGATGCTGCAACGGTCGTAAGAGTGGACAACGCCCATAAAAGACACTTTTTTTCCCAGCGCCCTTGTAACTTTGAAAGGAGAAAGACAACTGAATTGTTGTTGTCTTAACTTTTCTATTTTTCCTGGCGCTCAAATTTTAGTCCCACTGCCCCACTGAGGCCTGAAAAGTTTCCTGCAAAGAATTAGGGAGGGGCATGAGGATTTCCTTCCAGCGTTGCCAGAGGTGGGATTCAGCCGGTTCTCACCGGTTCTACAGAACCGGTAGCAGAAATGTTGAGTAGTTCGAAGAACCAGCCAATCCCGTCTCTCACTGGTCCCGCCCCCATGTAGTCTCCGCCTCCCAAGTCCCAGCTGATTGGCTGGGTCTTTGGTTGCCCTGCACAGGAGAACGGAGCTGGAAAGCAGGTTAGTGGGGTGGGGAGGGAATGGGGATTTTGCACTAATCTTCCCCCAGGGAGTAGGGAGGGAAGGGAGATTTTGCAGTATCCTTACCCTGCCACGCCCACCAAGCCACACCATGTCATGCCCACCAAGCCACACCCACAGAACCGGTAGTAAGAATGTTTGAATCCCACCACGTTTTCCCACTTATGGGCTCCCCAACCTGGGTCAAGATTCGGCTCATACCGATGAACTCAAATGCCTCCTCGAAATATTGCCGCAGGTCCTGTCGGTTGTTGTCGGTGGCTGGTAAACGCTTGTAACGGAGGCGCCCGCTCTCGGCGTGGTAGAGAGGCAGGTGGGTCGTGATGTTGAGGACGTGGCCCACGTTGAGGTGGAGCAAAACTTCCAGGTTCTGGGCGTCCCTCTCGTTGCCCAGGTAGAGGAAGGGGAGGATGGGGCTCAGCTCAGCGTTCTCCAAGTCGGGGGTCAGTGGAGAGCCCACCTCGTCCGAAATTTCCGGAGCGTCTGACCCGATTGGACTGCCTGCGGCCAAAACACGAAATGTGAGGGTGGCATTGCTGCCCGTGGGGCACAACGGAGACGTGGCAAAACGGGAAGGGTGGAGGCGTAGGCGATCAAGGTGCTTTCTCCCCTTTCTACCTTCCCATTCCTGCTAGGTAAGATCCCGGAGGGTCTCCAAAGTTGCCCCCTTTCAGACTGATGGGATTTCCAACTCCCAGAATTCCCTAAGAGTTAATTTCTGGCTCTTTGTTGTGCGTGTTCTTACTTAGACTGACCACCAGGAGGAAGTGTGGGATTATATAAAGACAAAACCGGTCGCCTATACTGCCTCCTAGTGGTTGTTTACCAACTGAGAGCCGTAATTCTGTCGTAAATTTAAAAAAAAAATGCAGGCTGGAGAATTCTGGGAGTTGAAGTCCACAAGGGGTCAAGTTTGGTGGATGAAATGCTCCCCTAGATTGGAAACTGGGGGAGGGAGAGAGAAAGATAAAAGATGCTTTGCCCATTACATCAGGCTACCAGCAGGACAAGCTTTGTCCTGGTTCAATCAAAGCTTCCTAGTCGGGACTGGGAAGCAAGGCATGATGGGAGTTGTAGTTTTAGGGGGAATGACAGGAGCACTTGTCTCCCTGGCCTGTCCCTCCCTCTTAGCCCCTCCCCTCATTCAGCTGGCTAAAAGTAGAGCATCTCAGAACGTCCCTCCCAGGTTTTATTCTTAATTTTTTTTTTTTCAGAATGGGCCTTGGGGATAGCAAGGGGGGGGTTGGAATGTTTTGCTGAACTACAACTCCCAACATGCCTCACAGGTGGCTATCCCAGCAGACTCCTGGTCCAAACAACATCTGGAAAGAATTGCCTTGTTTCTCCCTGTTTTAAAGTATTTAAACTCTGCTCCAGGGGTGACCCCTTAAAACAAGAATATATCCCACTCTTTCTTCTTCTTCTTCTTCTTCTTCTTCTTCTTCTTCTTCTTCTTCTTCTTCTTCTTCTTCTTCTTCTTCTTCTTCTTCTTCTTCTTCTTCTTCTTCTTCCTCTTCCTCTTCCTCTTCCTCTTCCTCTTCCTCTGCTTCCTTCTCCTTTTTATTCCTTCCTTCCTCCTCCTCCCCTCCTCCCCCCCTCCTCTTCCCCTCCTCGTCCTCCTCTTCTACTTCTGCTTCTGCTTCCTTTTCCTTTTTATTCCTTCCTCCTCCTCCTCCTCCTCGGAATGCCTTCTCCATTGGCAAAAGTGGCTTAGTTAGAAGGAGCTTGCTCCCACACAGAGGGAGATAGGTGCGTTTTTAAGGTAGACTGCTCCTGAACGGAGAGGCTCTGCTTAGCATTCCTGCCTGCTGGCCCTGGCGTTTCCTTCCCTCCCTCTTTCTCCACCCTTAAAAGCTTAACGGCCACCATCAAATCTTATCTTAAAACAAAGTTTAAACTCGGGTTTAAACACAAAATGTCTCCCGCAGTCCAGGGTTTTTTCTCCTTACCTCTCTTCCCAAGTCCTTGCTCGTCTCTGGGCACCAAATCCAGGACCAGGTGCAGGTTCTGCGTAGGCGGGGCTGCCTTGGGCGGCTTGGGGGGGCTAGCCGGTGGAGATTCCAGGGTCCCCCCACAGCCAGACCCCTCCTTGGACCACAGGCACTGCCGCGAGGAGGAATCCCGCCCGTCACAGGTGCCCCTGGACGACAGGAAATCCAGCACAGCCAATTTCCCTTGCTGGAAACGCCGTCGTCCCGCCGCGTCGGCGCCTCCGAAGCGCATGGCACCCTGCAGCTGAGCCTTGGTGAACTCCACCAGGTTGCGGCAGTCCAAGATCAAGGGGGAGGGTTGCGGCTGGGCCCACGGCGGCGGCGGCTGCGACGACGGCGGCGTGCTTATCTTCTTGGCCAGCTCATCAGGCCAGATGTTGCGGCCGGTGTAGCCGTCCCCTTCCTCCTCCTCTTCCTCTTCTCCATCCCCTCCGTAGCAGCTGGGCGCCGGCGAGGACCCCACCCGGGGGTCGTAGGCCACGATGGGGTCGCTGCTGCAGAAGCTGGAGGAGGAGCTGGCCGACTTGAGCGAGAGGTTGCACGCCAGGCAGGCCAGGGAGCGCAAGGCCACGGGGCCACAGGAGAAGCACCCCAGCTTCTTCACGGCCTGCGGTCTGCAGGCGGGACAGCCCAGAGAGCGCAAGCTGGACCGGCTGGAGAAGCAGCCCAGGGAGCGCAGGGCGGACTTGGCCCCGGCTTCCTCGCAGCGCATCAGCCGCCAGCAGCCCCAGCAGCCGCATTTCAAGGGGTGCATGGTGTTGGCAGGGCTGGAGAGCGTCGAGCTGAGGGAGGCATCCCCCGAAGGGTCGGCGTTCTCCTTGAGGCCCCCTCGCTTCTTGAGTTTAGCCTCAGTCAGGAGCGCCTTCAGCTGCGGCGCCTTCTTCTCGCCCTGCTTAGGCTCCGGCGGTGGCCAGGCCGAGCCACGCTCGAGCCCTCGTCCCTGAGGCTTGAGGTCGAGGCTGTGAGAATGGCCAGGGAGAAGGACGCTGCTCCGGCGGAGGTCTTCACAGGGGCCCTGGCCGGCGGCCGAGGGGGAGAGCGGCTTCTCCCCGCCACTGCCGTGGGTGACGAAGGTGTGGGTGAGGCGCAGGGCTAAAGTCTTGGGCCTCTGCAGCACCCCGATCCGCTCTTCGAGGGGCGAGGGTGGCATTGGGAAAGCTGAGCTGCGAGCAAAGGGAAGAAGCCAAAGGGAGATTAATTACCATGCTCTCCACTCCCCGCCCCAAATTCCTAGTGTGCAGGGGGAGGTCTCCCAAGGAGTAAGGCGTGGGGACTTCCACTCCCAGAATTCCCCAGCCAGCAAGCTTGCAAAATTTACTAAATGGATTTGCCATCCAGGAGAGGCAACAGGGTGCAATTCAGGCCTCGGTCACCCGGGCAGGTTTCAAAGTGGTTTGCAAACCTGATGTTTTGAAAGCTGGTGGGGGGCATTCTGGGAGTTGAAGTTCATCACTCTTAAAGCATGGTGGCTGGGGAATTCTGGGAGTTCAGGAAGGAAGGAAGAAGAGGGAGGGAGGGAGGGAAAATTAAGAGGGAGGGAGGGAAGGAAGGAAAGGAGAGAGAAAGGAAGGAAGCAAGGAAGGAAAAATTAAGAGGGAGGGAAGGAAGGAAAGGAGAGAGGAACGAAGGAAGGGAAAAGGGTGGAAGGAAGGAAGGGAAAATTAAAAGGGAGGGAGGGAAGGAAGGAAAGGAGAGAAGAAGGAAGGAAGGAAGGAAGGAAGGAAGGAAGGAAGGAAGGAAGGGAAAATTAAGGGAGGGAGGGAAGGAAGGAAAGGAGAGAAGAAGGAAGGAAGGAAGGAAGGAAGGGAAAATTAGGAGGGAAGGAAGGAAGGGAAAATTAAGAGGGAGGGAGGAAAGGAAGAAGAGAGGAAGGAAGGAAGGAAGGAAGGAAGGAAGGAAGGAAGGAAGGAAGGAAGGAAGGAAGGAAGGAAGGAAAAATTAAGAGGGAGGGAGGGAAGGAAGGAGAGAGGAAGGAAGGAAGGAAAAACTAAGGAAGGAAGGAAGGGCCACCCCCACCATTAATATCCCTAGTTCAATATCTCCTGCTGTTATTTCAAATCCTGAAGCCTCCCAGCCCTTTTATTTACTGGCTGCCACCCTCCATGCTCTCACCCCACAGCCACGCTGTCGTAATCCAATAACATTTCGATGCATTTAGGCTAACTTCTTTTTATGGCCCAGCTTTTTGGCAAGGCAGCCTCTGTCAGGTTTCCAGCTTTCGTATTCTGGGTCACAGGTGCTCCTTAGCCATGCAGCAACATCCCTGAAACTCCAGGCAGAGAAGCCCATGTTTACAATGCAGTTCAGAGAGCCTTATGCCCATTTCAGAGACCTGGAGACTGAGGCCGGGATAGGGAAGAGGGTTTTTTGTTTTTTTTTTAACAAGTGCTGGGACTGGGCTGAATGTTGTATTTTTTTTTTTTTTTTTTGCAAAATCCTTTTCCAAGCTACTTTGTCTATTCCTAGCACGAATTTCCAATAAATCCTTGAAATCTTCCATCTTGCAGAACTGAACCCAATTCGTTTCCTTTAACAAATAATAATAATTTGGGGGGATTTGAACACATTTATCACCCTCCCCTCCAGTGGAGAGAACGCTCCAGTGAAGACATCTGCTTCACTCTCACCCCAACAAAACACAGGCACATGCCCTAATTCGGATTGCAATCCAGATTTTTGGCCAGGGATTTACAAGTGGTCCTCGTGCTACGATCACAACATTTCTGCTGTTAAGGGAAACATTTGCTAAGTGAGTTTTTGCCCCATTTGTCCCGAAATTCCTTGCCACCGTTGTTAAGTGAATCAGTGCAATTAAGTTAGTCACACGCTTATGAAGTGAGTCTGGCTTCTCCATTGGCTTGTTAGAAAGCCGCCAAAGGGGATCACGTGACTCCAGGGCACTGAAAACCGTCGTAAATAAGAGTCAGTGGCCAAGCATGTTAATTTTGATCAGGTGACCAGGGGGCAGGCTGCAACAGTCGTAAGTGCGAAAAACGGTCGTCACTTAAGTCCCTTTCCACTTCAAACAATCACTAAAAACAAACTTATAAATTGAGAATTACCTGTATTTTGCTTATAACTTCCCGTTGAACTAATCCCAATTCATCAAAGTATTCCCCAACTCTCTCTGGAACTGTTCCACCCTCAAACCTACCATATAAATTCCTTGGCACGCTGCTTTCTGTGCCAGTCCCACCAATTGGCACGAATGACCAATGCCCAACAAGTCTGTTTTTCACGCACACACACACATATACACACACACAACCAGCACGACGTAACCCTTGTCTATGAGTAGATCCACAGGTGTGCAAATCCTCTTGCAGGGAATCCCTGCCGGGACGTGAATGCTGCTTTTGCACAAAGCCACCTTCAAGTCCATCGGTCAATCCCATCCCGTTCCCCTGCTCAGCCCTGAATCTCTGCGGCCTACCTCGCAGGGGTGTGGAGAGATGGGGGGGGGGGGCGAATTTGAAAAACAGCTGCTATTGCTTCAGGATCCGTTTGCAGCTCCTTCCTGGTGAATCTGTGCACAGCAAGGCAGGTTCTTTGCACGCACAAAGTTTTGTCACACTTCAGTGCAGACTTGTTGAATAATAGATTGTTTAAAGACGGGCTTTGCTGACACAAACATGTAGACATACACACACACACACAAACACACACATGGGCACACGCAGGCGTTTTCCCTCTCCAGAACTTACCTTTTTGACCTGTCCACTGCCTGCTAGGTCCCCTTAAGGCACTTTCCCTTCCTTTCAGCGAGAGAAAGTTGGACGATGCCTCTAAAAATACCGACCTGAGCTCAGAGGCTGGCATGGCGATGAGGACATTGGGCTTCTTGGGTTTCACCCCAGGATGAGCTCACTGTTTGGCCCAAGAGATGCTGGGCAACTTTCTTGGGGGGGGGGGGGGGGGGGGGGGAGAGAAGCAGGGCGGGCAAGGAGGAAAAGATGGGCAGCGAAACCAGCCAGGGGTGGAGAAAGAGCTAAAGATTTCCCCGGACTTAAAAAAAAAAGAATCTGTCTCTTCGCAGGACAAGGTTTCTCAACCTCAGCAGCTTTAACATGGGTGGGCTTCAACTCCCAGAATCCCCCATTCTGCATGCTTTAAGGGGTGGACCTCAACTCCCAGAATCCCCCAGCCAGCATGATTTAAGAGGGGTGGACGTCAACTCCCAGAATCCTCCAATCTGCATGCTTTAAGAGGGGTGGGCTTCCACTCCCAGAATCCCCCAGTTTAAATTCTTTAAGATGGTTGGACCTCAACTCCTAGAATCCCCCAGTCTGCATGCTTTAACATGGGTGGGCTTCCATTCCCAGAATCCCCCATTCTGCATGCTTTAAGAGGGGTGGGCTTCCACTCCCAGAATCCCCCAGTCTGCATGCTTTAAGAGGGTTGGACCTCAACTCCCAGAATCCCCCATTCTGCATGCTTTAAGGGGTGGACCTCAACTCCCAGAATCCCCCAGCCAGCATGATTTAAGAGGGGTGGATGTCAACTCCCAGAATCCTCCAATCTGCATGCTTTAAGAGGAGTGGGCTTCTACTCCCAGAATCCCCCAGTCTGCATGCTTTAAGATGGTTGGACCTCAACTCCCAGAATCCCCCAATCTGCATGCTTTAAGAGGGGTGGGCTTCCACTCCCAGAATCACCCAGCCAGCATGTTTTCAAATAGGTGTTGTTGGGAGTCGAAGTCCTCCCATCTCTAAAGTTGTCAATTTTGAGAAAAACTGGCTTTAAGATCTCCAACTGCCAAGGGTGAAAGATCAGTGGGCATTTCTCCACCCTGACTTGGTGGGTGATAGGATCTCAGCCCCACATGTCTCTTTGGGCACTTCCTAGCCCTCTGGGTTTGCCAACGATGGGCATCCAGCCGCGGCAGCTTCGTGGAGTGTGTGCCATGGAGACAAGCCCTGGTGTTCGCCAATCAGAGCGGAGCCTCTGAAGTTGGCTTGTTAGAAATCAGCGGGCTTGTTTGTGCTGCTGTGCCCAGAGGAAGAATTCGGGAACAGCCAGTAAAAACATCTTCCAAAGGATGCGGCCCATCTTAATCAGCCAGTTTGCCTCCAACAAACCACAATGATGCAAAAATAAGGGTCCCCTCTGCGAGGAGGTTACACATGCCCACCAAGATTGCAAACTCGATTCGGGAAGTAAGATATGAAAGCATCTTGGCTGGAGGATTCTGGGAGTTGAAGTCCACCCCTCTTAAAGCCTGCTGGATGGAGGATTCTGGGAGTTGAAGTCCACTCCTCTTAAAACCTGCTGGATGGGGGATTCTGGGAGTTGAAGTCCACCCCTCTTAAAGCCTGCTGGATGGGGGATTCTGGGAGTTGAAGTCCACCCCTCTTAAAACCTGCTGGATGGGGGATTCTGGGGGTTGAAGTCCACCCCTCTTAAAGGCTGCTGGATGGGGGATTCTGGGAGTTGAAGTCCACCCCTCTTAAAACCTGTTGGATTGGGGATTCTGGGAGTTGAAGTCCACCCCTCTTAAAACCTGCTGGATGGGGGATTCTGGGAGTTGAAGTCCACCCCTCTTAAAACCTGCTGTCTGGGGGATTCTGGGAGTTGAAGTCCACCTCTCTTAAACCTGCCAAGGTTGGGAAATACTGCTATAGATTTGAATACACTACAATCAAATCTAGGTGGGATGCAAAGACACACATCTAATTGTGAGAAAAGACACAACCCAGCAGTGTTTCAACAAACCAGCTTAGCAGAAAAGAAAAAAAAAGTTCCTGCTTTATATAAGCAAAGCCTCAAGTTCAACTCCCAGAATCCCTTGGCAGAGTTTTTGAAAAGCTCCGATCTAAATCCCCGGAGATTTTGTGGCAAGTCAAGCATCATCAACAATGCGATACCCATTACGCAGGTGGAAAAAGTGAGGCTGGGAGAACCCTCCTTGCCAACCCAGTCACTTTAAAAAACAGCAACTTCTCAGTTCCAACAGCTTGGACCCAAACTCCCTGAGGTTTCTTTCTATAAAAGAGGCATATAAATCTTTTTAAAAACCACAACAAATTGCCTACCCCCCCTGGTGTTATTCACTCTATAGGTATGTCCCTTCTAAAACACCATCCACACAGCTTTAACACCCCGAGTGTGTCTACATCCCCACCACTCTCTCTGTCTCTCTTTTGCATCATCTAATCTACAAATATTGTGCAACTTATTGAATTGTTAAAACAAAACATAAACAAAACAGAGAAGCTGATACCAATTTATTTAATTTCTGTCTTGCCTTTGCACCCAGAACCCTGCGCTTTTGAAGGAGTGGGTGGGTTGTTGTCTTTAAACACACTTTCCACACACACACACATCTAATTAAAAATCCCTGCACCGAATTAAAATTTTAATTAAAAAATAATAATAATGTGAAGCTAAGCCACCCGGGTTCCTTTGTTTTACCCAACCTCTTTCTTGATGCCAATCCCCTGCGTGTGGATGGACACATACACACACACACACACAAACCCCAACACACACACAAACACACAGCAGCAGCAGCAGCCACCTTTGCAACCAACCCTGTGTGGCATCACCGGCTTAAAAATAACCCCCAGTGTCATAAGTCATGAGGCTCCTTGTTTTAAAACTCCGGGGCCCATAGCTAGAATGCAAAACAGATCCCTTCCCTTCTCCCCACACTCCCCCAAAAAACCCTCCGAGCATCCCTAAGAGTCTTTTGCCCCCCTCTCTCCTCTGTCTCCCACGCACCCCGGGAAAGACGACCTGTCACAACAACTGAGACAGCCACCACAAATCCACCCACTCAGCTTTCCTCTCTTCGCCCCTCTCCCATCCTGCACCCCTAATCCTGCACCCCTCCCCTCCTTATCTTTGTGGCTGCAGGGTGCAGGCTTGGAAGAGCCCCCTCTGCATCCACCCACCCAAATAGAGCAATGGGGGACCCCCCTTTCTATTCTCTCCCCCCCCCTCCCTTAATGCAAAATCAAAACAAAACCCACCCAGGGGGATGCAATTCGCCTTTGGCTCCCAAATCGGTGCACGCGTGGGGCATAGGGGCGTTTGTTGGGGAGGGGGCACTTTCCACCGTTAGAGACCCCGTTGTTCTTCCTGCCCCCCCACCCCCCACCTCCACCCCAGGGTCCAGTTTCTCCCATGCAACGCACAGCAACACAAATTATGGAAGCGCAACGCCGGGGTCCCCAATCTCTCCCCCCCCCTTTGCAAAAGTAGGGAGGGGGCAGCAAAGAAAAAAAAGCGAGCATCTTCGCGTCCCCCCCCCCATTTTTTTCCCACGCAGCCCCCTCCTCCCGCTCCCAGGTGTTTTTACACTCACCTGCATCACATCCTCCAGCCGAAAATCCTGAAGGCGAGAGGATCGCTTGATCCCGGATGGATCCCGGGCTCCGACCGGGTCCCTCCTTTGGCAAGGCTGCTTTGCAAACGCGGGGATTTCCCCCCTCCCGTCTCGTTGCGAGGTTGTGTGTTTGTGGCGTGTTGTTGTGTTGTGTTGTGTTTTTTTTTCTCACCCCCCCCCCGTTCGGGGCGGGCGCGAGACTCCGGCTTTGGGAAAGCAAAGCAGGCGGGGGGGGGGGAGTTGGAGCTGCTGCTGGCAGGGTGACCTCATCGTCCGCCAATCAGAAGCCGGCCCGGCTCTCCCGGGGAAGGGTGACGTCACGGGGCGGCACGTGACCCGGCAGGTGGGTCCATTCACTGGGACGCAGGCGGCGCGGGGAGACCCCCTTGGCAAACGTGGGGAGGGGGGGGTTGTTTGCAAAGGGGGTGGGTGGGTTGGGGGTCCCACGCCGTGCATTTTTCCAGGATGCACCCAGAGAAAGGTGGAGTGCAATGCATTCTCATAAATTACAGCCTCTTGATTCTTTTTCCCCCCAATTAATATTATTCTGTTTTTTTTTTTAAAAAATCCTATTTATTGTTATTATTGTTGTTGTTATTATTATTATTACTACAATATACACAGCAAACCATGCTGGGTTTCGTATCACAAATCACTAGTCTAACACTTCCCAAGTGTTTAGGACTGCGTGATGTATCGGCGGATTATGCGAGCAGATCCCAGTTAGGTGGCCTTCTGCAGCTGACCCATGGTGATCTTGTCAGCGCCTATTGTTTTTAAGTGCTTGCCGAGGTCTTTAGGCACAGCAGCACCCAGTGTGCCCAGTACCACTGGAACCACCTGCACTGGTTTATTATGCCAGAGTCTCTGCAGTTCGATTCTTAAGTCCTGATATTATTATTTATTTATTTATTTATATAATTTTATTATTTTTTTACATTATTTATATAATTATATAATTGTTTTATAATTTTTGTTGTTATTATTATTATTATTATCTGACCCATGGGACAGAAGTTGCTTTCAAGAAGGGATTGGACTGCCCTCTGTCAGAAACGGTGTAGGGTCTCCTGCTTGGGCGGGGGTTGGACTAGATGACCTATAAGGTCCCTTCCAGCTCTATTCTGATTGATTCAACCTCGAAATAAGGAGGAATTTCCTGACAGTGAGAACAATCGACTGATGGGACAGAAGTTGCCTTTGGAAGTGGTGGGAGCTTCATCCCTGGAAGCTTTCAAGAAGACGCAACTCAGAAATGGTGTGGAGTCTCCTGGTTGGGCGGGGCGGGAGGGGGGTTGGATTAGATGACCTTCAAGGTCCCTTTCAACTCTTCTATATGTTATTCATTCTATTCTATTCTATTCTTTATATTCTACATTCTATTCTATTCATTTTTTAGATGGTATCATATTTTATTAAAAGCCATATAAATTGGATTAGTAAATCCATCCGTTCATCCTGCCTTTTGATCTTTAATTCAAGGCAGTGATAGTCATTGATCCCAGGTAATAATTAACTGATTTAATTTGATATTTCATTCAATATTAATTTCACATTTAATACTGTTAATTTGATAGTTCATTCTGTGGTAAGATAGCAACAGCCCTTATACCCCGCTTCACAGTGTTTTACAGCCTTCTCTAATAAGCGGTTGACAGAGTCAGTATATTGTCCTTAGTAATCTGGGTCCAAGATGGGTGGCGAATGCATTTTATAAATAAAGTTGATATTTAGTTAAATATTAATGATAATCATCAAAGGTAATAATTATAAATGATATAATAGCACAGGGAAAAAAACAATTTAGGACCTCTTAAAGGGGAATATTTGTAGCTCAGGGTTGAATCAAGGTTATGACCATTTTTCAGACTTATGACCACTGCAGTATCCCTACAGCCACGTGATTAAAATTCAGACACTTGATAACTGACTCATATTTATGACGGATGCAGTATCTCGGTGTCTTATGAACAAAGGAGCAAATATGGTACTTACTTGCCCTATGTTTTTTAGCAGCAATTAGATATCTTGATATTAATTTGATATTTAATTCAATATTAATGTGGCATTTATTTCAATATTAATTTGATATTTATTTCAATATTAATGATAATCCCTCAAACGTAATCCGTATAAATATCACTAATAGTGCAAAAGACGAGCAATTGGATATCTTGATAGTCATATTTAATGATATCCTCCTGATCAGGCATAATATGGGATTGTAAGAATAAATGGAGTAGGGAAAAGAATTAGAACTGCATTTTTTTTTCCCTGGGATCTGATTTTTCCCAGCATGCTGACCCACTAATTTATATTGTTGTTTTCAATAAAAGATAAGTTTTAAGAATTTTATTCATTGAATACACAAAAAGAAAGAGGAAAGGATAGGCAAAATTATAAAAGAAGGGAGAAAAAACCTGAAACCGAAAGAATAATAAGCATACGAACTGTGGAGAATTGAACTTTTAAAAAGTAAGTTAAATGGGAATCTTTTTGTCTCTTCTAAAAAAAAAACCTGATGTGCTACTATACTTATTTGTATTAACAATGGATTGCCATTATTTTCATCCCTTCAGCCCGGATCAAGATCATACCTTTCACTATCCTTCTCTTGGTGGAAAATGGATTTTTTTTAAAAAAAATTGTATGCCCAAATATAAAAAGCGTGAAACAGATTTAACAGATAATCAGAGTTGGAAGGGACCTTGTAGGTCATCTAGTCCAACCCTCCGCCCAAGCAGGAGACCCTATCCCATTTCTGACAAACGGCAGCCCAGTCTCTTCTTGAAAGTCTCAAATGATGGCACTCCTACAATTTTGTTGTTGCATTCTCCAAGCACTGCTTTTTCAATCCCCTCAAAAGCGTCTTCCCTTCCTGCGAGACAACACACCTTGGCGAGAACACCTGCCTCAGGTTGTAGAGATGGACCCCGATAGTCCTCGACTTTACGACTGTTAAGAGGAACCAGAATTTCCGTGGCTAAAACGGGTCGGTCAATCTGCTTAGGTGAATCTCACCCGCATTTTTTTGCCTCTAACTTTAAAACAGTGGTTAAAAACGGGTGCATTTTGATAGCTTGTGGGACAATCGGACTGAAATATTTAGATGCCACCAGAGAGAGAGAGAGAGAGAAGGAAAAAAATGGAGAAATAGGGGAAATGTACAGTTTTACACACACACACACACACACACATACACACACACACATTGTGTGATGGTGTTTTTTAAAAAAAATCCCGCGCCCATCTCTGTTTTTCCTTTGTCTGGGCCTGTGCTGGGGGGGAATTTTTGCATTCGCTCAACCTCAGACCCAAATTTGCTGTGTGACTCAACTCCCAGACGCCCACAACAGGGGTGAGTCTATACATTGGTCATTGGAATGGTGTGCGCGTGTGTCATCTTGGGCGTGTGTCATGCACTTGTCACACACACACACTGCTCTCTGCCCGGCCCCGTGTGCTCACTCTTGGCAGCCTGGCGCTGAGAATCTGGGTTAGCCAAAATGGCCTTTTGCCATTTAGCTAGAGATGCTAACGCTGGCCCAACCCTGGCGCAGAGGCCAAGCGGCAGGGGGACAAGAAGGGCCGCCCTCAGGTAGACTGCCCCAGCCCTTGGAAGCTCTACATGTACACACACACAGAGAGAGAGAGAGAGAGAGAGAGGACCAGCTCTGGTTAGGGCAAAACTTGATGCCGCGTGAACTGCTTTGGTAATCCTTTTTCTGAAACCCATCGCCACTACCGCTAGCTCCTCCCGCATCCTGTGACTACAAATTCCATCGTTTAATTGCATGTTGCAGGAAGAAGAAGCTGTTTCTCTGGTCTGACCAGTGAATTGGTTTGTCACTCTGACTCTCGCAGGGAAAAAAAAACCAAGCCCTGTTTTCCTTTTTTCCCCCCATACTCCTTCTTTCCTTCCTCCCTTCCTCCGTCTCTCTCTCCTTCCTTCCCCCTCTCCCTCCCTTCCTCTTCTCTGTTCCTTCTTTCTTTCCCTTCCTTTCCTTCCACTTCTTTTTTCCTTTCTTTTCCTTCCTTCCTCCATCCCTTTGTCCCTCTTTCTCTTTTCCTTCTTTTTTTCTTTCCCTTCTTCTCTCCCTCTCTCCCTCTTTCCTCTCTCCCTCTCTCTTTCCTTCCAATTCGTTCTTTTTTCTTTCTTTTCCTTCCTCTGTCCCTTCATCCCCCGTTTTCCTTTTTTCCTTCCCTTCCTTTATCCCTCTTCCTTTTTCCTTCCTCCTCTCTTTCTCTTCCTTCTTCCTTCTCTCCCTCTTCCCTTCCTTCCTTCCTCTCTCTTTCTTTTCCTTCCTTCCTACCGCCAAACTTTTTTCTGTATTATTCCAGCCCCTCCTGGTTCCATTGGAACTGGGCAAACCATTGCAAGATGCAGCATCCTACATCTATCCACCTTGCACCATTCTAACCATGCAAATTGTGGTTTTCTTCTCCCAGATTTTGGCTTGAACGCGAAGGCACCCCATCTGCCGGACATCTGGTCTCCAGAACTTGTCAGCCCTCCCCTCCTCTCTCTGTACCCCTTCTTTTTAAAACAGGTAGCCATCACGGCTGGATTAACCAAAACACAGCAGGCTTAACTTCCTCATTGGTCAGTTCCTCCACCCTGGATGGAACCTCCCCAGTATTTTCTGCTCCTGGCCTCAGTGTCTGGGCTCTGCCAGGTTCCAGCATCCTTGTTCCTGTCCCCTTTCTGCTTTCTCCTGCAGATACCCGAAGGAAGATGTTTACACCTGCCCATTTATGCAGAACTGCTCTAAATTTGGCCCTGTCTCCGCCTGGAAGCTTCCCAGAAAATTCCTGTGGGTGAGCGATCTCACCCCCCCCCCCCCCCGTGGGATCGATCGATCTCCAACCAACATAATCTCGTCCTTTTCACACGCTCCCAATAGCCACCCCCCCCCCCTCCCGGGAAGGAGGAGCTGGGTGCCTCTCGGCGGTGCGGGTTTTGTCTCTTAATAATCCCCTTAACTGCACAAAAACCTGTCCAGCCACATCCAAGGGTGTTTGTTTACCTTGAAATACCCAAGGTGCCAAACAAGTTTGGAGAGCGGATGCTGAACGCAGAAGCTTAAAATGTAAAATCTCCTTCTTCGGATGCCAGCCTTCTCTCCGTGTTTTGAATTGTGTTGTATTCCTGGGGGAATGTCAACATTTTGTGTTCCTTTGTAAAGCGAAAAATCCATTGGAAATCCATTGGGCCACGGTTGGGTTTCCTGGCTCACTGTCATGCCCCTGTTGGGATCTGATTCCGAGGGAGACTTCGAACAGCTGACAGGGAGTGGGAGGGTGGCTCCCCGGGGGGGCTGTGGAGGAAAAGGGGGAAGGGCACAGTCCAGCTGGGCATTCAGAGGAAGACCCAGGCCCACCTCCCTCTGCATCCTGGGGCACGCAGGGAAGAACGGAGAAGGGAGCAACGTGAGTTGTGTGGTTCACGGGGGAGGAAAGGGCCCTGATCCCCTTCATTGGCTGCAGCTGGGAAGACTGTTTAAAAGGACAAACTGCACACTGCAAAGTTGCTGGGAGCAAAGCTGTGAAATTATTCTGGTTTGTCAAGTCTTATCTGAGTTCTGGCGTCCTCCCAAGTGTTTGTGTTTCATTATCTTTTGGAAGTCTGCCATTCCTTATCCTGCCCTGTCTCGTTAATTGCTGCAGCTGTGGTTTGGGTTGGGTTTTATTTATAATTTATATGTACTTTGAGTTCAGATGGAATTTCTTCCTTTTAAAAACTGTTCTTGGGAAGAGTTTTTTTTTTTTTTTTCTCCAGCCGATGATAACTGGACATTGGGGGCCAAGTTGGAGGAATTATAGGGACTTTACCTACTTTCGTGACTTGGTTGCTTTTGTGCCACGCCCCTTGGGGTCATTCACACTCGTTTTTAAGAACTCCAGAGTTGAATTTTGCACCTTTCATCTTGATCGGAGTTTGTTCTTTTTTGGACTGGATAACATGGCTCATCGGTGCTGAATGGTTTCGAAACAGACCCTCATCGTAAAGGCACGTTCCACACCCTCAAGAATAAAACAAAGTTTTTATTTTTATTTATATACGCGTATATAACGCAGCAAAAACAAGATCGGGAAATTTAATTACACTGGGTGAAATGTGAGACAGGTGAGAAACGCTTCCAACTTGGTGTCTAGGTTACAGGTGGTCCTTGACTTTACGACCACCACAGACCCCGAGATTTCTGTTGGCTAAGTGAGGAATTGGTTAAGTGAGCTTTGTCCCATTTTATGACCTTGCAGTTATTAAATTAGTAACACCGTTGTTAAGTGAATCTGGCTTCCCCTATTGGCTTGTCAAAAGGTTGTAAAAGGTCGGGGGAATCATTGCAACCGTCATAGATATGAGTCCATTGCCAAGTGTTTGAATTTTGATCGCATGGCCATGGGGAGGCTGCGACGGTCGTAAGTGTGAAAAATGCTCCTAACTCTGGTTCAACTCTGAGCTTCAAATATTCTCCTTTTCAAATATTTTCCTTTTCAGTGGTGTTATAACTTCGAACGGTCACTAAACAAGTTGTTGTAAGTCAACGACTACCTGTATTAATGACGCTTGGTTGAGAAGGTGCAAAAATTTCACGGGGCGTTGATCTCTGGAAGCAAAGGGAATTAAGGCGTGGATCCTCCATAGCCCCCAGTAGTCTACCACGATGGCTTAGGATGCCTTATGAAACTTGAGTTGTTGTGTGTTCAGACCTTTCCGGAGGCCTGAAAGCAACAACCATGGTGGGAGTAAGGCAGGCCTAGATAAATACATTATCCTAATCCAGGGTGTTTTTCATCATGGTTAAGTCCACAAAGCTGAAACAGATCGACGAGACCGCGATAGGGCTTACTCTGTGGGGTGAATGAGCCCTTTCGGTTCCTCCCCGCAATTTCAGGAAGGATGTTGTTCATCTAACCAATTGTGGTTTCGCTTTGTGCCCAGATAGAAAGCTATCCTGATGAAAGTAATTCTTAGAATATAGACTTATCAGAACTGAAAGGGACTTCGGAGGTCTTCTAGTCCAACCCCCTTACTTGAATAGGAAACCCTATACCACTTCAGACAAAGGGTTGTCCAATCTCTTCTGTAAAAGCTTCTTTTTAGAAGGGAAGGAAAGGGAAGGGGAAGGAAGGGAGGGAGGGAGGCAGGAAGGCAGGGAAAGAAGGAAGGAAGGAAGGGAAAGGAAGGAAGGAAAGGAAGGAAGGAAGGGAAAGGAAGGAAAGAAGGAAGGGAAGAAGGAAGGGAAGGAAGGAAGGAAGGGAAGGAAGGAAAAGAAGGGAAGGAAAGAGGGAAGGAAGGAAGGGAAGGGAAGAAGAAAGGGAAAGAAGGAAGGGAAGGAAAGAAAGAAAGAAGGAAAGACGGAAGGAAAGAATACCAGAGTTGAAAGGGACCTTGGAGGCCTCCTAGTCCAACCCCCTTGTCCAATCTCTTCTTTAAAACCTTTAATGTTTGAGCACCCACAACTTCTGGTGGCGAGACGTTCCCCTGGCAAATCATTCTCAGTGGCATGAAATCCCTCCTTTAATTCCAGCTTGCTTCTCTCCTTGATCAGTTTCCATCCGTTGCTTCCTTGTCCTGCCTTCAGGGGCTTTGGAGAGTAGCTTGACTCCCTCTTCTTTGGGGGGCAGCCCCTCAGATCTTGGAAGACTGCTATCATGTGTCCCCTCTTAGTCCTTTTCTCTAGACTAGACCTACCCAGCAACCGTTCTTCCTAAGTTTTAACCTTGCTTGAAAGATTAAAACTCCCCCCCCCCCGTACGAAAGCGCAGCTTGTTGCTATGGGTTAACTGGATGTTGTTTGTTTGTTGCCATATTTTCAGGCTCACAAAGGCACACAACAACAACCCTATTTTTTTTTTTTGCATTAAGCATCTTCGAGCCAGGCATTTCCATCCAGGACTGCTCCTTGAGCACCAGGTTACAAAAGCCAGGGGAACGTTGCCGATGGCATGTGCATCTCCCTTGTGGATTCATCCCAGCTGGCCTATCTCGGCACACACATAAAAAGTCCCCCCCCCCCCACCCTTCAGCTTCTTTGCCCCCCCAAGGGGGGGGGGGAAATGAAACCATGATGTCATTTCTGGCCAATGGGAGCCCTCTCTGTTCACCCCAGTTGTAAATCTTCCTTTTTATTTATTTGGATAGATTTCTGCAAGCTTTTGTGTCTCCATCAGTAATTCCCAGAGAGAAAAAGGGATGGAATGAGCAATAATTTAAAAAAAAAAAAATCATTTTAGAAAAAAATGAGAGGCTTTTTCGAAATACAGTATATTAAGAATGATTCTTTTAATATACTGTATTTCGAAAAAAGCCTCTCATTTTTTTCTAAAATGATTTTTTTTTAATTATTAACCTTGTTAGAGGTTCTTTCTCTCTCTTTCTCTCTTCCATTCTTTTTTTCTTTCTCTCATTCTCTATCACATTCTGTCTCTTTCTGACTTTGTCTCTCATTCTTCCCCTTTCTTATTCTCTTTCATTCTCTCTCTTATTCTCTCATTCTTTTTCCTCTGTCTCATTCTCTCTCTCATTCTCATTTCTTATTTCTCTCTTTCTCTTATTCTCTCTTTCATATTCTCTTATTCTTTTCTCTCTCATTCTTTCTCTTCTCATTTGTTTTTCTCATTCATTTTTCTTTCTCTTATTCTCGCTCATCCTTCCTTTTTCTCTCTCTCATTCGTATTCTCTTTCTCTTTCTCTCTCTCTCTTTCTCTCTCTCTCTCTCCCTCCCCCCCCCCCCCCCGCCTCTCTCTTTGTATTTTTCACAGGGCAGCTTTGTGTATAATTGTTGGTTCAGTTTCCAGCATTCTGTGGTGTGTGTGTGTTTTTTTTTTATTGCTCCTAAGGAATTTCTTGCCAAATTATGAGTTTCACTTTTCTTATGCATCAAGATTGCTATATTTAGACAGACGGAGTAGAGAGGTCATTAATTAACTTGATGGAAATTCTGAGTGTCGCCTGATCCCTTTCAAAAGAGTAAAATGGAAATTATCTCATTTTGCAAACCAGTCTGCTAAAAGTGCACCTCCTGCTTTACAAGTCTTGCGTGAAAGACGCCAATGAGAACTAGGAACTTGGAGCATTTGATGATTAATAACACCCAGCGTGCTTTGGAAGCCTGAATTATGCCCCCTCGTGGCTGAATTGCAAAATCAAAGATGGAAAATAGGACAATATATTTTCTGACAGCGAGAACAATTATTCAGTGGAACTTTGGCTTGCCTCCAAAAGTTGTAGGCGATCCATCACTGGAAGTTTTTAAGAAGAGACTGGACAGTCATTATTTAGAATAGTATAAGGTTTCCTGCTTGGGCAGTGGGTTGGGCTAGAAACCTCTAAGATCCTTTCCAATATGGTTTTATTGATATACAGTTATAATGGTTTTTATAGGAAATACCTCCACCTGATGACTATCATTATGATTCTTGATCCTTAACGAATGTACCTTTTCTGTATGTATACTGAGAGTATTTACACCAAGACAAATTCCTTGTGTGTCCAATCACACTTGGCCTATTCTATTCTATTCTATTCTATTCTATTCTATTCTATTCTTTTTTTTTCCTATTCTATTCTGAATCCTATTTTATTCTATTCTATTCCGATAGGCACAGTGAGAAATTGCAGCCTCTATGGGGATAATAAAGCAACAGTTATACAATGGAATCTACTACCATAGAAGAAATATTGCTCTCTGGTGGCTGAATCTGGTATTGCGGTCATAATATGGAAAATTTCTATATTACATGTTGCCCTATTTAACCCACTGAACCTGCAGTACAACTAAAGGCTCAATGAGTAATGCTTCCCCTGGTGGCTTGATGTGGAACTGCAACCTCAAGATGGAAAATAGGGCAGTGCAGGTAATCCTCGACTTACGACCACAATGGAGCCCTAGATTTCTGTTGCCAAGCGAGGCGTCTGTTAGGTGAGTTTGGTCCCCTTTTGCAACCTTTCTTCCCACAGGTGTTAAGTGAATCACTGCAGTGTTATTCAATTAGTAACATGGTTGTTAAGTGAATCCTCTCTTTCCCCCATTGATTTTGCTCGTCAAAGGGTCTCAAAAAGGGGATCACGTGACCCTGAAACGGTCATAAATACGAGTCAATTGCCAAGTGTCTGAATTCTGATCACATGACCATGGCGATGCTGCAATGGTCATAAGTGTGAAAACTGCTCATAAGTCTCTGTTTCCATCGCAACTCCGAACGGTCACTAAAAAAACCTGTTGTAAGTCGAGGACTACCTGTATAATGGTGCCAAGTGGCTGCATTTTGATCATGTGACTGTCGGGATACTGCATGGTTGTAGAGGTGAGGACTGCCATCAGTCACTTTCTTTCAGGGCCATTGTAGCCAGCCAACATCCCGGACTAAAAATTGGTTCATCCCAAAGATAATTTACAAGGTTGATTTGAAAGGAGCAGCGCAAGAATTCTCTATTTCTGAAGAAGAAATCTCTCTCTCTCTCTCTCTCTCTCCATCTATCTATCTATCTATCATCTATCTACTCTCTTCCCTCTCTCTCTCTTGATAGATAGATAGATAGATAGATAGATAGATAGATAGATAGATAGATATGCAGATCTTTTCCTGTGTAAGATTGAGACTATCTGGGCAACGTTTTGACGAGATCTCACTCGCCATCTTCAGGCTGGTGCTTTCGGCTTTGTGCTTGTGTGAGCAAAAATATATATATATTCATCGTATATATAATCAAATATCTGTAGCAGGACTGCTAGATTCTGTAACAGTTTTGTTCCTTAGGCCATCTGTCTTGTAAACTCCCATGATTTGTTTTCCTCACCATGTATATGTATGCATCAGAACTAGACTGATGTTTCTCTGTGTTATGTCTGTATGTGCATGTGGGTATATGCATAATGGTTATCCTTTGTGAGCTGAATGCAATGAAATTTCATTTTAAAGTATGCTGATTGGTGTACATTTAAAGTGACAAAGTTTTGTTTCTATTCTATATTCTACCGTATTCTATATTTTACTATTCTATTCTGTTATTAATTCTTATGCTATTTTTGTTTTATACTATTCTTATTCTATTCTTAATCTATTCTGTCGTATTCTATTTCTATGTTCTATTCTTATTAACTCTTATGCTATTCTATTCTTATTCTATTCTTAATCTATTCTATTTCTATATTCTATTCTTATTAATTCTTATGCTATTCCCATGCTATTACACTGTTCTATTATTCTATTCTTAATCTATTCTTATTCTATTCTATTACTATATTGTATTCTAATTAATTGTTATGCTATTCCTATGCTATTCTTAAGCTATTCTATTCTTAATCTATTCTTATTCTATTCTATTTCTATATTCTATTCTTATTAATTCTTATGCTATTCCTGTGCTATTCCTATTCTATTCTTAATCTATTCTTATTCTATTCTATTTCTATATTCTATTCTTATTAATTCTTATGCTATTTCTGTGCTATTCCTATTCCATTCTTAATCTAGTCTTATTCTATTCTATTTCTATATTCTATTCTTATTAATTCTTATGCTATTCCTGTGCTATTCCTATTCCTATTCTATTTTTAATCTAGTCTTATTCTATTCTATTTCTGTATTCTATTCTATTCTTATTAATTTTGCTATTCCTATATTACTCTAGTCATATGATATTGTATTCTTACACTATTCTTATTCTATTCTATTCTTATTCTACTTCACTCGACTCCACTCCATTCCATTCCAAGGCAAGGCAAGGCAGGTTCATTTTTATTTTCTCACATGTTTTTAATAAGAAACTAGGAAAATGTCTTATCTCATTTGCGAAGGAGAGGCAGATTCTGGTTGTTTGGAAACCAGGCGGCTTCATAATAATCTGAGGGATCAGCTGAGATCTAGTTTCACCCATCATGCTTAGCCAGCTTAACAGAAACGGCTCCCAATTCCTGCCCGCCTCTTCTAGTAGACACCCTCTGCCTGGGGTTGTAACAAATTGTGGTGACAAAGCAACAAGATAAAGGTGCCCAGGATACACAATGACCCAATTCCTACATCTCAGTCAGTCCTAAAGTATTTACTTTTGGTTTAGTATGGAGTATGTGGGGAAATTTCCATGGGTTTTTATGGGATCTAATACAGGTAATTCTTGATTTACAACAGTTCATTTAGTGACTGTTTGAAATTACACTGGTATTTGATGACAAGAAATGTCCACAAATCTTAAGGATACCAGAGTTCAGCTGGTCAAGGGAATTCTGGGAGTCGAAGTCCACAAGTCTTAAAGCTGTCAAGTTTGAAGACCTCTGCCATAAATGTGTAGCCAACTTGTAAAAATTGCTTGGGAAATGAATGGGTGCAAAGCTGAAAATTACACCTATCAGCTCTAGAATCCACCACTAGAGGGAAGCACAAAACCACGGAAAAAAATCAAACTCTTCAGCCCTCTAGTGGTCATGCAGGATTTGGCAGGCTAACTTTGGTGCTGTAAACCGAATAAGATGCCCTTAAAAATCATTCAGCTCACAGCGGAAGGGATAATCAAATTCAATTAAAAGGCATCTTTTCCATCTTTTTACAGAGACTAACCAGGGTAATTTTCCAGATAGGGATGCAGGCATTATATAAATCAATATTAATAAATCAGGTTTGTCCTGGCCAGCTCTGCAATCTTGGGGGGGGGGATTAATTTCAAAATCGACGTGTCTTTATGCTTGATGTTTGATCGCTGATCAGGAATATCTTCAGGAAAATAAAAGCTCAACCCACTTCGCCTCTTTCCGTAAAATTCGGCTAATTTCGTTTCTAGGAAAGAAAAATAAAAAGGTTCGGGTATTTCCGACTACAACCGAACGCTTCCCCCCACCCCGTGTTTTTTTTTTTTTTTTAATACCGTGCCCATTGATTTCCGGAAGTGCTTTATTTATTTATTTTCCCGTTTTCTACCACCTTGACTTTCTGTCCAATTGCAAAGCAGTACAACCCTTTTACCCCGCCCTTTTCTCCTCCCCCTTCCTTCACTTTTATTTTATTTTTTCCCACCCCCCTTCCTCGTCTTTTTTTTTTCCCTCAGCCAATCAGATCTCCCGCCCAGACTCTTCGGCTTTTTCCGCGAACCGTGGGAAGCGTCGCCGCCGCCGCCTCTGCCGCTGTGGTGGCCTCTCGGCTGTTTCCGACAGCTCGGCGGAAGTTGCCGAAGCCCGGCTGAGGCGGCCATATTGGGAGCCGCCGCTGTGTGAATCCGAGGGGCGGCAAGTGGCGTCCTGGCACCGCCGGCGGCGGAGGGAAGACAGTGCCGGAGCCCAGCGAAGGAGGCCCGGCGGGGCTTGACGACGTCCAGCCGGCCCAAGACGCCCTTCAAACGGCCGGGTTTCCCCAGCGGGTTTTTTCTTCCGGCGCGGCCTGGTCTCTAGCACCTCATCCCCGGCCTCGCGTGATCCGGCAAGCCGGGCACCCTGCACCCCAGCCCGGCTTAGAAGGGGACCCTTATGCCGCGTCGGTGGTCGTGCCTTCCGACCGCCCAGTGAGCCCCGCTTCCCCCATGCTGGTGGCTTGGCCGCCCCCCTCGCCCTGAGGAGGAGGAGCAGGAGGAAAAGAAGAGGAAGAAGACCCCCGAGCTCTTCCAGCTGGGCCAGGGAGCCGGAAGAGGGGAAGGCGCTGAGCAGCTGGGGGGACCCCCCCTCAGGCCTTTGCCAAGGGGAGCCATGTCGAGCAGCGGCCGCAGCCCCCTGCCCACCGTGACGGAGAACCTGGAGCAGGTAAAAACGGGGGAGGGGGGCAAAATGTAGGTGGGGGGGAGGGCTGGGAGCAATGACTGGGGGGGGGTCTTTGGGGTCGCTCCCCGACCGAATTGGAGATCTGGGGAAGAGCTGGGTTGCCTCAGGGGGGGCTTCAAACCCCTGCCCCGCCTAAACTGGGGGAGGAGGTTTGAATGCCCCCCTCCCTGTCATGCTGGTTGGGGAGAAAAAAGAGGTATTGGGACCCCCCCCCCCCCAATGTCCTGTTACTGGAGCTGGAAGGAGCACTTGATGGGGGAGAAGGGTTTTTTTGGGGGGGTCTGTTTCTTCTAAGATTTGGGGGAAGGGGGATGAAGCTGGAATTCTCCCCCACCCCCAAATTGCCCCCCACCCCTTGGCAAAGGGCAATGAGAGGAAGGCCTGTCTGGCTGCTTGCAGTGAGGCAGAGAAATGGGCTTTGCTGCCTTTGAGGTGATCCAGAGAGAAAAATGGGCAAGGGGTAACTTCACTCCCCCCCCCCACCTCACACCACTGGTTTCTGAATTTGTGCGTCTGAACTGGGAATTTGGGGTGGGGTGGGGTTTCCTTGGCTCCGTCCCTCTGTGCCACACCAGAAAAAGAATCCCTTTGCGAACACGGAGGCCAAGGAAGGAAGATGGTTGCTTTCCTTTCCCTCTTAAACCGGTTCTGCTGCTTTTGGGTGGGTGGGTGAGTGGGTGGAAGAGTGTGTCTTTCCCCTCCAAAATGTCTGCCTGTGTTTTAAAAAAAAAAAATCTGTTCAGAGGAGGCACAGAGCAAGGCTGGCGAAACATCTGGAGGACTCTTGACGCCCCCGAGGAATGGATTTGTGCCAAGGTTTGAGATGAGGCTGGATGAGGTTCTCTTCCCAAAGGTGATTCGGTGGGCTTCGAAGGAAGGGGAAGAGGAAACCGGTTGTAAATAAAGCGATTTGCCTGGGGAGTGAGGCAAGGAGCCTGTGTGGGTGACTTTCTTTGCCCTCACACCTGCTTAGGATGTAGCAAACCCGGCTTTGCAGGGTGCCTTGGTCAGCAAGCAAGAGCCAGGAGGTATGAGATAAAGGTTCTTGAACCCAAGGAAGAGGCAGTGGAAGGTAATCTGTGAGAGATTTTCCCCTCTTATTTATTTTCCTTTAGAGGAACAAGCAGGCTGGGAAGCTGTGCTTCTGGAACCCAAAGGAGGTAACCCCTTCCCTGTGCTTTACATTTCAACTATCGATCCAAGCTGGCATGGTGATTGTGGGAGATGCGATCTAAACGCTAAAACAAGAGAAAGGTGCTTAGTGATCAGTTCCTGAGTCTGTTGTATTGAGCTAGAACAAGGTGCCCAACCTTGAAAAGACTTGTGGATTTCAACTCCCAGAATGGTGGTGAGCATGGCTGGCTGGGCAGTTCTGGGAACTGAAGTCCGCAAGTCTCTTAAAAGCGGCCAAGGTTGGGCCCACCCCTGTGTTAAAAAGGTTCCTTCGCCTTTTCAAGGTAAATGTTTCGTGGATTATTTGGCTCGTTCAAGCAGCTGAAGAATTGAATGGATTACTAAAAGGATCCAAAACCCGGAACTTGGATTCATGCACGCCTGTAATCTTGCATCTGATGTACGGTTTATATTGAGCAATCGATTCATTTTACTTTCATGTGGTATGGGGTGGATGCTGTGGCAGGCTCTGCAGAATCTACTTCCATATAAAGAGCGCAGGAAGTTAAAAGAAGGTGAGGTGGCGAAACCACTCTTAGAGCTAAGTTGATTCCTCGTTGAGGTGGCTGCAACATTCAGCCGAAGTCTGTCTGAAACGAGGCAAATGGGCCCTTCAGTCCAAGGCTGGAACCCCTAAAAACTATGGAGTAAGGAGAGAAACATCACCTATGCAGGTACCTTTTTAATATACAAAAGTTGTACATTTTTACGAAGGGCAGGTTTGACACCATCCCAGTGCATGACGTAACTAGAAACTCTGATTTGCTGCTGGATCTACTTTAATGGCAATAACCCTTTGTAAATAGCACACTTCAGAAATCAAAAATACTACTCCAGGCAGAATCCATACCTCTTACCAGTCAGGGTTAGACAAAACACTGTATCCTTATTCTTCCATCCGTTGTAGGACAGGGATTGTAATAGTAGCCAGAGTTCAAAATTAAGCTGATAGTTTGTTTTGCCAGGGTTTGTTAAGTGAACCACTGTGTCTGAACTCATGCCTTGCGTTGAGTCATAAACCATGGTTTACAAACCACAGTGGCTGGGTTTGTATAATGTTCCAAAGCCAGACCAGAGTTAACTCACTGTTGGTTTAATGTGTCAGGTCATCCCAGGCAGATCTTTCTTAGCATTATCACTTGTTGCTTCTCAGCTGTTTTCACAACTCATTGGATTAAAAAGCCAGCATATAAATCACCGAGGTAAATACATGTATGAATTGCTCTTTGCTAACTTTCCTTACCATTGTTTTCAAACGAAGCATTTTAAAGAAAGAATGCAGACAAGGAGAAGTAGAAAATTAGAAGGGTAAAAATGCAAGTAGATGGAAATAATGGTGTGTCCTAAATGCCATTTACCACTGTTTTTTTCGCTTTGCCTGTGGATAGAACTGAGATCTTGAAGATTTGGGGAGACAGAGTGGTGTAATACAGTATTTCTCAAGCTTGGGAACTTTTGACTGGGGAATCTGGGAGTGGAAGCCTGCACCTCTTAAAAGTTCCCAAGCTTGAGAAACACTGATACAGGATGCTCAGGATGAGAAGGTACCAACGGCTCATTTCTTGCCCCTTGGGGATGGAATGATGGACGGTAATCTGAATTCTGTGGAGGACAAATGACATGCATGCAAAACCTGCTTTCCCCCAGTGAGAGACCCCTCAACTTTATTAGGTGACAACTTCCTTTTTAAGCAAGCATGGTAAAAAGCTGGAGATTTATAAAGATTATACTTCAGCCAGGACAGGGGAGTCAGTTGGCGAGGCCTGGAAGGTACAAAGGGTCTCCGGATGGTTCTGAGAAGAGGCGATGTGTTCCCATCACGAATTTCTTCTCCCAAGGGAGCTGAGTAAATTGTTGGAGGTACTCAGACCCTTGGGAAAATGCCTACCGTTGCTCCCTCTTGGTACCGCTTTCCAAGGAGAAGCCATAAGCATCCATTGCGCCTTTCCTCCTACACATGTTTCTTGGCTGCCCACAGACCCAGTGTTAGCTGAGAGCCGAGCAGAAAAGCTGCCTTCCCACCCTTTCCTCGTTCATTCCCTGCATGCAAGGCTTTCTCTTTCTCTCTCTCTCTCTCTCTCTCTCTCTCTCGGCTTCCTGTTTTTGTGGGTTTCTCTTCACAGCTTCCGCAATCTCTCTCTTGAATTGCGTTAGAGGGGCCGTTGATTTGTGGATTGTCCCAGGTGGGTCAGGAACCCTGTTCTTTGGAGACAAAAGCAAGTTATGGCTGTCGTGAAAATCCCCCCCTGTTTAGAAAACTGAGGCATACATTTACACCTTGACTGTGTCAAGCAAGCCATACTGACCGCCACATTTTTAAGGTTTTGCTCCCTCTAAACTGAAATTTGCAGAATTTTACCAAATGGAAATAGTTCCCTGATTTCAAAATTTGTACCCTAAGTTAAAAGGATCTCCAACACACTCCGCTGTCCAAAAAAACTCTTAGTGAACCAGGAAATTCAGGTTAGTCTCCATCGCTTGATATCAATGAACCATCAAAAAGTTTTTTAAGTTTTGGTTCATTGCACAGCCAGATGTTCAGACTGGATTTGGCATTTTTATCCACCAATCGAGTCCTTTCCAAGGCCCTGGGAGAGGCAGATGTGGCTGTTTGGTGGTGTTAAAGGTTTCTTTTCAGGATGTAAGCTGTTCCCAAGTCAAGCTGCCTTTTGCAATTGACCGGTGGTGGATTTGTCAATGCCAATGGTGTTTAAGTGGTATGCCAGTCGTTTATTCTTATTGAAACTTTCGCTTGCGTATCCTGCTTTAGATGTGGTTTTCTTTAATAAAATCCTAGTTTGTGTTTGCGTTGTCTTACAGCACACTAAGCCATAACCCCGTCTTACAGTGATATTAGGTTTGTAGACCGTGCTTATTAAAAATTACACTGGTTTTGTGCAGGGTATCACTTGTCTGTGTTATGTGGCTTTCAAAGCCTCACAATTAACTGAGGATGCTTTTCATGATCTGGTATTTCATCCAGATGTTGGAGAGGGATGGAAACCAGCCAGCATGGAGATTCTGGCTGTTGTTGTTCATTCAGCAGGCATTAGGTTGTGGGATCAAAGCTGCCCAAACTTATCTACCTCACAGGGTGGTTGTGTATAACAAATAGGGGGAAAAAAACCCATTTATATGAAAGATCAGGTTCTGAATTGCCTCCCCCTACAAATGCTCCATTTGCTTTAAAGGAACAAAGGTTTAATCTCCTATTTTGACTCCCTGTTTTTCTGCTATTCTTAATTTAATTTGTATGATTTTTTTTTTTTTTTGAGATAGGAAGCTAGGGAGCAAGAGGTGGCCATTAAGACCATAAATGCTACTTTTTGTATTTTGTCTGTCACCATTTCTTTATCATTAAGCCACAGGGCATTTTTTTTATTATTAGCGTTCTCTCAGTCTGCTCTGCTAATACAGTTTTATTTCTTGGCCGTTAAGACGTTAGTAGGATTTGGCTTTCGGGATCCCACTTGGAAAAAGACAAGTCTGTGCATAATAATCAATATTTTATTGGGGGAATTAAATACACCCAGAGACCAAGCCTTGGTCATTACCCGCGAGAGAGTAAGAACTCAAAAGGGGGGCAGCCAAGAGTAGTAGGCCTTTGCTCTATTAAGCCCTGCTGGACTCTCAATTGTTGGGAGATTTTAAATGAAAAAAAGACAAGAAGGTAAGAGAGGGCAAGACTCAATTTTATGACATTTTCCCCACGCTTAAGCAAATCGCTGCAGTTGTTAAGTGAATCATACAGTCATTAAGCAGACCCGGCTTCCCCGTTGGTTCTACTTGTCCGGAGCTGTCTGGGAAAGTAACAAACGGCAATCACACGACCCCAGGATGCCCCAACTCTGCTAAACCCATGCTGGTTTTTGAGCGCCTGTACGACGATGACAGAAGGTAGAGATGCCTGATGCATTCGGTGCCTTTTAACTTTGGTCACCTAATGAAGGGTTGTAAGTCGAGAGACTCCCTGCATTCCCTCAAAACAAGCCTCTGCTTTGTATCTTTCCTACTTTCCATGGGTGATTCAACCCAGCCCTTGCTGGCTTAAGAGCAGAGCTTCCCTTCAAAGTCCCTAGCTTCATAGAACATGGAATAACAAGAGTTGGAAGGGACCTTGGAGGTCATCTAGTCCAACCCCGCTCCCCCTGCTCAAAGCAGGAGGCGCTTTCAGACAAAAACGGCTGTCCAGTCTCCTCTTGGAAAAATAAAAAATAAAAAATCCAGAGTTGGAGCATTCACCACTTCTGGAGGGCATTTGTTCCACTGCTTTAATTGTTCTCACCGTTAAAAAGTTTCTCCTTAGTTCTTCTGGCTGGCTTCTCTCTTTGATTAGTTTCCCTCCATTGCTTCTCCTCCTGCCTTTGGGGTGCTTTGGAGAACAGGTGGACCCCTCCTCCTCCTCCTCTTCTTCTTTGGGGCAGCCCCTCCAATATTGGGAGACTGCCATCATGTCCCCCCCTGGTCCCCCTTTTCCCCAGACCAGCCGTGCCCAATTCCTGCCACCCTTCGTCGTGAGTTTTCGCTTCCAGCTCCCAGCAGCCTCCTCCTTATTTTTATTTCATTTTTTTTTCCCGAGTCTGAACACGCACTTAACTTAAGGCCTGGATTCTCCTCTCCCTGTAAGCATGTGTCTTAGCAACGAGGCCTAAAAAGAATGGCTAACGTACAAGAGCAGCATGTACAACAGCATCCTAAATATATCCCTAGCATCCCTTATGTTAGGGGAGTCACCCAAAAAAAAAAAAACAGGGGGCAGGGAAAGGAAAAAAAAAAAACCCACCCCAAAATCTCAAATTCGGCTTTTGTTCTTGTTAATCTGGGGGGGGGGGAGGGGGGTGGCTGTCCCAGACTTTCTCATCTTCCCAATTTTAAGCCAAATGGCAGACTTGAAGCACCCCATCTATCTAAAAGCCACATTTCGCCCTCAAGTCTTCATTTGCAATTCTCATTGGGTCCTTGAAAACAACTAAATTTGGCTGCCATGTGGTCGTGACTGCTACAAAATAGGTCTCCCCCCCAGCCCCAAATATTTCCTTTTGCTTGTTTCAGGCTACATTTGTCAAGGCCTAGGAAACACACACACATACACACAATATCAGCTGCAGCTGTCACAGGTGAGCTGCCTGAGTTTAAGCGACTGGAATTTTAATGTTATTTTTGTCTCCTGATGAGAGTGGGGGGGGCTCCCCCTCCTCTCATTCACCCACCAAGTTTTACCTGCCCGGGGGGGGGGGTTTCCATTGCTCTCCCCTCCCTCCCTACACAGCTAGTCCTCGACTTAACGACCACCATGGAGCCCAACGTTTCCCTTGCTAAAAAGAAGATGGTTGTTAAGCGAATTCTGTTCCTTTCTTGTCAAACCCCCCCCCCCCCCATTGTTATAAGGGAATCATTGCAGTGGTTCAATTAGGAACCTGGTTATTAAGTGAATCCGGCTTCCTGCATTTGTCGGAAGGGGATCACGTGACTCCCCCAGGATACTGAAATCGTCATAGAATATGAGTCGGTTGCTGGAATTTGGATCACGTGGGTGTGCAAGGGGTCCTGTGAAAAGCGATCGTGAGTCTCTTCGGTGCTGTTGTAACTTCGGTCACTAAATGGATAGTTGTAAGTCGAGGACTATCTGTACATGCAGACTATTTGTTCGGTCTCGCCTATTTCCCACCCCTGGGTAAATTCTTCCTATTTCTGTGTTAGTTTCACACGTGTTGATTCAAGCTTCTTTAAAAATGAGAAGGAAGGAGAGATTTTACTCTTTTCCTTTTGCCCCGGATTAAATACTTACAGATACACGCTGCTTAAATCCTGTTATATAATGCAGCCATACAACATTCTGTTTTTACTGGAAACTTGTGTTCCCAGAGGACATCTGGTTTACTTGCTCCGTTATTCTGATGCTTTTGATGGCATCTCAGCTTCTAGTGCCGTTTCTTGGTCGGCGAAGCCTTGCAGGGCAGCCCAAAAGTCCCATTTGATCCCTTTTCTGTTTGACCTTGACAGTTGCACACACCCCAAACCTCACTTGGCAGGGATCTGGCTGCCCCTTGGGTCTTGGATCCATCACCTCCTCTGGTCAGTCGAGGTGTGGTGGGGGCTGCCAGAAAAGGCATATGACGCCAGCAATTCCATTTTCCTATAAAATGTGAAATTGGGGAGGAAGAAGGCAACAAAATACTCTATTGCAAAGCCCTTCTTTTTTTCTTTTTCTTTCAGGATCTTTGAATCATCTTGAATATCCTTCTTCCCTCTGTCTCTCTCTGTCTTTCTCTCTCTGTCACACACATACACAGACAGACAGACAGACAGACAGAATAATGCATATGATACGGTAAAATAGCTGGGTGATAGATCTCCTTAGGATACTACGGATAAGGGTTGGTGATACGATCAATCCCTGATTTAAACAAAATGACTGATCCATTTCAGTGGATGGAGGGGTGGGAGGAGGGAAGAAGGAAGGAAATGAAGGTAATGGAGAGAGGGAGGAAGGAAGGGAGAGTGGGAAAGAACGAAGGAAGGATATGAAGGTATGGGAAGAGAGGGACAGGAGAAGGAAAGGAAAGAGGGAGGAAAGGAAAGTATGGGAAGGAAGAGAGGAAGTAAATGGATGAAAAAGGAAAGAAGGGAAGGGAGGCAGGGAAGGAAGAAACGAAGGAAAGAAGGGAAGGGAGGCAGGAAAGGAAGAAACGAAGGAAAGAAGGAAGGAAGGAAATGAAAGTATGGGAGGAGAGGGAGGAAGTAACGGGGAAGGAAGGAAATGGATGAAAAAGGGAGGGAAGGTAGAAAGGAAAGGAAGGAAGGAAGGGAGAGTGGGAAAGAACGAAGGAAGAATATGAAGGTATGGGAAGAGAGGGACAGGAGAAGGAAAGGAAAGAGGGAGGAAAGGAAAATAAGGGAAGGAAGAGAGGAAGCAAATGGATGAAAAAGGAAAGAAGGGAAGGGAGGCAGGGAAGGAAGGAAGAAACGAAGGAAAGAAGGAAGGAAGGAAATGAAAGTATGGGAGGAGAGGGAGGAAGTAACGGGGAAGGAAGGAAATGAAGGGAGAGAGGGAGGAAAGGAAGGTATGGGGAGAGAGGGAGGAAGTAAAAGGAAAGGAAGTAAACGGATAAAAAAGGAAAGAAGGGAAGGAAGGAAAAGAGAAGGAGTTAGGAAAATGGGAGAAATCAGATCTTTCTGCTTAGACCTCATTATCCTGGGATCACACTTGTTAAAACCCATCCTGAGCTCGGAGGAGGCCTGAACGATGGAGGCCGCCACCCTGTAAAATTCACAGGGAAATAGCCTGCAATCCACGCTCTGCCTCCTTCGTACCCACCAGGCATTTGAAAGTGGCTCCCACGTTTTGCTTGCTTGCTTGCTCTCATTTCTCTCTTCCTTCTCCACCTTTTTTTCCCTCCCCCTCTACTCTTTATAGTACAGAAAAGAGGAGCCAGGAAACGCCAGCGATTTATGGATCGCAACTCATTGGCCCGATAGCTTCCCTTTTCCTGGGAACATGGGATCGGTGGGTGGGTGGATAGGTAGGTGGGCGGCCCTAGCATTGATCAGCTATTAGAGTATTTTCACCGGCAGGTTTTTTTATTCCTCTGATAAAGCAAGGAAGTTCCTGCACTTAGCTTTTCTTCAGGAGGGTGGAGGAGACAAGTAATGTTTCTTCCAGGCAAAACTGGTCCAACCGGTTCCCTTTAATGGTTGGTATTCTTTATTTTCCTTTTTTTCTTTAGTACTTGGAAGGGAGAGAGAAAGCAAGGGGGGGGGGGCGAATATTAAAAGTGCAGGTAACATTAGAAGCCTTATTTACTCTTATTTTCTGGGGCAAGAATCGCTTCTTTGCTCCTATTTTCTGGCTGTTTTGATGTTGTTTTGTGTGTTCATCCCTTAAACTGCTGACCGACTCCCACAGAGATCGGCACATGAGGTTTGTTGTTGAGACACAGAGGCCATCTTTGACTTAACGACCACAATTGGGGGGGGCAGAACTTCCGTCGTTAAGCAAGGTGAAAGTTCAGTGAGTCATCACTCGATTTAACCATCATTTTTTGCCATGGTTGTTTAAGCGAACCACTATGTTTGTTAACGGAATCGTAGATTGTTAAGTGAATCGGATTCTTCCCCCTTGACCTTCCTCCAAAGCCTGTAACTCAACAGGTTGACTAATAATCAGTTTTATTCTTATAAATCAAAGTGAATGTTTGTAGAGCCAGCAACTCCTCTATTCCATTTTATTTATATATTTGGTTTTTGTTTTATTTCATTGGCCACCCATCTCTGGTCAGTGACTCTGGGCAGCTTACAATTCAGGAAATATACTACGATGAAAAGTTTAGATGTTTGCAGATCAGCGATCGTCTCGTAGCAAACCCCAATTAAAAGTTTAAAAACGCAATAAAAGCAGTGAACCAATTTAAAAAAACATTAAAAACATCCAATTCAATATACAGGTAGTATATTGACTGAGAGCAACGTTTCTATTGCTAAACGAGGCAGTTGTTAAGTGAGTTTTGCCCTCTTTTACAACCTTCTTTGCCACCGTGGTTGAGTGAATCGGTGCATTTGTTAACGTTTGTAACACGATCGTTAAATGAATCCGGCTTCCCGGTGGACTTTGCTGGTCAGAAGGTCGCAAAAGGGAATCGCATAACCACCGGGACACTGTGACCGTCATAAATACGAGTCAGTTGCCAAGCGTCTGAATTTTGATCACGTGACTATAGAGATGTTGCAAAGGTTGTAAGTGTGAAAAACGGCCGTAAGTCACATTTTTCAGTGCTATTGTAACTTTGAATGGTCACTAAGTGAACTGTTTTTTTAAAATTTTCTACTATTACATTTATTTAGTGTTTAATAAACATCGTGTTGTCTGGGTTATTTTGTTTGCTTAACAATCACAATACAAATTATATTCCTAATCTTTAACCCTTCCCCCCCCCCCAGCCATTGATAAAATAAACACCATGTTTGACAAGTCTTCTATTATCTTCATTCTAACTTTGAACTAAGGGAACTGTTGTTGTAAGTCGAGGACCGCCTGTACGCAAGATTTTTTATTTTCGAAAGAAAAAGTCAGAAACAGAAAAAGGCAGATCGAGCCATCTTAGGTAGGATTTAGTTCACAAAGCAAAGCACCCTCTGGGTATAAATCTAGTTTTAATTAAAACTTACCTGAATAGTCCAGCTAAGACTTTTTTTTCCTGGTACTTTATTTCTGGGTTTTTTCTTCTTTTTGTCGTTTCTTTCAATCTCTCTCTCAGACATCATAATCCGCCTTAAAGTCCCGTTGGAGCACGCAATGTTCTGTACCGTTTCAGTTCAGAAAATCCATTCCCCCCCGCCCCCCCTCCTACCTATCTACCTGGATGTCTGGTTTGCCTGGTAACATAATGGTGGGACTTCTAGCGGGCCCGGTTGGTGTTTTTAAGATGAATATTTTGAAATGGAAATAAAAGCTTTTGCTTCACTTCACCATAACAAGTTGTGCGTCTCCCTGCCAGCCACGCCTGAGGAGCTAAATTGCTGGGTTTGGGCTAGGAATTGTAATGTGGATGCATAAAGAAATGTTCGGTGAATCTGGCTCCCCCGTGGGCTTTGCTTGCCAAAGCGGGAATCACATGCTCTTGGGACACTGCCGCCGTCGTAAATGTCAGTCAGTTACCACGCGTCCGAATTTTGATCGCGTGACCAATGGTTGTTAAGTGTGAAAAACGTCCGTCAGTCCTTTTTTTCAGTGGCCTTGTGACTTTGAACAGCCACTAAGTGAACTGTTGTAAGTCGAGGCCTACTTGTACATTCGTGTAGTAGCTGAATCCTCCATGTGTATTTTTGCACACAGGTGTTTGTTCCACCACAAAATAATTAGTTTGTCGAGTTTCCAAAGTTTCTTTGATCTTTAGCCCAGGATCCATCTCTGAAACTACACAGGGTGTTTTAATATCTGCGATATTTTCCAGATGCTTGGATTGACCTTCATTTTTATCTCCGTGCAGAATTAAGTAATGTCCCTTTTAAAAGATATTGCAAAACAGAATCTTCTTCCTTTTAAAGTTTACTCCTGCCCCAAAGATAGAGGAACATCTTTAATTTAAAACGAAACTTTCTGCTAGAAAGGCACGCTTAGACATAGAGCACTTCCTTTTTTCCCCCGAAAGCTTTATTATTATTATTTTTTAAATACACAAAGCAGCCGAAGAAAAGAACTAAAAAGAAAGAGGAAAGAGTAAGGAACAAAACAATACTGCGGAGTGTAAACAGAAAGAGCTATTGAGAAAAATAACCTTGATATGGATCAAAATCAATGACCCTTTGAACTGGAGTAAAACACAGCGAACAGCAATTCTGTCATAAACGAAGCTGATCATGAAAAACCAAGGTTAAAATTTCAGTTTCAATCCAACAACTCCTCAAGAGTTGTTTCCAATTAGATACAAAGCTAGATAAAGTCTTTTCTTTCATCAAAGCGATCAGTTCCGCCATCTGCACCAAGTCCCATCACTTCCATTGTCCATCCTTCCACTGGGGGTATATTTGAATCCTTCTGCCTTATAAAGAACCTTTTCTTCTGCTGTCATATATAAGAAAACAGTTCTATGTTTTTTTCTTTCCCTCCCCAAGCCATTTATCCATCAAATCTAAAAGAAAAGCTGTTTTACATATTTGCACCTTTTAAAATTTCCATTTCCTGATTTTCAACCTTTTTTTAAACCGTGGTCGCTAAGTGAATCACTGCCGTTGTTAAATGAAGCCACACAGTCATTAAGCAAATCCAGATTTTTCCATTGCTTGTCAGAAGCCAGCTGGGAAGGTGGCAAACGGCGATCCCCTGATCCCAAGGTGTACTGCACCTGTCATAAATACAATGGCCTGATGCCTGAATTTTAATCAGGTGATTGTGGGGATACTATGACGGTCATAACTGTCGTAAACCCCCCCCCTTTTTTTTTTCAGTGCTGCTGTAACTTCAGTCACTAAACGAATGGCTGCAAGTCAAAGACGTCTTGGAACTTCTCCAATGCAGGTGGTCCTCAAGATACATCCACAACTGAGCCCAAAATTTACCTTGCTAAGCGAGACCTTTGTTACAGTGAATTTTTGCTCCGTTTTAACGGCCTCGAAATCATTGCATTGGTTAAGCTAGTCCCGCGGTTGTTAAACAAGTCTGGCTTCCCCATTGACTTGGCTTGTGAGAAGATCGCAGAAGGGAATTGTGTGACCATAACTTGGAATGGGTCATTAAATGAACTGTTGTAATGCCCTGGTGGAAATGTCTCACTTCAGAAACTGCCTGTTTGCCTAATCAGATCATTTATCCATCTGATAATTTTGAAATCTTGGCTAAAGAAGATTTCCACCCCAACCCCCCTTATTCTGCCTATGTGTCTATTCTCTCCCTCTTTCTTTCTTTTTTTTTTAACCTTAAGGGCCTTTGGGGATTGAACCCAGGGCCACCTGTGAACCAAGCTGGATAGCCTGTATTTCATTACTTTCCCCCCAAATGAAATTGCTGTAGTGCTTTAAGCTCTGTATGAGTCAGAGGAGATAGGGGAAAGGCTGTGCAAACACTCTGTAATTAAGGCAGGAAAAACCCTGGACTATAAATTTGGGAGTGTGTTTTTGATGGGGCGGAAAAAGACCTTACTTAGCAGAGTTGACTTTTCTTGACCCGGCTGCAAGCGGTTGAAGGCGATTCCCAGCAGAAGAGGCAGTTGCACACAAAACAACAGGTAATACTTAACACAAAACTGTTGTGTAAAGTTGGGTGGTCTTTACCCCAGTTCTGTGAATAAGAAGGGAGGGTAGAACCTGTCTTGCTAGCTGACATTGGAGGATGCTAAGCCCAGTCTGATTCATCTATTCTAGTAGGAGGTGGGCCCATTTTTCTCCTTTTATTTAAGTCCACCCTGCATGCCTCTCTACCAGAAAACAATGCAGAGAAAGAATTTTAAATTAAAATAAAGCCAGGAACCAGGGGAATATTCTCAGCTTTACCGTGTGCTCCAAATATCTTCCTACATCAAATGGCTTAGAATTCATAAGTGATGTCAAACCAGGTTTGGAAATGGCTAGCTCGTTAACAGAAAATATTTTTAGCATATCGGCTCTTTATAACGATGATTACTCTTATTAATTTGAGGATTAGTTCCTGTTTACTGCTAGGCATTAAAAGATAGGATGCAGATAATTTGAATATTATCTAATACACCTGCCTTGTGGCTTGCAAAGCTTTTCATGTTTTATTATTGCCATTCCTACGTCTTTCTTCCCTCAGTGCTTCCTGGATTACACATTATGTTTGTGGGGTTGTTGTGCTCTCTGAGCTTGGTTTTTTTTCCTGCAGACAGACACTAGGTAACCTCATCAGTGATAGAATGGAATTCTCTCTGCAAGCAAACTACTTGTATATAAGCAAGCAAACCCCACTCCCTTCCAACATTGATAATGTTAGTTGGGTAATGAAACGTCTGCAAGAAAGCATCCAAGCTCAGAGATCACCCAGGACCCTACAGTACTTCTCCTCCTCCTCCTTTTCCTCCTCCATTTCGCAAGCCTCACTCCCTTGTAGACTGATGATGTTACCTAACTGGGTGATAAAACGTCTGCAAGGAAGCCACCAAATTCAAGAGAGCATCAAGGACCCCGCAATTCAACCCCGAGCTACAGATAATTCTCTTTTATTATTATTATGTTTATGATGTACACCGCCCAGAGTCACTACTTGAGGTGGGTGGCTGTAGAAATCAAATCAATCAAAAAACACTTCGAGATGGTAAGAATTCTCTAAAACATCTCACTCGGAATTGCACCAACCTCATTCACAATTTTCTGATGCCATTCTAGTTCATCGAAAGCGTTCCTGCCCACCTGGGGCCAGAAAATAGCTGCTCCAGTTTCCATTTCACGGACAAAATGGTCCATTTCAGTGTGGGGATGTCCGCAAGGAAGGAATTGCTATTTCTGAGGCTGGTTTGAGGAAATTCTGTTCATTTTAATGGTCTTCACACTTCCCCTATAGCTCTGTGGGACTTAACCTGTTCTCCAGCCAACCCTGAGTGCGCGTAGTTGTTGACTTACAACAGTCATTTAGAGACCATTCAAAGTTACAAAGTGACTTCTGACCATTTTTCACACTTAACGACCTTTGTAGCAGCCCCATGATCCTCATCCTCATCTTAATTTGACGATCCCATAACCCCTTGCGGGGCAGAGTCTGAGCAACTGAATGGAGCTAGCAGAGTGTTTTACTGGCCGGATGCCCTTCCTGTCGCCAATGCGGAGTTTTATCCAGCAGATAATATTGTCATCGTGCCCAGCAGAAGAGAAATATCTGCCTCTCCTAGCTAGGATCGAACTCACAGCCTCCTGATTGTGAGGCGAGAGCGCCACCTCTAGGCCAAACGCACGGTCATGTGATTAACATTTAGATGCTTGGCAACCAGTTCATACTTACGACGGTGGCCCTGTTCCCGGGTCACGTGATCCCCCTTTGCGACCTTTTGGCCAGGAAAAAATCAACGGGGAAGCCCGATTCACTTTAACAGCCGTGTTTCTCACTTAACCACCCGCAGTGATTCACGTAACAAGGGTGGCAAGAAGGGTCGTAAAAATGGGGCAAACAAATGTCTCGCTTAAGAACAGAAATGTTGGGCCCAATTGTGGACGTAAGTCGAGGACCACTTGTATCGAGCCGCGTTCTTAGCCCAGTGTAACTAGAGGCGGTCAGATAAACGAGAGGCCGTTTTTTTAAAATACTAATAATTCTTCCCCCCCCCCCACATAAATCTGCCTACTTTTTCTTTGGGAAGTGCTCCTTGTCAATAAGAGGTTTGCCATTGTCATTACCCTTTCCTGAAAGAACAGTGGTGTACATGAGAAAAGCATTAAAAAGGGCCAGGGCCTTAAAATAAAGCTGACAGTGTAAAGATTTAATACATTTCTCAGAGTAACAGAGCGATGTTTCATTGCTCTGGACACAGCCCCTGGGGCACAACAGCATCTTCCACTCTTTGGGGGGGGGAGAAAAAAAACAACAACATGTTTGCTTCTAAGAAACCATTAGCTTTTTTCCCCCTTTTTAAAAAAATAAAGTATTAGATTTGTAAAGTAGATTATCCTTCCCATCGATAGATCCCAGAACGGCCACTGTAAACCGGCGGTGTTGGTTCGGCTTGCAGGATCTCTTAAGCATCAAGGGAGTTTATGAACCTGTGGTGTGAGGTATTGCGGTCCCTTTTCATTGCCCTGTTGTCGTTTCCTTGCCTTGTTGTGAGTCTCCCTGCGTTGAACGTGGGCCTTTGTTATTACAGGCAATTATCAACTTACAGCCATTTGTTTAGTGATCATGGGTTTAGTTTACAACTGGCACACACACAAAAAAGTGATTTAAGATCATTTTTCACACCTACGGCTGTGAGCAAAATTCAGACGCTTGGCAATTGACTCATATTTACGACGGTTGCAATTTCTCGGGGTCGCATGGTCCCCTTTTGCGACCTTCTGATGAAGCCAGATTTACTTAATAACCGTGTTACTCACATAACAACTATAGTGATTCACTTAACAACCGTTGCAGGAAAGATTGTAAAATGGTGCAAAACTCGCTTAACAGTTGTCTTAGCAACAGAAATGTTGGGCCTCCGTTGTGGTCGTAAGTTGAGGACTACAAGTTTTTTTTTTTAAAAGAAGTGCTAAAAGTTTCCTTTGATTTCAGCCTCTTTGCAGTGAGTAGCCCTTGCTCTCCAGGAGAGAAGCAACCTAGAACTAAGGATAAATTTCTTGACAGCAAGAACAATCAATCAGTGGAATAATTTCCCTCCAGAAGTTGGTTTTTAAGAAGAGGCTGGACAGCCATTTGTCTGAAATGGGATAGGGCTTCCCCATTGAGCAGGAGGTTGGACTAGAAGACCTCTAAGGTCCCTTCCAACTCTGTTATTCTGTTTTTGAGTGTTGGTTTTTCTCAGATGTTTTAGGGAAAGAGGGGGCACTGCCCGTTCTTGGTGCCATCGCATTTGCATCTGTCTATGATGAGTTAGTTGCTGCTTTCTCCCCAAGTCCATGTGTGCAGGCTGTGATGCCGTAGTTATTTTTTTTTATTGATTAAATTGATATATGACCCATTTCATAGTTCCTACCCTACATAGATGTCATGCCACTGGTGGAGGCTGACTCTGAGGGAGAGGAGGAACAGCCAGGGAGTGGAGCCAGTGTGGCTCCGGAGGTTGTGGAGGAGGCTAGGAGAGAGCAGAGGCCGGCTGGGCAGTCAGAGGAGGACCCAGGCCCATCCCCTCTCCATCCTAGGGCACGCAGGGAAGAGAGGATAAAGGGAGAGACGTGGTTACTGGGGAGGAAATGGCTTTGATCCTCTTCATGGGCTGCAGCTGTGACAACTGGATAAGAGGACGGATATGCGTATGGGCGAGCGCTGGAAACAAAGCGTGGAAATATCTCTAGTTTATGGTTCCTCTCTAAGTTTGGTGTTCTGTTATCTGTGGACGTCCTCCAGCCCTTATCTTGCCTGGTTTGTGTTGCTTTTTTCCCCCTTTTTGTAACTGTTTGTGTGGGAGTTTTTTGTCTTCCATCAAGGATATTCGGAGCTTGGAAGCAAAGTGAAGGAATAAAAGGGGCTTCACCTATTTTCTGTGACTGTTTTGTATCCCACCCTGAGTCATCACAATAGGCTAATTCTTACAAACAGCCCAATTCTGATCCTCCTGGCACTGAGATGAGTGGCATATAACATTTCATAAATAATAATTCCTGATGCTGAAGTAAACCTTTTTCCACAGTCTGTTAGATCAGAGTATTTAAAAAAAAATTAGTTATCTTTTCAGGGATTTGATTTCATCAGGGACAGCTTAATATTTCTTCATGCAAGTCCTGTAAAAGAGAAAAAGGAGAGAGGGGAAACATATTTCTTCAAGGGCCTGTATAAATGTTAAAGAACACTGTCCAGCTTCTCATAAGAAGTGGTTTCCAAGTTCAAAAGATCCTAGAGGTGTGAAGAAATTCAAAATATAGCGTTGACACCCCGAGAAATACAGAAAGGAAAGCCACTTCCTCTTTCGACATTCTGTTTCCTGCCTGGTTGCAAAATTGCTTTTAAAGCAGGCTTAGGATAACTCTTTTCCTACAGTCTCTGCCCCACCCTCTTGGCCAGACCATTAGAAGATAATTTGCTTGGTCTTTTAAGCTCTTTAATTAATTGATTCATTAAGCTTGCGGATCTTTTGTTCAAAGCTCTCAGGGAATCGTGGAACAAATGGTGAAATGGAACCAAAACTCAAAAGTTTGGCAGATATCATGGTTTATGGTGCCTGTTCAAAGAAGGGAGATAATTTTACTAGCACTTTACACAATCGCACAAAGCAGTAAGAATGAAAGCTCTGGCTGTCAAACTTTGCAGGATTTCCCACCTGTGTAGGGCTTTTTATGGGTGCCAGAAATAAACCCACCCCTGCCTTTGAACAAGTACAATAACAATTATGACCTCGAATTATGACTACAATTGAGAAAAACAGATTTCTGTCGATAAGTGAGGCATTTGTTAGGTGAATTTTGCCCCATTTTACGACCTTTCTTGCTGCTGTTGCTATTAAGTTAATGGCACCGTTGTTAAGCCAATCTGTCTCTCCCCTCGACATTGCTCGTCAGAAGGTTGCCAAAGGGGATCCCATGACCCACATTGCGACCGTCATAAATATGAGTCCGTTTCCAAAAGTCTGAATTTTGATCCCTTGACCGTGGAGATGCTACAGCCATCGTAATTGTGGAAAATAAGTCATAAAGTCACCTTTTTTCCCACTGCCAATGAGAATATATCTGCTGGGGAAAAAAAAACCTCTGCATCGGTAACAAGAAAGGCATCCGGCCAATAAACTCTCAGCTCCATTCAGTTGCCCAGATTGTGGGGTTGTTAAAAGAAGATGGAGGATGATTGTAACTTTGAACGGTCACTAAATGAACTGTTGCAAGTGGAGGACTGCCCGTATTTCTCTGTATATTTTCCTTTCTATCCCATTAAATGACATAGAGGCGTTTTCAGAGCATTTTAAGAAGGGTGGGCGCCCCCAAGATTCATGTTGGTGTATCTCTGCTATTTGCGGATCCGTTTCTTCTTACCAGATGACCTGCGAAAACAGAACATGTGGCTGAGCTGTTTTTTAACTTTCCTGCTAAACTAAACGGCTCTCTCTTTAAACTCTCCAGTACAGCATAAATCGCCCCCCCCCCACCAAGGGAGAAAAAGGTGGGGGGGGGAGAGAGTCTTTACCTTAATTACTCTCGTTGCTCCCTTATGCAGCCCGAATGCTAATTGATTTCGAGGCTGGATCCAGTCCTGGCTTTGCAAATAGATGAAAGAAATCTCTTGCCAGCTTCATCCCCCTTGCTCTCCTCAAAGCTCACTCTCCCGGAGCATTCAGGCAGGTGAGAAGCAGCACAGGTAAAACAACGGTTTATTCGGGGTTTATTCGGGGACCCCCGTTCAGAGTTAAAACGGCACTGAGGGACTTAACCGTTGCAGCCTCCCCCCCGTGGTCACGTGATGTAACTTCAGACGCTTATATATGACGGTCGCCGTGTCCCAAGTGTCACGCGATCCCCTTGGGTGACTTTCCATGGGGAAGACAGATTCACTTAACGACCGTGTGACTTGCTTTAACAGCTGCAGCGATTTGCTTAACAACTGTGGCAAGAAAGGTTGTAAAATGGGGCAAACCCCCCCCCCAGATTTCTCATTTAACAGCGAAAATGTTGGGCTCAATTGTGGCGGTAAGTCGAGGACTTCCTGTACGAGATGTCATGACCACAATCAGCATCAGGCCTTCCGTTGCTAATCAGAGCGTTAAGTGAGCCACACCCGATTTGACGACCGTTTTTCCTCAGTTAAACCGAATCATTGCAGTTGTTAAGTGAATCCCGCCATTAAGCGAATCCAGCTTCCCAGATTGAAATCTCGTCGCAAGCCTGTTGAGGAAAGGTCACAAAGGGAGACAACCTGACCCCAGAGACGCTGCAGCTGTCACAAATTTGTGACAGTTTATGAAGTACCCCATTTTTTCCCCCCCTGTGAGTGTGTTAAACACGAGGGTGGCTGCAAGTCACATTTTTCAGCGTCGTCGTAACTTCGAACAGCCACTAAATGTTTGTTTGCCAAAAACACTTCCGCCTCTTTGCTACAGTACCTTTTTTAAAAATTGCTTTTAATCGGGGACTGTACCCGACAAGCAAAAACAAGACACATGATTGTGTTCCAAAAGCAGTAAATCGCTTTTTTTCAGGGACGTCGTGACTTCGAACGGTCACTAAAGGAACTATTGTAAGTGTACATTGAACGGAGGCCAGAAACGGTTGATTTATTTGGGGGGGGGGAAAGAAACCCCAATATTAAGTGAGCCAAGGCATTGTCAATGAAGCCGGGCCTTGACAGATCCAGGGCCTGACTCAGCATCCCAGGTGTTCGCATCCCAGGTGATAGAAATGCTGCCTGCGTGGGATTTTGTTTTACAGCAATATATTAGCTGGGTCAAAAGCTGACTCAGTAAAGAATGTTTGAGCACCTTTGGGACAACCAGGACTGAGAATCTCCATAGACACATTTTCCTCTATGTATTCAAAGTGTGTATGTGTGTAGATTCCCTGTTTCCCTGAAAATACGACCTACCCTGAAAGTAAGTCCTAGCTTGATTTTTCATATGTGCTCCCAATATAAGCCCTACCCCCTAAAATAAGCCCTAATTAAGATCCCACCCACTCAAGAGTGTACGGGTAAAAATTAAGCTAGGGTGAGGTGGAACTGCCCTACTACTTGCCTTTGGACAGTTGTAGCCAGGTCTCACACACGCCGACACCTGCCCATCTCTTCTGCGGCCAGCAAGACTTTCCTGAAGGCTTCTCTGGCTGATAACAAAGCTCTGGATCGATCCAGAGCTCCTTTACCAGCTACAGAGGCCTTCAGGAAAGCCTTGCCTGCTGCAGAAGAAGTTTTTGAAGGCCTCTAACAGCAAAAAGGAGGCCGGGGGCGACGTGCGCAAGTGAGGTTACTCAGTAGATGACATTCCCCGAAAATAAGACCTGGTGCCTTTTTGGGTGGCAAAAAAATTATAACACAAGGTCTTATTTTCGGAGAAAACACAGTATATATTTATATGTATATGTGTGTTATGTATGTGATGGGTAAATATATATACTTCCTCTTGAGAGCAGGTGACAGAATTCCATTTTTAATGAGGGCCAGTGTTCTTGCAGTAAAAAAAATAAAGATGATCTTATTCTTTTCATACTTAGGGCCATTGAAACATCCCCAGGGTCACTTGATCAAAATCTGGACGTTAGGCAACCGACTCATATTTACGACGGCTGCAGTGTCCTGGGTGTATGTGTATGTGTGTGACGTGATTCCCCTTTTGTGACCTTTTGACAAGCAAAATCACCCGGGGGGGGGGGCAGATTCACTTAACAACCAGGTTCACTAACTGAACAACTGCCATGGTTCGCTTAACAAGAAAGGTTGTAAAAGGGTGGGCAAAATTCACTTTTAACAGAGGTCTCGCTTAGCAACGGAAGCCTCGGAGGAACGAACTGGAAATCGGTGTTTTTTGGCGCGCTCTCCAGGTGAAAGGTTGGGCAGATGCTTTTGGAGTTGGGAAAGGATTTTTTTCCTGATCAGGAAAACTTTTCAAAGCGGAAGCAGATCGCCGTTCCTGGAAAAGGGGCTGCAAAATGGTCATTAGAGGGTATTTGCCTAGGATTAGTCTCTGGCCTTCCTCAATTGATTCTGTCAAGGTGAGCTATAAAGGAATAATGGATTTTGTACTTTTTATCTTTGCTCCATTTGCGGGCAGCCCGGATGCAGCTGTCTCTTGGAAGGAGGTAGGAAGGCTGCAAGGGAGATTGGGCCCCTATACAGGTAATCCTCGACTTACAACCAAAACGGAGCCCAAGATTCCTCCGGTGAAAGTGAATTTTGCTCACCTCGGCAGAATTTTATGACCTTTCTTGCCTTCCAGTTCTGCAGTTGTTAAGTTAGGGACGCGGTTGTTAAGCTGATCTAGCTTCCCCGTTTTTGCTTGTCGGAAAGGTTGCAAAAGTGGATTTGGGACACTGAAACTGTCATAAATATGAGCCAGTTGCCAAGCGACGGAACTTTGATCCTCGTGGGGAGGCTGCAATGGTCGTTAAGTGTGGGAAAACGGTCATAAGTTACTTATCATAGTGCTGTTGCAACTTTGAAACAGTCGCTAAACAAAAACGGACTTTCCGGAAATACCGGAAGTGGCGAAACGGGCCCGTTTTTCGGCCTCCCGGGGCTCCAGAGGCTTTCCTCGAACCCCCAGGAGGGCGAAAACGGCCTCAAACGGGCTCCAGAGGCCCTCCGGAGGCTGAAAACGGGCACTTCCGATATTTCCGGAAGGCCCGTTTTTTCGGCCTCCCGAGACTGCATTGCATTGTGGGTGCCGGCCCACGCGCGCGCTTTCAGCACACTACAACAGAAAGGTTCGCCGTCACTGCTGTAGGGTCTCCTGCTTGAGCCAGGCAGGGGTAGGACTAGAGGACCTCCAAGGTCCCTTCCAACGCCGTTATTCTGTTACCTCCTGAGTCACCTAGCCGCCTTCGACTTCCGTGGAGAAAAAAGATTACTTAGAATCCAAAGAGAATTCCCATTCTTCTGTTTTTGTGGCTCAACCGCTTGTATTCTCTCTCTCCCCCCCGCCAGCCTCTGAGCTTCACAGTACACAGAAAGCAGCACTCACGTCAAGTGAAGCAGCTTGGGATGACTCCATTGTGTGCCAGGACAGTGGGACATTGTAGTGGAACTAATTGAGCCACAACAACAACAACAGAGCTGGGTACTCAAGGGTTGAAAGAGTTTTGGGTTCAGCGTGAGTTGAGTGGGTATTTACAAAGCCGCCGTTTGGGGAATGGGAGTCTTGATTGCTTGGCTGATCTCAAAGGGGAATCGAGCTGCTTGAAAGTCGGTCAAGGGCATAAGTAATTAATTAAACTGTTAATTATGCAGTAACGCAATGGAGTGTGTGTGTGTGTGTGTATTTATGTGTGCAGATACATAAGAGAGATGATAGATTGATGGATAAAAGGATAGATAGGATAGAGAGAGAGAAAGATGATATAGAGAGAGAGATGAGAGAGGGATGGTAGATGAGGGAAGGAGAGATGAGATAGATAGATAGATAGATAGACAGACAGACAGACAGACAGACAGACAGACAGACAGACAGACAGACAGACAGACAGACATGGAGAGAGGAGAGAGAGAGAGATGATAGAGAGATAGAGAAGAGAGAGGATATGATTGATAGATAGATAGATGATAGATACATAGACATAGAGAGATAGATACATAGAAAGATAGAGAGATGAGATGATAGATGATAGAGATGTCTGTCTGCCTTTCCGTCTGTCTAGCTGATTATAAATATATATACAAAAGCAAATGTATATAGTGAAGCAACTTTAGTTTAAAGAAATCGTTTCTTTAAAAAATGGCCGGTCAAACTTTCCAGCAGATGCCCCATCCTTTCTCTCCTAATGAAGTTTTCTTGAGCTTCGAGGGGATCCCCTGTTTTAGGATGACTTCTATTGCTTCTATTCAGTTGGTCTCCTTTTCCTCCTCTTCCTTTTCCTCCTCCCCCTCCCTTCCTCCTCTCTTTTCTTTCTTTTCTTTCTTGTCTTTCTTTCTCCTCTTCCTCCCCCTCCTCCCCCTCCCTTCTTCCTCCTCTCTTCTCTTTCCTTCTTCTCCTCTTTTCTTTTTCTTTCTTCTCTCTTCTTCTTCCTCTCCTCCTCTTCCTCCTCCCTTTCCTTCTTCCTCCTCCTCTTTTCTCTTTCTTTTTTTCTCTTCCTTTCTTCCTTTCTTTTCTTTCTTTTTCTTTTTTTTTCTTTCTCCTCTCCCTTTTTTTCCTCTTCCTCTCCTAAACCATTCTCCTCTTTTTAGAAAGAATTTTTAAAATAATAATAATTCCCCAGCCTCCTTTCTGTTTTTCCCTTCCACCCCACTCGAGGTCTCTCCTTTTCCCCCTGACTGGCTGCAGAGAGGCCAGCTCCTTCCTTGCTCCTCGCTGCTCCCTTTTCCCAGCTGCGGCTCTGTCTCACTGCATTATTTGCCCACAAGGTATGTTAAGTTTCTGGAACCCGGCCAGCCTCCTTGTTTGTCTGCTGAAATGAGCTGGGGTGATGGGGAGAAAAGAAGGGACTCTGGAGCGGAAAGCCCTCTCCCATCCATCCCCTCCCTTGCAGCATCCAAGGGGATCCGGGGGCTGCCAAAACAGCGGCGCTGGGACGCCTCCCCTGAAATTTGCAAATCTGTCCCTGTCTCTCTCTTTCTTCTCTCTATCTCTCTTCTCTCTGTCCCTCTCTTCTCTTTCTATCTCTTCTCTGTCTGTCTGTCTTCTCTCTCTCTCTTCTCTCTCTCTATCTCGTCTCTTCTCTCTTCTCTGTCTCTTCTTCTCTCTCCTCTTCTCTCTCTCTTCTCTCTCTTCTCCTCTCTTTCTTCTCTCCCTCTCTCTCTCTCTGTCCTCTCTCTCGGTCTCTTCTCTCCTGTTTCTGCTCTTCTCTTTCTATTCTTATCTATCTTCTGTCTCGCTCCTCTCTCTCTCGTCCTCCTCTTCTCCTCTCTCTTCTCTCTGCTCTCCTCTTCTCTCTCTATCTTCTCTCTCTCTCTGTCTCTTCTATTTCTTCTCTCTTCTCTCTCTCTCTCTGTCCTTCTCTCTTCTCTCTATTCTATCTGTCTCTCTTCTCTCGGTCTATCCTCTTCTATCTCTCATTCTCTCTCTCCTCTCTTCTCTCTCTCTTTCCTCTGTCTCTCTTCTCTCTCTTCTATTCTCTCTCTTCTTCTCTGTCTCTCTCCTCTCTATCTCTCTCTTCTCCTCTCTCTCTTCTCTCTGTCTCTCTGTTCTGTCTCTCGCAATCTGTCTCTCTCTCTGTCTCTCTTTTCTGTTTCTTCTCTTTCTATCTCTCCCTCTCTCTTCTCTCTCTCCTCCTGCTCTCTCTTTCTCTCTGTCTCTCGCTCCTCTCTTCTCATCTGTCTGTTCTCTGTCTCTATCTCTCTCTCTTCTCCTCTCTTCTGTCTCTGCTCTTTCTCTCTTCTCTTCTCTCTCTCTCTGTCTGTCTCTCTCTTTCTCCCTCTCTGTCCTCTCTCTGTCTTTCTCTCTTCTCTCTTCTCTTTTCTCTCTCTGTCTCTCTATTCTCCTCTCGTCTCTCTGTTCTCTCTCCTTCTCTCTTCTCTCTTCTCTCTCTCTCTCCTCTCTCTGTGTGTCTCTGTCTCTCTCTTTCTTCTCTGTCTTCTCTCTTTCTCTCTCTGGGGGGGGGAAGGCTGGCAGGAAGAGGCGGTGCTACAGCCGTATACAGGGAAGTAGCCTTTTGCTTCCTTCGCAAGGAAACAGCAGCCTGCTTAGAAACCGCGGCAGCAAGCCTACCTCCGCTTACGGCTGCCCCCATGACAGCGGCAATATGGAGACGACTTAATGGGTTGGTGAGTCCTGGGGAGACTCCCGGGTTTGGGGGGTGGGGGGGGCTGGCTTTCGTCCGCTGCGCAGGGCTCCGAGAGGCCGCGGTTGGTGACTTTTCCCCTGTTGCTCAGTGTGGCGAGAGGATGGGGAGCAGGCGAGGTCACTGCTCCTTCGTTTTCTTCTTCCTCCCCTCCCCCTCCCCCAGATGTTGCCAGTTTCTCCAGTCATCTATCTGGTCCTCTTTTGGAGGGCAGCTTTTTGTTGAGGTCGTAAACAGGGAGGCGTTGGGACAACACATTGCCCAACCGGTGTTCTGACTGGAAGGAATAGGGCTGGAGTTGTAATCCATCACATTGGGAGGAGTCCAACACCCAGAGTGGTATTTGAAGTTTGCACTTAGCAATCCCCTCCCCTCTTCTCTCCCCTCCTTCTCCTTTCCCCCTCCTCTTCCCCTCCCCATCCTCTCCTCTTCCCCTCACCCCTCTCCCCTTCCCTCCTCTCCTCCCCACCCCCTCTCCTCCCCTCCTTCCCATCTCATCTTCCATCCTTCCCTCCCCTCGTCACCCTCTCCTCCCCTCCCCATCCTCTCCTCTTTCCCCCCCCTCCCCATCCTCTTCCCTCCTCCCCTCCCTCCCTCCCTCTTCTCTCTTCCTTCAGAAGGCAATCAAATCATGCCATTAGGTCCAAAGAGACAGAAGGACGATCATTTCTGTAAACTCATCCCTTCCTCTTCTGCGATGTGGCAGTCCCGAATATCGGTCTGTCTCGCCTTTCCTTCCACCTTTGGCTCTAAGTGTGCTGGCTTCCCATGCCTAATCTTCGGAGCGGTCTGAAGTTGTAGCCGGCAGTCAAACCGGCTGTTAGGACAGGGCGGACCCCAAAGCCTTAGCTGCACCCCATAGATAGCCCTCCACTTGTAACCTCAGCCGGGCCCAGAATTTCTGCGGTTAAGCCAGATGGTCGTTAAGTGAGTTGCGTCCAATTTTACATCCTTTTACCACCACCCCGCAAACTGAGGATGCTGCTGCCATGGTCGTAAGTGCGAAGACTGGCTGTCAGTGTAACTTCTGAACGGCCGTAAGTCGAGAACTTCCTGTAGAAAGGCTTGAGCCGGCCATGTGGAAGTGAGGCACCGCGACCGGGAATCCCACAAGCCTTCGTAGCTCTGAGGACGGCTTGAATTAAGTGCAAATAAACCGTCTGGGTTGAGAAGTTCCTGTTTTCGTTCCCAGGATCTGTGGATGCAGCCTGGGAAAAAAAAGTTTGAATGAGCTCTTGAGCTTCTGAAGGGAGGAAGAAACGGCAGTTGTCTTACATGCGCCTGGCCAGTCCTGCTATTAACAGCTCCTTTTATACCTCAGCTATTTTTACAGACAGCATGCCTACTTGGGCCAGCCAGGAAAACAGAGGTGCCTTAGTTTGGTGTCCTTGAATAATGTCCAAGCGTGTCATTGCTTGTACCCTCCTCCTCCTCTTCCTCTTCTTCTTCCTCTTCTTCCCTGAGTGATGGACAGGGAGAAAGGCAAATAAAAAAACACATTCTGTTTCAAACGCTTTAAGCACTTCACCTTAATTCAGCCTTTAGCCATGATGGTGAACCTATGGCATGCATGCCACAAGCACGCAAGCCGCAAGAAAACTTACCTCACTGTGCATGCGCGCACCTCACAGCTGATTTTTCAGTTGGTTTGAGGCCTTTTTCGGCTTCCTAGAGGCTTGGGAAAAGCCTCTGCAAGGCTTTTCAGGATGAATAATAGGCCTGTTTCATCACTTCCTGTCGAAATGGGCCTATTATTCGTCCTGCAAAGCCTTGCAGAGGCTTTTTCCAAGCGTCTGGGAGGCTGAAAAAGACCTCAAGCCAGCCAAAAAAAAATCAGCTGTGAGGTGCAGTGCAGGTAAGGGGGTGGAGGGGGATTGCGCGCATATGCGCAGAGGCATGGGGAGGGCCCACATTGCATTCTGGGTGCTGGCACACGCACAATTTTTGGCACAGGAGCCCCAAAAGGTTAGCTACCACTGGCCTACAGGGAGCCCTCGATACAACCACAGTTCATTTAGTTCAAACTTACAATGGCATTGGGGGAAAAAAGCGACCGTCGACCATTTTTCACACTTAACGACCATTGCAGCATCCCCGCAGTCTCCAAATTCAGACACTCGGCAACTGACTCGTATTTACGACGGTCACGGTGTCCCGGGATGTGGGGGGGTGTAGGGTGTCGCACGGCCCCCTTTTGACAAGCCAGGTTTACTGGGGAAATCCAGGTTCACTTCCCAGCCCTGTTGTCCATTTAACGACTGCGGCAATTCCCTTAAACAACAACCGTTGTTGATAAGTCGTTCAAAATGGGGCAAAAACGACACCGAGCACATTCCTCGCTTGGCACCCTAAATCCCTGGGGGCTCAATTGGGGCCATAAGCCGAGGACCACCTGTATACTTAGCAAGGGGCAAGGTCTCCTCCAACCCTCAAAAGTCTCCGTCATATCTCACGAGAAGCCTCGACTGAAGGTAGACGTAGCCAGCTTGTCAAAAATGCTCGCGGTTAAAATACTGTCAGAACGCCAGAAGTGTGAGACTGAAGGACATCCTGTCTGCCTCCAGCCCCCCCCGCCCCCCCCCCCCCCCCCCAGACTCAGGTTGTCTGAATGTGGTAGAATTTGAGCTCTGCTGTTAGCTACATATCCTCTCTGGGGTTTTCCTTCTGTTTTTTTGGGTGCCCGTGATTCCACGTATTCTGTATTGCGACGTGACTGAGACAAAAACACGACTTGGGGACCCTCAGTGAGTTTTTAACACAGCACCCAAAAAAAAACAAAAAAACCATCGGTTGCTCTCTTTCTTCTTTGGAAGAGATTGCGAAGACCAGACTCCTCTCTCTAGAGCACAGAAAATCTCCACAGACCGTTCTCATCCTGGTCATTCATATTTCGAATTGTTACCATCAGGGAGACGTTATAGGTGTCTTAAAATGAGGACTAATAGACTGAGAAAAAGTTTCCTTTTCCAAGGCAATAATTGTCTTGAATCAAACAGTGCATTTGTGATCTAGTCCTATGTATATAGTGGCATTTTTAAACTATTTAACTTACTAAATGTTTTAGATAGGTTTTAGACTAGGTTTTTAATTATTATTATTATTATTACTTTAATTATTTTAATTTTTAAATACTGTGTAGTGTGATTGTGATGTGGTGTTTGGGGCACTGTGCTGAGTAGCTTTCAAATTTCATTGTATTTTGAATGCAATGACAATAAAGGTATTCTATTCTATTAGTCTATTCTATTCTATTCTACATTCTATTAGTCTATTCAATTAGTCTATTCTATTCTATATTCTATTATTCTATTCTAATTTCAATTATTCTATTCTATATTCTATTCTTCATTCCATTCTATTCTACATTCTATTAGTTTATTCTATTAGTCTATTCTATTCTATATTCTATTATTCTATTTTCAATTATTCTATTCTATATTCTATTCTATTCTTCATTCCATTCCATTCCATTCTATTCTATTCTATTCTATTCTATTCTATTCTATTCTATTCTAATATCCCGTCGTTTTCTGGATGCTGCTTTTATTCCCTTCCAGCTTGATGACATCAGGAAGATAAATAGGAATAAAGAAACATCCCAGCATCCCAGTTCCGTGTTATTTGCTCAGATGGCTTTGCAGATGGATTTGAGGGAAGGGGGCCTTTGTTTACGTCGTTGAATCGTTAGTTACAGGCAGTGAAAGGAGACCCCAGGGTCTCCGGTGCAAGATTGAGAGAGTCTGCCAGGGCTCTTCCCTAGCATTGTGCAATTCCCCTTTTCCTTGCAGTTCATCCCAGGCTGCGCGTCCAATGTCTCCGGCGAGGAAGGGCTCCTCCTGCGTGGATTTTGTTTTTAAGGCACTTTGAAATTTTGCTCCTTACAGTTGGCGGCTGCTGTTTTGCCCTTTTGAGGACTGGCAGGGTTGCTGAGCCATCTTCCGGGGCGAGGAGCGGGGGACGGGGGGGAGGAATTTTATAGAAGAAGGCCTGTGGCCAGTTCTTGTTGACTGAGGATTGAAAAGCACCCACATAAAGGTCATAAATTATAGGGAAAGGATTCCTGGACGGATGTTAGAGTATCCTAAGGTAGTTTGAAAAAGAGAACTGATTTCCAGGACAGAGGGACAAGCCCCCCCCCCACACACACACACACATTACGGGCAATCCTCAATTTAGGACCACAGTTGAGCCCACTGTTGCTAAGCAAGACATTTGTTGAGTGAATTTTGCCCCGTTTTTATACTGACTTCCTTGCCGTCGTCGTTAAGTGAATTGCCGCGGTTGTGTTCCTTTAGTCCCATGGTTGTGAAGGGAAGCTGGCTTCCCCCATTGACTTTGCTGCTCGGAAGGACGAAAAAAGAGGACCACATGACCCCCACCCACCCAGACGCTGCGACCGTCATAAATATGAACCAGTTGCCAAGCGTCCGAATTTTGATCAGGTGGCCGTGGAGGGTGCTACAACGGTCGTAAGTGTGAAAAACGGTCCTGCTTTATCGGTGCCATGGTAACTAGAGAGCCTAAGTTTGTCTGAAATGGTATGGGGGAGGGGTGTCTCCTGATTGAGCAGGGGGTCAGACTAGAAGACCTCCAAGGTCCCTTCCAACTCTGTTATTCTGTCCTCGTTGCTCCCTGAGCTCAGTAGTTTTCCCGCAGACATTTCATTACCAAACTAGGCAACGTCATCAGATATTAATGGCTATGGATTCTCAGCTCACACGAGACAAAGTACTCGTGCTCTGGAACATGCGTTACCCTGCTTGAAGATAAATCTTTGGAGCCTTTTCAGGCAAATGAAGCTGTGCATTAATTTTGATCTCCCTCACCCCGGATCTAATCTTGGGAAAGCAGAGATTCCTTGGACTTCGATGTTTTTAATTTCTGGAAAACTTCAGCTTGGAAGGACAACGAAGTTTGGAGAGGCTGTGAAATCAGGATTCCACAACCTTGCCAGGTTTTAAGATGGCAGGACTTCAATTCCCAGCATGGCTGGCTGGGGAATTCTGGGAATTGAAGTCCAGACACCTTACTGTTGCTAAGGTTGCCATAAACAGAACTGAAACAATAGATTAGAGAAAGGGGCAGGCTCAAAATTAAAACCCTTCCAGAAACACAATTGCTTGGTCACCTAAAAAAAAAAATTGATTCCACCAGGAAACATGGAATTCTGCCATCCCAGGATTAATTTCTGATGCTTTCATAAGTCTCTTGGCAACACAATTCAGGAATTTCCTTTACAATTGAGAGCACGACAGATTTTATAGTTCAAAATCCCCCTTTTTCCCCCTCCTCTCCTTAAGAATCGGGATTACAAAGGCAAAACCTCTTCCTTTTCTCTCTTCCTAGACTCGTCTTCCTTTCTGCTGACTCAATTATGAATATGTTTTATTTTTCAGCAGCTTTTTTCTTCTTTTTGCTCTTGCAGTCATCATCCTTCAGCTTGAGCCTGGATTTAAAACTTTGCAGGGGGCAGACTTTGGGGGACATGGAAACGATTGCAAAGGGGGCACAAAAATTGGACATTTCCCAAATTTAGTCAGCTGTGGGGCGGGGGGGGTATATCGCTTTTCCCTCCACCCTGCAAAGACTCCCCTTCCCCCAGTCCGCCTGCCTTGTAAACAAGTTTCCCCATATATTCTGGCTCATGAGTGGCTCTTATCTGGATGTGAAGGGCTTGAGATAAAGCAAAACCCGTTGGCCAACTCAAGAGGTACTGGCACAAAACTGAAGATTGCGATTGAAATGTGATTAACTGTCCCTCCTGACAGTTGATTTTGTGCCTTTTGCAGAAGGTGTAGCTGGAGAACATTTGCACGCTGACGTTCTCAGGTTCATAACACAATTGAGCGTGCAATAATATATATATATATATATATATATATATTGCATCTACGCAGCATTGCAGAAAACGCCGGGGTCTCGGTCGCACAACCGTGGCAAGCCAGCATTGCAAAGCCTTTATGGTTAGAGATTTATGGTTATTCTCAATAGCTTAATTCCGGTTTGGAATGAATTCTGGTTTTTCTTTTCTTTTCCCGGTGAGTTTCCAGGCACAGGTAGACTTCCCACCACACTCGAGCCCAGAATTTATGTTGCTAAGCGAGACATTTGTTAAAGTGATAGTTTTGCCCCCATTTTACGACTCTTCTTGCCATGTTTGTTAAGTGCGGTTGTTAAATGAGTAAGACGGTTGTTAAAGTGAATCTGGCTCCCCCCACTGATTTTGTCAGAAGGTCGCAAAAGGGGATCACATGACTCCTGGGGCACTGCAACCGTTGTCAGGATTCCAGCAATCACCCTAATGAAATCATGATTCTCGAGCCAAACTTCAAAAAACTTCGAAGGATTCATTGGAGTCGACCTACTGGCATTGCCCTCTATGAAACCAACTCTGGCATACGTCATTTCCAGTCCCCTATGACCCTGTTTCCCCCTCTCCCCCCTGGGGGTCTCATCAACCAGATTCTTCAATTGAGCCCCTTCACGGGCTAGGTGTCATCAATCACATTCTCCAATTACGTTCTCCAATTAAATATATTCCTGGGCAAAACTCTGGTATTTGAGTTACAATCTTTTAAAGATAAGAGTTGGAATGTACTTTTGGTTTCAAACTGCTCTTCCAGATTTCCTTCCTCCTCCCCCCCCTTTTTTTTTATGGCAATACTAAAAAGAGCCTAGGAAATAGTTTATGCGTAACCAACGTCCTACCTTGAATTTCTCACCCATTTCGGACTTAATCGCTCATTCTTTTACTCCCAAACTCGTTGCTAGATTGCAAATTTGGAATCCCACTCTTGCTGCTTGATATTTTGGTGGGTCTTCTATTTTTGTCTGTGCTTCCCGGCAGGTAGCGTCTTCGACGAAATGTCCTTGTGTACGACTCTACCGCTTGTAGCCTCTATGAATGTTGTGAGTCCGCTGCGTACGGCACCAAGGAGTTGTTAGGCCCCTGTCCTCACTTTGTTATTGGACCACGCCTGTTAC
>CM042847.1:7015596-7042489 GCA_023653725.1 Bungarus multicinctus
ATGAGCACGGGGTTGCACCTCCATTGTCACCCAGGTGCCCTGAATGATTGGGGCGCTCACGTTATTTCCCTACGGGGACACCCTGTCACTTGGCAGACCAGGTGAGCATACTCAGTTGACGCAGTTTGGGTATCCCTTCGCCTAGCGCCGTTCATTGCTGTTGAATCTGTGGTGATGTCTGCACATGCACAGAAGGGATTGGGAGTCTCAGAACGGGGCGGGGGTGTTTCAATTGGGGGTGGGGGGTGGGGTTGAAGACCCCGCCCCCCCCCAGTTTTAGGATGGAAGAGGGGACCCAAAAGGCCGCTGGAGATAAAACTCCTAGGAACTAAGGTGAAATTTCTGACAGGAACAATTAACCATCAAGAATTTGAATTTGCTTCAATAAGGAAGTTTTTTAAGAAGGATTGTATGAAGTGGGCAGGGTTTTACCTAGCAGCGGTTGACTAGAAGACCTACAAGGTCCCTTCAAACTCTGGTAATCCATTCCATTCTGTTCTGTTTATTCTCTGGCCTACCAATTCTAATTCTATATTTCATTTCTCTACTTCTTATTCTATTCTATTTCAATTTCTCTCTTCTAATATTACTTTTCAGTTCAATTTTCTAATTTCTATCTACTCTTTATTCTATTTCTATAATGTATTTCTCTATTCTACTTTCTAATTCTGCTTCTATATTGATTCTCTACTTATTCTATTCTAATTTATAATTCTATTCTCATTTTATTTTATTCTATTTTCATTCCTATTCATTTTCTATTAACCTATGACTATGCATTTAAGTGTGTACGTATGATGTCTTGATTCTAATGAATGTAGCTTTTAGTATTATGAGAGTATTTATACAAAGACCAGGGGTGGGATTCAATTTTTTAACAAACCAGTTCTGTGGGCGTGGCTTAGGTGGTTAGGCGTGGCGTGGTCACGTGTCGTGACTAGGTGGACATGGCTAGGGTGGTCATGTTATTGGCTGGGCGTTGCCAACTCAACATCACTCACATCCCCCCCCCGAGGCACGCATCTCCTCGCCTGGCCTATCATGACTGTGGGGATGCTGCAACTGGTAGTAAGTGTGAAAAAGGGTCATAAGTCACTTTTTTCAGTGCGTTGTAAGTTATAAATGGTCCCGCCACACAAGCAAAGTACCAGCAAAGAATGGGTAAAAAAACTCCAGAGACGTTCCTCAGACAGGAAGTCTAGTCCTGCCAAGAATGTAATAAGGTTAACGGAGAGGCAGCTTCTGTAAGCAACACCATGAATGTTTCCTTCCTGCCTTCCTTACAGGATTAGGCCAGGAATGTCTTTCTAACAAAAATGGTTCACCAAACTGCTTAGAATGTTAACAACCGGTTCTAGCGAATAGGTGCGAACCTGTAGAATCCCACCCCCTGATCAAGACAAATTCCTTGTGTGTCCAATCACACGTGGCCAATAAAGAATCCCATTCTTATTTCCTCTTCCTATTCTATTTAATCCTGGTTTCTACTATAGTCCCCACTTCCAATGAGAAGAAAGTCACACTTAAACTCGGCTTTCTATCCTGCGCCCCTGTGACTTTAGCAACGCCTGCCAAAGACCCCTTTTTAAAAAATAAGGAACCCCGTTCAAATTTTTAAAAAATATTATGTAAGATTTTGGATGGAACTGCATACTGGCGTTTTGAGCGAAACCAGCTGGGAGTCGAGGTTGGCGCAAGGTGAGCAGGGCCACGTCAGGGCTGGTGGAAAGGCCCGTGATACCTTCTTGGCTCAGGTACATGCCCTTGGGGGGGCGCCGGCGAGCACGGAGAGGATGATGCCGATACTGGGGCAGCTGCACCTCCTTCTTCATGGGCCCAGATTTGCTGCTGGAGGGCTTTGGATAACTAGGCTGGAGGGGGGAGAGAAGAGGGGGCAAGGATGAAATGGAGGGTGTCCCCCCTCTGGGAATCCCCCTCAAAACAATTCCTGCTCTGGAGGAATTTGACTTCCATGTGCTTCTTGAACAGCTCCCAAAACCCAGGTCACCCGTCTCCACGTCGTAGGGCGAGGATGCCAGGAAGAGCTTCTCTTTCCCAGAACACCCCTGGGCTCTTGATCCGGTACCGGTAGTCCTTGATTTTGCGATCCAAATTCCATGCCTGAGCGAGACCATCGCAAAGCGAGCTTTCGCTCCGTTTTACGACCGTCCTTGCCGCAGTGGTTTGTCATCGTTAAAAGCGAGCAACCCGGTGGTTAAGTGAATCTGGCTTCCCCGTCGAGAGGTCGCACAAGGGAGGACACACCGCGAACCGTCATAAAAGACGAGTCGTTTGCCACGCGCCTGAATTTCGATCCGGTGGCGGCTGGGAGATGCTGCAAGGCTGGTGAAAAACAGCCATTTTTCTCCCGTGCCATTGTATCTTCCGACCGTCGTTAAACGGAAGGTTGTAAGTTGAGGACTACCTGCAATTGGTACTATGCTGGACTCTTGTCTGCACGAGGGAGCCTTCCCGGTCCCATACCTCCTTCTTGGGATCCATGGCATCAAATTCTCCTTCGCTGGCCTGCCGGGGATCTTCTAATTCATCGTTGCTGTGAGGAAGGAAATGCGGCACCCTTGGAGTAGAGTCTTCCTCAGCCACCCCAGATCCTAGATCCTGTTTCCACCTAATTAGGGGTTTAATCCTAGTTTGTTCCCAGTTCCCAGATGCAGTGTCCCATAAAAACACATCTGTGTGGTTGGCCTGTTTCTTCATCTGTGTCCTCTCTCTCTCTCTCTCTCTCTCTCTCACACACACTTTTTCTCCTTTCTCCCTCTCAAACATTTTCTCTCTCTCTCTCTCTCTCTCACACACACACACACACATAGCCCTGAAGAGCTACAGGAGACCTTTTGGGGGGGGGGGTTGACATAACCACCTACAAAGCTCTCCCGATCACCCCAAAACAAGCGCCTTCCTTCCTTATGCCCTGTGGCAGACCAGATCCTTTTAGTGGATCACCTGTCATCCTTTTCTTTCCTGCTGAGCAATTTGCGGGCTTGGCGATCCATCACACTTGTCCGACTTCTGGTCTTCTTCCAGGAGTAGTAATATTTCACCAGGCTGGGAATTAACTTGTCAGGAAGCTACATGAGATGGATGGATGGAGGGAGAGAGAGAGAAATGTTGGTGCGTCAGTTGTTATAAAGTGATGATCACCCGGTCAGCCTTCTCCTGAGAGGGTTTATGGTCAAGAAATCCAGTCTCTAAGCTTTTGTATAATGATCCACCCTCAGTGTAAGGGCTGATGGGATCCACACTTTGGCCAAACTTGTGGGTTTGGCTTCACACACAACACAACTGAAATTATTTCAGTTGCCAAGCATCTAAATTTTGATCACGTGACCACGGGGAGGCTGCAATGGTCATTAAGTGTGAAAAACGGTCATAAGGCCCTTTTTTTCAATGCTGTTGTAACTTTGAACGGTCACTAAGTGAACTGTTGTAAGTCAAGGACTACCTGCAACTGAAAACATCTCATTCATTCATTCATTTTCACTAATTTTTTTTCTTTTTTCTTAGAATCAAATTATATCAATCAACTTCATTGGCTATTATGTCAAGTTATGTCAGTCAACATCATTGGTTATCAATGTCAATTTATGTCAATCAACTTCACTGGCTACCATCTCAATCAACTTCATTGACTATCGTTATGTCAAGTAATGTCTATCAACTTTATTGGCTATCGTTATGTCAAGTTATATCAACTTCATTGGCTATAGTTATGTCAATCAACTTCATTGGCTATAGTTATATCAAGTTATATCAATCAACTTCATTGGCTATCATGTCAATCAACTTCATTGGCTATTATGTCAAGTTATGTCAATCAACTTCATTGGCTATAGTTATATCAAGTTATATCAACTTCATTGGCTATCATGTCAATCAACTTCATTGGCTATCAATATGTCAATCAATTTCATCAGCTATAGTTATGTCAATCAACTTCATCAGCTATAGTTATGTCAATCAACTTCATTGGCTATCATGTCAAGTTATGTCAATCAACTTCATTGGCTATAGTTATGTCAATCAACTTCATTGGCTATCAATATGTCAATCAATTTCATCAGCTATAGTTATGTCAATCAACTTCATCAGCTATAGTTATGTCAATCAACTTCATTGGCTATCATGTCAAGTTATGTCAATCAACTTCATTGGCTATAGTTATGTCAATCAACTTCATTGGCTATCAATATGTCAATCAATTTCATCAGCTATAGTTATGTCAATCAACTTCATCAGCTATAGTTATGTCAATCAACTTCATTGACTATCATGTCAAGTTATGTCAATCTACTTCATTGGCTAGTTTTGTCAATCAATTTCATCAGCTATAGTTATGTCAATCAACTTCATCAGCTATAGTTATGTCAATCAACTTCATTGACTATCGTGTCAAGTTATGTCAATCTACTTCATTGGCTAGTTTTGTCAATCAATTTCATCAGCTATAGTTATGTCTATCAACTTTATTGGCTATCGTTACGTCAAGTTATGTCAGTCAACTCATTGGCTGTCAGATAAGAAAGAGAAGAGTAACCTGGTTTGAGCCCGTCTCACCACAGCAGTGCCATAACCGCCGGGTGAGGCCGACTGGGGCATTTATTTACCATCTGCTGGATGCGAGCAAAACTTTTGCCGTGGAAGCTGAAGGCTTGTTCGAAGAGGACTTTATCCTCCACCGTCCATTCATCGGGGAACGGCGTGAAATTGGCTAAATCGGCCAGCGACTTCTCCACGTCGTGTTTATGCCACAGGAGCATCCCCAAAGCCTGTTTTGGGAATGGGGAAAAGACAAAAAGAGATTTGAGACCGCGGACGCGAAGAGGTGAGAGTCCCTTTAAAAGTAAGTTTCTAGTCCCTGTGGGAACGCTGAACTTGAATAGGATGGGAAGTTTGGCTGGGCCTTTAATGCTATTTCTTTGTTTACCTGTTCGATGTTGTAGCCATGCTTTTCCTTGGCCATGGCGATGTATTTGTCCACTAGGGGGAGTAAGAGAGAAAAGTCAGGCTCTGGAAAGGGGGCGGAGCAATAAATAAATAAGACAGGTAGTCCTTGATTTACGACCATTCGTTTAGTGTCTTGTCAGACCGTTTAGTCTCTGTCCGACGTTACAAGAGGACGGGGAAAAGTTGGCTTTTTTCAGTGCCCTTGTCAAGAGACCCAGGATTTTGGCAACATAGCTGATTCTGTAAGCTGCTCAGAGGGGGCACTAAAATTATTTTAAAGCGGTATATAGGTGATCCTGGACTTACAACTGCTCATTTAGCGACCATTCCAAGTTACGACGTCGCTGGGAAAAAAGTGACTTATGGCCGTTTTTCGACAGTGACAAACGTTGCAGCCATCCCCATGATCGTGCGATTAAAATTCAGAATTGTAGCAAGGAAGGGTCGTAAAACGGGGCAACGCTCACTTAAACAACATAAAATCTGGGGCTCAATCACGGTCGTCAAGTCGGGAACTACCTGCGTAAGTTTTAACTGCTATCGTCCGAAGGTCGCAAAAGGGAATCACGTAACCCCGGGACACCGTCATAAATATGAGCCGGTTTGAATTTTAATCACCTGACCACGGGGAATGCTGCAACGGTCGTAAGTGTGAAAAACAGTCCAAAGTCGCGTTTTTCAGTGCCGTTGTAACTTCGGGCGGTCACTAAACGAACGGTCGTAAGTCAAAGACTTCCTGTATTGGACACCCACCTTCATTTCCAATCTCACAACAATGCTGGGAGGAAGGTTTCAAGCTGCAGCCCTTCTGCTGCTGCTCCGCCATCCTTTTAAGCGGGCACTCCTCCCAAGAAACCCATTTCGGGACCCCCGAACCCCAACCCTGATGCCCCCAGCCCCCCCCCCTCCCCCCCACTTCTGCAAAGGCTGGACTGCCTCTCCTGCCAATCCACACACACACCAACCACAGCTTCCTGTAACCAGCCAGATTAAAAAACCTGGGAGCACATGAACGGCATAACAATTGTTTCTAGAGGGAGGGAGAACTGCCAATCAAAGGCTGTGCTACCAGCTGAGGGTGGAATAGATGGAATCCCACCCACCCACCCACCCACCCCTCCTAGAAAACCCAGGGCAAGGTTGCTTCTGGAAGTGAGGAGGGGGCTCCAAGCAGTACGGAAGAGAGAGAGAGAGAGAGAGAAACTGTCAATTCATGCAAAGATCAAAATAGCTTGGAGGGAATAAGGTTCTGGTGCTGGTGGGGCATTTGGGGGTGTGTGTGTGTGTGTGTCACAATAAGGCAGAGGGCTCTTTTCACCGGGGAGGGGGTTTTGCACTCACATTTGGCGTCCGAAACACAGTGGTTGGGTGACCAAACCAGCATCCCTTTCAACTCCTTATTGCTATACCGAGCTGGACTCCCTGGGAAGACAAAAGAGAGGGGCCATTAAGGGACAAACACATACACACACACACACACACAGAGGCCAAATCCCTCTCCCCACCCCCAAAGAAGTGGGAAAGGAGAATGGAGAGGGAAGAAGGGGTCATCAAGAAGAAAGGGAATCCCACCCACCCCTGCATCCGTAAGCGGCCATCATTCATTCATTCTTGCAGCTTCGGTCTTTTTTATTATTATTGTTGTTATTATTATTATTAGACAACAGGCACTCCTCCCAACCCACAAAAAAATAGACGCACACTCGCACGCTCACACTTAGCCAGCGTGCAAGAAGGGTCTTCACCTCCACCTAACAGTCCCCTAACTAAGAGCCAAAGTCTTAAAGGGGTTAATTTAATAAGGGAGGGCTGAGGGCAGGACTGCAAGGATGGAGGAGAGACCAGGGGGAGGAGTTATTTTATTTTTTCAAGAGTGGGAGAGTGGGGGGGGGGGGGGGGAGAAACTGCCAGGAAGGTGGAGAGAGGTGAAACCCCCCCCACCCCTCACCCCTCACCCAATCCACCCCAATCTCCCTTTTTCTGGCTGGCTCCTTCCAGAAGGATTATATATTATTTATTCAGCATAGGTCACTTGCAATCACGGATACAAAAATTTAGTTTAAAGAAAGAGGGAAGGGGAGAGGAGAGGAGAGGGGAGGGAAAGCAGCTTTCCCATTTGCCTGCAGCCTGGCAAAAGTGTGTGTGGGGGGGGGTTTGTTCCTTCCCTGCCCCTCCCCTTCCTCCCCACTTTTTTGTTTTACCTGGTTTGCACTCTGGAATGACTGCCTGGTAATCTGCTCCCACACGGATCATGCTATCTGCAAAAGGAACAAGAGGGCCAAAAAAAAAAACAACAACTCTCAAGTTAACAGGGGGGAGCAAAGGGGGGGGGGGGGACACACACAACTGGCTTCCTGAGGGTGCTGAGTTGCCAGGCAGGAGCCAAGCAACCTGCCCCAGGTGCCCAGAAGTTGGGCTTGTTTTTTTGGATCCAACATCTTCAGGCGCCCCCAGGAAAAAGCTTTGGCCGAAAGGCACCGAGAGGGAGAGGGAGGGGGGGCGGATTTGCAGATGTGTTAAAACAATGGCAACCCCCCCCTCTCCCCGTGCTGACCACAGCATGCCAAAGCCCTCACCTGAATGGCCCACAGCAGAGTTCCCCCCCCCACCCAAAAAAAAACCCTTTCCCCTTTCTATTTTTTGCTTCCTTGGCCTGCTGATGGGAGCTGGGAGATGGCCACCCACCTTGACTGAGCAGAGACCAATTGGGGGCCCAAGGGAGCCTTCTCTTCCCTCCCTCTCCCCCCCCCACATGTTCCCCCCCCCCCCACTAACCAAGGCCCCTGATCCTCTCCAAAGTGAAGCCACCAGAGGAGAGTTGGGGAAGAGCCCGTGAGGCTGGAGCCCTCCCCCAACTCCTGGTCCTTGCTGGCTGGCTGACAATGTCCCTGAATCACAGACCTTTGGGTGCTGGAGAATCAAGGCCCCCTTGGGGCAACCTCCCCCCTCCCCCCCCCAAGAAAACAATAAGAGGAGAATAACTGAGAAACCTGCCAAGGCAGCCTCTGCAATTGAAGTTTGAGCCCCCTCTCTATTCCTGCCTCCCCCACCAGCTGCTGTCCTTTTGATTTTCCTTCCTTCCTTCCCTTTTCCTCCCCTTTGTTAAGTCTTCCTTCCTCTTCTGTCTGTCCCCTCCCCTTCATTCCTCCCTCTCCCTCCTTCTTTCCTCCCTCTTCCTTCCCTCCCCTTCTGTCCCTTCCTTTCCCTTCCCTTCCCTCCCCTTTGTTATTCTTGCCTGCCTGCCCAGCAGCCTTTATTCCTTCCCTTCCCTCTCCCTTCTCCTCCCTCCCACCCTCCCTTTCCTTCCCTTTCATTAGTCCATCTCCTTCCTTCCTTCCTTCCTTTCTCTTTCCTTCCCCCTTCATTACTCCATCTCCCTCTCCTTCCTTCCTCCCTCTTTTGATATCCTCAAACAGCTGCTGAGCAGCAGCAAGATCTGGAAACATTTAGCCAATGACATGCCAAGGAGCTCCCAAGCTTTCCCTTCCTGGCACAAGGTCCCAGGAACACATGTGTGTTGGGGGGGGGGGGGGGGGGAGCTGAGAAGAATCTCAGAAGGATCTCAGAATTGGGGTAACTTCCACCCTCCAGCCCTCTTTTTTCCCAGGATGGGATGGGAGAGGTGGCAGTGGGCCATTTCAACTTCCAAACACCTTGTGGCTTCTAGGGGGGGGCCTCATGCAACCTCTGTTCCTCTCCCCCCCCCCACTCCACAAACACACACACATCCAATACCTCCTGCATTTCATGGGGGAAATCCAGGTGGCTTTGGCCCTTGGTGGGCCTTTTCAGCGAGGTGGGGATGACTTGGCAGAGACAGATGGCATTTGAAACAGCCTGAGCCCTGCTTCCCCGCCCCTCCACCACGGAAGTAGTAATTGGGGGAGGGGGAGGGCTGGAATTAGCAAAGCTGGCCCAGAAGCCCCCAAAGGGGCCGGTCTGCTGGCTGACCAAGGTGGGAGGGATGTTTGATCCCCACCCTAGCAAAACACGGATCCCTGCAAGTAGCTTTGCACGGACGCTTCTCTCGCCCCCCCACCCCCATCTGAGAAGCGTGGCTGCGTGAGGAATAGACCCCCCCTACAGACCTCCCCCCCCCCCAGACATGGGGAGGCTCGTTCCACATCCCCTCCCCTAGAGATGCTAAACAAAGCCGACGGAGGGGGGGGGCGGCGGTGCAGGAAGCTCAGCCCCCCCCCCCCCCCGCCATGCCTAAAGGGGAGCAAGAGCCGAGACCGGGCCGGGGGAGGGGGGGCGGAGAAACCCAATGGAGCGCTTTTCAAACGAACTTCCCAATTTTAGGCTTGGGGGGGGGAGGAGGGGGCGGGAAAGCGGCCCGAAGCATCCTTCTTTCTCCTCCTCGCCCCCACTGGCGGAGCGGGGAGGGGGGGCGGGCAAGGAGATGGCCCAAAGGGCACCCCCGACGGCGGGGGAGGGGGGGGGCAGTGCATTGTCTCACCCAGGCAGCCCCAACCCCCGGGAGGGAGGGGGGGGGGCTGCTGCAAGGCTCCCCCCACGCGACCCAGACCTCTGGCCTCGCCTTCTCCCCACCCACCCACCCACACGCACGCCCTCCCCCCCCCGCGGCATAAACTCCGCGCCCCAAGTCCCGTGCTGCCCCCCCCCCCCCCCGCTTCGCCCACCGCCTCATTGTTATTGTTGTGCTGGCAAGTTGCGGGCCATCCGCACGCTCTTCGCCGGCCAACGCGGGAGGGGAGGGTCCTTTTCCCAGCGCCGGGGGTCCCAGATCAGGCCCCCCCACACACACGCCGTGTCCCCCCGTTTCCCCCCCCCACCCCAACCAGGGCGAAGGCAGATGGGAAGAGCGCAAAGCAGGGCGGCGAGGTTCGAGGCAGCCCCCCCCCTCCTTGCACCCCATGTGGGTCCTCACCCGGGGGGGGGCTCTGGGCCCCGGGTGAGGACCCCCATCCTGCTCACCTCCCTTCCCTGACGCCCCCCCCCCCTCCCCGCCAGCCCCTGGCTCACCGTGCGAGTGTTCGTCCTCGCTGCTTTCGTCCTCGGAGTTAGGGTGGGCGCCGTTGGTAGCCGACTTGGCCCGGCTCCTGGAGAGGATCCCCGATTTCTCCATGACGGAAGGCATCTCTCGCTCCGGCCTCTCGGGGAAGACGGAGCCGGGGCGCCCGCCGCCACTCCCACCGCTGCCCGGACTTCCCAATTCAGAGGCGCCCGAGAACCACCATCGCTCAGCGGAGGACGAAGGCGGGCAAGGGGCGAAGTTGGGCGGGCCGGGAGGACTCCCCGACCCAGAAGCCCCGGCTGGCTGGCTGGCCGGGTGGGTTGCGGCGAGGCTTCGGCTTCTCCTCCTCCTCCTCCTCCTCCTCGCCGCGCGCGCCGCTTCCCCTCCCTTCTTCTCGCGTGGGATTCCCACCCACCCGCCGCTGTTGCTGCTACTGCCTTGCAAAGTTACGGTAAAACTTCCCCGGACCGGGCGCAGGCGGAGCGAGAAGGAGGGGGGGAAGCCTCGGGGGGAGGGGGGCGCCGAGCCCCTGGGGGGAGGGGAGATCGAGGGGGGAGGAGGAGGAGGGAGGTGGGGGGGTAGGGGGCGTCGCCGAGAAGGACCCCGGATGCTCTCCCTAAAAATACTGGGAAAGCAGAATGGGGGATTTTTTTTTTTAAAAATAGCTTAAAAAAATGGGGAAGGGTCTTTTCTTTGCTCCCGGGAAGCGCTCCCCCTCGAACCCTAAAACAGCCTGTGCGGGGGGGCCCCCACTTCTTTTGGGAGATGCAGTAACTTGTGCAAAGGGGAGGTTGCAACTCCGAGTTGCAAAGGGGAGAAAGGAGACTTCTGCCCCCCCCCCCACCCCTGCCCCCGTTTCGAGGCGGGCGGGGCCCTTGAAGCGCAAACCAAAAAAAAAGTTGCGGACGACGGCTCCTTACGAGCGCTGACCCCTTCTTCCTCCTCCTCCTCCTCCTCTTTCTCCTTCCTTTTCCTCTGCTTCCTCTTCTTCCTCTCTCCTCTTCTTCCTCCTTCCTCCTCCTCTTCTTCCTCCTTCCTCCTCCTCTTCTTCCTCCTCTTCCTCCTCCCGCCGCCGCCGCCACCAGCTCCCTTCCCCTCCCGCTCGCACAATGAGTCGCAGCCCGGCGCTCTCCCCCGCTTTCCCTCCTCCTCCCCGCCCCCCCCCCCAGCCCCCCCCCCCCTCCGGCTCTCCGGCTGCTGGTTGGGAGAAAGTAGATCCAGTCCCCCCGCCTGCCTTCGCACCTCCTCCTCCCCCCCAGACCCTTCCGCCGGCTCCTGCTTGCACATCTGGCCAGAGGCGCGCGGAGGCGAGGGGGGAGACGCGCGCGCCGGCGCGGGAGGGAGGGAGGGAGGGAGAGAAAGGGAAAGGGGGGGAGGAAAAGGGGAGGGGGAGGAGAGAGAGAGAGAGAGCGCTCCAGATGTGCGCGGCTGGGGAGCCAACCAGCCAGAGTGGGGTGGGGGGGGGGCGCGCCCCAAGGCAAGGTCAAGCCGAGGGACCCCACCTCTTGGCCAGACCGCCTCTCCCCCTCCTCCCCTCCCGTCCCCCCGGGGTGTGTATGCCGGGCAGCCCCTTTGCAGCGGGGGGGGAGGGGGCGAGCGAAGCTGGGGTCCCCTTCCCCGGGCACGTGGGAGTCGCGCTCCGGTCCTTTCCAGCCGCATCCCCCTCCCGCCCCCCTTTTGGGGGGCAGAGGGTCGACAAATAGACAAAAGCTGGCCCGTCCTCCCCTTCTTCGCCATTGCGGGACCCCTCGCTCCTGTAGACCCTTAGGGGCAGAGGGTCCTCCCCTCTCTTGATTCCCCTCCCTCCCTCCCCAAAGAATCCAAGCCTCCCACCCCGCAGCCCCCACCCGATCCAGCGTGAGCATCATTCCCCACCCCCGTTTTAAGAACCCCCCCCCTCCCGTCTGGCTGTGGGGCGAGGGGGTGATTTCGCCCCCCTCCCTTGCATGAAATGGCCCGGTGGATGGAGGGGGGGGTGGTTTCTGGAGCGACTGGTCACCACCGCGTCCCCTCCCCTCCCTCATGCCATCTCAATGGCAATGGAGGGATGGCTGAACCAGCCTCTCCCTTCTCTGTTATTGGGGGGGGGGGGGTGTCTCAGTGGCTGAAAGGCTGCCCTCCAGCAAAGTTTCCAAAAATTATGGGGTGCCGTTTTTTTTTCCTTTCTGGGAGGAGTTTGCAAAGGGGAAGGAAAAAAACTCGGGTGAAATTTGGGGGAGAGTGTATTTCCAGAGTATATTCATTGGGTGTGTAAAATTTGGGGGGGGGGGAAACACACGAATTATTTAGGAACAGTTCACAAGTTTGCACAGTTCTCAGGATATTTTTAACCGGGTTAGCTGAAGATGGCACCTTCGCACATTACCCTAGGCTTGGGGGTGGTTTAATCTTGGCTTTGCGTTTTGAGCGTGGCTTAGCGAGTTACGAGAACTTAACCAGGCGTTCTCTGGTGCCTCCTTAGCCTGCCTCGACCCAGACTGGTTCTGATTTAAAAAAAAAAAATTACTTCTGCATCCCTCTGTGTATTAAATTTGGGATATTCTTAGACAGCAATATCTCTCCCTTTTGATTCCCCAAGAAGTAAACAGAGATCCTAAGCCAGGAATATCTAGGACAGCAGCTGATTTAACGGCCTAGGGCAATGTTTTTCAACTTTTAAAATGGGTGAACTTCAATTCCCAGAATTCTGGGAGTTAAAAATCCACCCATCTTAAAGCACACTGGCTGGGGAATTCTGGGAGTTGAAGTCCACCCCTCCTAAAGCCAGCTGGCTGGGGGAATAAAGCTGGAAGGGACCCTGGAGGTCTTCTAGTCCAGCCCCTGCTCAAGCCGAACACCCTATGCCCATTTCAGATTTTCTTTCCTTAATTAGTTTCCATCTGTTGCTTCTTGTCCTGCCTTTAGATGCTTTGGCGAATAGATGGACCCCCTCTTTTTTGGGGCAGCCCCTCAAAGGGGGGGGGTTTCGTTAGTTTTATCAAGCAGCCGATTGAAATTTAATATTTTTTTTAACTTTTGTATTCTTTGTGGGGTTTTTAGATGAGCTGTTCACCGCCCTGAGTCCCTCGGGAGAAGGGCGGTATATAAATGCAATAAATAAATAAATAAATAAATAAATAAATAAATATTGGACCACTGCTATCGTGTCACCCCTAGTCCTTCTTTTCATTAAACTGGCCATACCCAGTTCCTGCAATCCTTCTTCATAAACTTCTTCCAAGCATTAAACCATAATTCTGCTTTTGGGCTCAAAATCCTCATTCGAAACTTCAGTGGAAGTTCCCATAATCGCCCATCACTGTCTCCTTCAGTTTGCTTTGGTCTGTTTTTCCCTCTTCCTCTTTTTTGGGGTGTGTGTGTGAGGGTGGGGTCTTATTTAGAAGGTGTCTGGCTCCATTTCACAAAATACAACCCTAGGACACTTCGGCTCAGTGAGCATTCAAAGTTGCCACTGAAAAAAAGTAGCTGATTTCTGTTTTTCACATTTGCATGGATCATGGGATCAAGAATCACATAACCTGGTAACTGACTCCTATTTATGACTGTTGTAGCGTCCTCTGTGTGTGTGTGTGTGTGTGTGTGTGCGTGTGTGTGTGACCCCCTTTTCTGACCTCCTGATGAGCTGTGTCCATGGGGGAAGCCAGATTCCCTTAAAAAACAATCTTGGGACTAATTTAACAGCTGCAGAGATCCCCTTCAACTCTGGCAAGAATGGTGGTAAAAAATGGGACAAAAATTCACTTAATTTGGGGTTCAGTTGTGCTCTGCAAGTCGAGGACTGCCTGTACTCCCCTCTCCGAGGGGCCTGCTGTGCTTTTCTCTCCATCCAAACCCCAAAACAGGGTGCAAATTTTATGGGGGAACCCCCTTCGCACGGATCCCTGCCCTCAATTTGAGGGAGAACGCCCCACGGCACCAGGGAGAAGAAAGGGAACAATAGCTGCAGAAGCGAAGCAGAGGAAAATGCGGGGGGGGGGGGGGGGGAGGTGGCAAATCCTGCCCCTTCCCCCATGTTTTGGAAAAGCACTTTGATGTGGAAGGATCGGAGGCTGTGAAATTGGGCAAGGGGCTACGTCTGTGGTCTTGGAGGAAAACTTTGATTGTTTCCTGGTCAATTAGCTGGATTCGTCAATTCGCATTGCAAAGATTGGAGGGGTTCTTGGGGAAGAGGAGAAGAGAAAGGCTTAGCTTAAAAGGGGTTTGCCCCCCCCCCCAGATGGGAGGGTCTCCCCAAGGCTTTCATTTTTCCACAGAGAAGGGGGCAACCACGTGCCCTGGGGGGGGGGGAAGGGGAGAAGAAGACAAATCTAGCCCAATTTGTCCACGGTAGCATGGACTACAGGTAGCCCTCTGCTTAAATTGGAACCCCCAAATTTCTAAGCAAGACCTTTCGTGGAAGTGATCTTGGCTCCATTTGACGGCCTGCCTTTGCCCGCGGTTGCAAAGAGAGAACCACTGCCAGTCGTTAAACGAGTAACACATCTGTTAAGCGAATTCCGGCTTTCTCCGTTGACTGCTGCAAAAGGGGATGGCGTGGTACACATGCCACATAACCGTCATGAATACGAGTCTGTTGCCAAGCGTCCGAATTTTGATCACGAGGCTGCAACCGTCGTTAAGTATGAAATATGGTCATTAGTCCCTTTTTTTGCGTTGTAAGTTGAAGATTGCCTTTAGTTCGCCGTGGCTAGTGCCTTTTTCTGGAACAAAGGAAAGACTTTTTCCTTGTAGAACGGTGGCTTGACAAACCTTAACCTTTCTGGCATTTCTACATACAGATTGGAGGGGGAAGAGGGGTGGGAATTCTCCCCCCAACAGAGGAAGATGTCTCCCCTCCCTCCCTTAAGCCCACCTGGGGCTCTTTTCCCTTGCTATCTGCCCCTTTGATGGACTCTCCCTAAATGGCTTTGCCTGACAAGGGGAAGGTGGGTTTGAGTTATATCCAGCATCCCTTGACGGGAGAATCTGGCATGCTGGACACGTAAGGTGTATTGCTCGTGCCAGGAGCTTCACCGTACGCGTCGGCGATACGGAGATCTCTTGTGCCACAGCCAGATGAACACCCCTGTCTTTCCTTCCCTCCCACCTTATTTTGCAAAGAGAAGACATTTGGTCCAAGAGAGCAGAAGGAGAGCAGGAAGAAGCAAGATCTGTCTGGGAAGGATTGGAAAGCCCATGTTATGGAGGAATACAGACTAGAATACAGAATAACAGAGTTGGGAGGGACCTTGGAGGTCTTCTAGTCCAGCCCCCTGCTTAAGTAGGAGACACTAAACCATTTCAGACAAATGATTGTCCAATCTCTTTTTAAAACAACACCAGTGTTGAAGAAGGAAGGAAAGGAAGGAAGGAAGGAAGGAAGAAAGGAAGGAAGGAAGGAAGGAAAAATAGCAGAAAAACAGAGTTGGAAGGGACCTTGGAGGTCTTCTAGTCCACCCCCCTGCTCAAATAAGAGAGACCCTATACCATTCTGGACAAATGGCTACCCAATCTCTTCTTGAATGCCTCCAGTGATGAATCTCCCACAACTTCCGAAGGCAACTTCTGTTCCAGGGGTTAATTGTTCTCACTGTCAGAAAATTCCTCCTTATTTCCAGCTTGAATCTCTCCTTGTTTGTTCAGTTTCCATCCATTGTTCCTTTTCTGGCCTTTGGGTGCCTTGGAAAATAGCTTGACCCCACTTCCTCCTCTCTGTGGCAGCCCCTCAAATATTGGAAGGCTGCTCTCCTGTCTCCCCTGGTCCTTCTCTTTCCTAGGCCAGCCAAGCCCAGTTCCTGCAACTGTTCATCGTATGTTTTATCCTCCAGTCCTGGTTTATCATCCTGGTTGCTCTTCTCTGCACTTTTTCTAGAGTCTCTACATCTTTTTTATAGTGCAATAGCCAAAACTGGATGCCCTATTCCAGGTGTGAGTGAGACTAATTGGTCCTTGAGGTCTGAGATGGCTGGACTTTTTCCCCACCTCACCCCCCCCCCCACAAAAAAATATAACACCGATGGAAAACAATACCTAGAACGAATTCCAGATTAAGGACACTGAAATGCAAGTCAAAAACACACATTTTATTTTTGAGTCTCAGCCTGGCTTAGTATTTTAGTGAGCACCTCCCCCTGTCTTTCCTCGCATGCTGTTTGAAAGACCAAAGCCGGTTCTTTTGGCTCGAGAAGCTAAGAAAACAAGGTGTCCCGGATTTTGACAACCTCAGGGAAAGAAGGAAGCGTACCTGCCACCCAAAATGTGTAAAAATAAAAAAAATAGGGTGAGATTGGAGGAGTGGATGTCTGAAAGTCTGCTTCAGGATAGATAGATAGATATATATTTATATATAAATTCTCTCCTCCTGAGATTAGGAGAACGACCTGCTAACTTAGCCCCCTAACAAAGGCCTGGGAAAGAAAGTCCGCCCTGCATCCCCCAGCCTCATTTCCCCAGATCCTCCCTCTCTAAATCAGGGCTATCTCCATCCAGAGCCCGAACTAGCCTGCTTCCTTTTCCCTTCCCCTTCAACCTTGATTTTCCTAACCCTCTTCCTCCCACCCTTTGCATTTTGCCCTCCTACTGGAGCAAGAGAAAGCAATTCCATTGTCTAAATAGACACCTGCTCACTTGCCTCTCTCCTTCTGTGTGTACAATATCCCACCCACCCTCTCTCTCTCCCCTTTCTCTCTCTGTGTCTTTCTTTTCTCTCTCTTTCTCTCTCTCTCTCTCTTTCTCCTTATCTACCCTTTCTCTGTCTCTCTTTCCTTCTATCTCTCTCCCCTTTCTGTTTCTCTCTGTCTTTCTTTTCTCTCTCTTTCTCTTTCTCTTTCTCCTTATCTCCCCTTTTTCTGTCTTTTCTCTCCCCCCCTTTCTCTATTTCTCTCTCTCTCTCTCTCTTTTTCCTTATCTCCCCTTTCTCTGTCTCTTCTCTCTCCACTCCCTTTTTCTCTCTCTCTTTCCTTCTCTCTCCCCCCTTTCTCTGTCTCTCTCTTTCATTCTCTCTCCCCCCCTTTCTCTGTCTCTCTCTCTCCTTCTCTCTCTCCCCCCTTTCTCTGTCTCTCTCTCTCTCCTTCTCTCTCCCCCCTTTCTCTGTCTCTCTCTCTCTCCTTCTCTCTCTCCTCTTTCTCTGTCTCTCTCTCTCTCTCCTCTCTCTCCCCCCTTTCTCTGTCTCTCTCTCTCTCCTTCTCTCTCTCCTCTTTCTCTGTCTCTCTCTCTCTCTCCTCTCTCTCTCCCCTTTCTCTGTCTCTCTCTTTTCTCTCTCTTTCTCCCCCACCCCTCTCTCTCTCACACACACACATACCCCATAGCAACAGGCCTGGGAGTGTAGCTGCTGTTGGAGAAAAGAGCTTCAAATAAGAGCCCCAGGCTTGATGGTGCTGTTTGCAAGAGGAAGCCAACTGGGTTTGCAGTGTGACTGAAGCAGGAGGCCAAACCCTTGCAAAGGGAAGGTTGGTGCTATAAAATCAGAATATCTCCCCCTCTCTCTGTCTCTCTCTCACACACACACTCTTCCTTGCTGAAATCCTGGCTGCCCTCCAGTTTTTATGCCACCCTTCAGGTTCTCTCCAAACTAGCCAGTCTGGGGAGTGAGTTGAGTCCAAGCATGGGAAGGAACCAGGGGCCACCCTTGCGAAAACCCCAGCCAAGATATGTGGGTGTTTTCTTCCTAGGAAGAGGAGAAGGGTGGGGGGGCGATGGAGGCAAAGTTTCAGGGAATGAGGCTGGCGAAGGTTTGGGGGACGAGGCTGGCTTCGGAGAGGTCAGTTTTCTGGAGAAGGACGGCCTTCCTACATTCAGGAGGAGTGGGGGTACGGGTCACACTCGGGACAGAGGGACGTTTTAAAGCAGAGGTCTCCAAACTTGGCCAACTTTACGACTTCTGGACTTCAACTCCCAGAATTCTCCAGCCAGCTATGGGAGTTGAAGTCCACAAGTCTTAAAATTGGAGACCTCTGCTTTAAAGCCTGCTTAAATCTTGCAAATCGAATCTACCGTCGTAACGGCATTGAAAAAAATATATCTTTTTTTTCCTACACTTAACGCCCGTCCCCATGGTTACGGGATCAACATTCAGACCCTTAGCAACCCGGTTCATATTTATGACCATTCCAGTGTCCTGGGGGGGAGGGGGATGTGTCATGTGATTCCCCTTTTGCGACCTTCAGGTGAGCAAAAATCCATGGGGAAACCCGATTCACTTAACAACCGGGTGACTGACTGATCAGCTGCAGCAATTCGCTTAACAACTGTGGCAAGGCAGGTCATAAAATGTGGCAAAATGCACTTTTAACAAAGGTCTCACTGAAGGACGGAAATGTTGGGCTGCATTGTGGTCGTAAGTGCGAAGACTGCCTATATGACTCTCACAGCTATGGTCAGAAGGTTGCAAAAGGGAGTCGCAGAACACTGCAACCGTCATAAATATGAGTCCCATTGTAAGCATCTGAATTTTGATCACAGAATCCCTGGGGATGCTGTTCACTTCACAGCCCCCTCCCCCACCCCCGTGCTTAGCAATTCTGTCTGCCATTGTGGTCGTAAGTCGAGGAATACTCGTACCTTGCCAAGGCCATGCTGATTTCCATTTACTGCAGAGATGTGGAGCAGGGCTGTGAGTTCAGCCCACCGAGCAAAGTGCTGAGATTTAAACTTAAAGCAAACCTATTTTAATGCAACGCTGGGAATCACTTGCATTCCCAGCCAGAACTAATTATAAACAGTGCTGTAGAATGCTGCCAAAAAAAACCCAGATTAATTGCCAATTAATTATAACATAAGCCAACCAAAGTCCCATAAAAAAACCAACCAGAGTTCACAAGAGCTTCAAGAGGAATCTACGTAATTGAACTGCTTTGCTTCCTGCAAAGCATTCCTCATTGTGGTCTGATTTTTATCCCTTGTGGGAGGGGCAATCACCTCCAAGCCTTTCTCCCGAGTCGCCCCTTTTTGTCTTAACTGCTCTTGCCTTCCAGCAGTTCTGTGCATGCGTGCACTGGGAACAGGCTCCCACTGTTCCTCTACCTTGCTGCTGCCAGACTCTGAAGGCTCCAGACTCAGCACCCCACTCCCAGATGGCCCCGGCCCCATCTCTACATCGGACGCAGGACCCTCATCTGAGTCCTCTGCAGACCCCCTGACGGATCCCATTTCTTCCTCACTGTCCGACTCTGCCGCCGGCTGCCGACGAACCAGAACCTGTTGGTGCAGCCAGCCAGGCCACGAAAGCAAGACACGCTTCTGCCAGTGTGATAAGGAGACGTGTGTGTGTATGTGTGCGTGCCTCCCTTGCACCCTGTGCGTGCCTTCGCTCTCTCTCTCTCTCTCTCCCTTTCTGGAACGTGCGTGTGCAAACAGGAACGCCAATTCCGTTCCCCTCCGATGCTGAGGATTTTCCACCGATTTTTTTCCCAAGCCAACTATAATCAAAGCGCCTAAATTTAGAAGCGACCGACCGACTGAGTTGATCAACTCTCCCCTCCCATGGGGTGGGGAGGGGCTGTGGGTTGAGGTTTCTGGAGGCATCTGGATCTTGGAGGCCATTGCTAAGGATCCCTGAAAGATCCCACCCTCTCCAGCCGCCTTCCTTGCACAAGCTGGTTTCTTCTCCCGTCAAGATGAAAAGGGAACACATATGGCTTGTGCACGGATGTGTGTTTGTGTGTGTGTATGCGCAAGGCAGGCATCCCTGCTGGCGGATCGGCTGGTTCTGAATCACCGGGGGAGGGGAGGGGGTTTGTTCTTTTCAGAACCCCCCGAAGGCTCTGGAGGGCTGAATAATTGCAACGCTGAGGAGAGATGTTGATGCCCGAAAAGAAGTGTGCTCAACGGAGACTCGGTTGTGTTTCGATCCTGGTCAAGGTTGCAAGCTAGGATAGCTCTCTCCAAGCCACAGGATGTCAGCTTTTCAGAAAGCAGAGCGGGTCAGGAAACAGAAATGGAAGAATTCTCTTTTATTGGTGTAAGTTCTATTAACAGAATCCTGGAAGCCAAACGGCATTTCCTATTCCTGCCTTCTACGCCAAAGAGAGTCAATCTTGAGGTTCTTTCTCACCTCTTCCTGTTTTCCTGGAGCAAGCCCATGTTTTCCTTACAGTCTCCTTTTGTCATGACCATCTTTGTGGTCTTCTAAACTAAAGCTTGGCCTGAGAAGGAATGAGACAGGAAGGTCCTTCATGAACTCAACCCTTCCTTCCCATCGTATTCTCCCATCTTTACCCAGAAATGCTAGTCCTGGGCTCCCTCTTCAGTCCACACAAAAATCAGATATTCCTTTCATTGCTTCATCCCTCTTGGCAATGTTTTTCAACCTTAGCAACGTTAAGAGGGGTGGACATCAACTCCCAGAATTCCCCAGCCAGCATGGTTTAAAATGGGTGGACATCAACTCCGAGAATTCCCCAGCCAGCATGTTTTAAGAGGGGTGAATTTCAACTCCCAGAATTCCTCAGCCAGCATGTTTTAAGAGGAGTAGGCTTCAACTCCCAGAATTCCCAAGCCAGCTGGCTGGGGAATTCTGGGAGTTGAAGTCCACAAGTCTTAAGTGGACCAAGGTTGGAGACCCCTGCTTTAAGGACCAGATCTCAACCTTGGCAACCTGAAGACATTCCCAAGTCCCAGAATTCTGAAAGAAAGCATTTGAATTCTGGGAGTTGAAGTCCACCATCTGTAAGATGATAAGAGAAATCCGAGACCATCTGGCTGACCATCTTGGTCCAGTCACTCCCTCTGAGCCCCAGGAAGGAGGAGAGGAGGCCAAAGCTCTTTTGATACTTCGCCAAGAAACCTGCAGGAATGGCTGCAGTCCAAGCCAGGGGTCTCCAATCTTGGCCACTTTAAGTCTTGTGGACTTCAGCTTGTTGGCTGAGGAATTCTGGGAGTTTGAAGTCCACAAGTCTTAAAATCGCCATGGTTGCTGGCTGAGGAATTCTGGAAGTTGAAGTCCACAAGTCTTAAAATCGCCATGGTTGCTGGCTGAGGAATTCTGGGAGTTTGAAGTCCACAAGTCTTAAAATCGCCATGGTTGCTGGCTGAGGAATTCTGGGAGTTGAAGTCCACAAGTCTTAAAATCTCCATGGTTGCTGGCTGAGGAATTCTGGCAGTTTGAAGTCCACAAGTCTTAAAATCGCCATGGTTGCTGGCTGAGGAATTCTGGGAGTTGAAGTCCACAAGTCTTAAAATCGCCATGGTTGCTGGCTGAGGAATTCTGGGAGTTGAAGTCCACAAGTCTTAAAATCGCCATGGTTGCTGGCTGAGGAATTCTGGGAGTTGAAGTCCACAAGTCTTAAAATCGCCATGGTTGCTGGCTGAGGAATTCTGGGAGTTGAAGTCCACAAGTCTTAAAATCGCCATGGTTGCTGGCTGAGGAATTCTGGGAGTTGAAGTCCACAAGTCTTAAAATCACCATGGTTGCTGGCTGAGGAATTCTGGGAGTTGAAGTTCACAAGTCTTAAAATCGCCATGGTTGCTGGCTGAGGAATTCTGGCAGTTTGAAGTCCACAAGTCTTAAAATCACCATGGTTGCTGGCTGAGGAATTCTGGGAGTTGAAGTCCACAAGTCTTAAAATCGCCATGGTTGCTGGCTGAGGAATTCTGGGAGTTGAAGTCCACAAGTCTTAAAATCTCCATGGTTGCTGGCTGAGGAATTCTGGGAGTTGAAGTCCACAAGTCTTAAAATCGCCATGGTTGCTGGCTGAGGAATTCTGGGAGTTGAAGTCCACAAGTCTTAAAATCGCCATGGTTGCTGGCTGAGGAATTCTGGGAGTTGAAGTCCACAAGTCTTAAAATCACCATGGTTGCTGGCTGAGGAATTCTGGGAGTTGAAGTTCCACAAGTCTTAAAATCGCCATGGTTGCTGGCTGAGGAATTCTGGCAGTTTGAAGTCCACAAGTCTTAAAATCACCATGGTTGCTGGCTGAGGAATTCTGGCAGTTTGAAGTCCACAAGTCTTAAAATCGCCATGGTTGCTGGCTGAGGAATTCTGGGAGTTGAAGTCCACAAGTTTTAAAGTGTCCAAGGTTGGAGACCCCTGGGATTCCAAGCGGTCATTGGGAGTCCACAATGACCCCCAAAGTGTGTGCAGACACACACACAAACACACACACCTTATGATGGGGCATATGATCTTTCCCAGCTAAGTGGAAACTTCGAACTGGCTTCGTTCTTGAGAGAAATGATTGAATTCATCCATTTGACCCTCAGGGTGAATTATTAATGCTCCTCGACTTACAACCATTTCTTTAAGCAAGTGTTCAAGGTTACAACAGCTCTAAAATAAAAGTGACTTAGGACCGGGTCCTCGCACTTAACACGACCGATCGTTGCAGCTTCTCCCCAAGGTTTTATGATCAAGATTCAGGAAGGGGACTTTGCCCCGTATTTACGACGGGATGGCCGTTGGCGTCTTTCCCAGCCAGCTTCTGGCGAGAAGAGCCAAATGGAGGAAAGCCCACTTCGCTTAACGACCGTGGCCAAAAAAATAAATAAAAGTCACTCGTCGCCTTGTTTTGCAAGGGAAATGGTGGTCGTAAGTCAAGCCAGGCGATTCATTCGTTGTGCATCTCTCCTTGTTGAGGGAAAGCTGGCTTCGTTCTTGGGAGAAATGATTGAATTCATCCATTTGACCCTCAGGGTGAATTATTAATGCTCCTCAACCTACAACCATTTCTTGAAGCAAGGTTGCCTCCTTCCAAAGATGAAACACCCCCCCCCCCGCCTTCTTCAAAGACACCCCCCCCCCAATTTTTTTTTTCTCCAAATGCAAAGTTGACTTCTGCAAAACATGTCATCCCTGGTCAAACCTTCCACCCATACCCCCATCTCTTTCTCTGCGAGATGCTTCCTTCTCTTCTTCCATCTTCCCATCCAGGCCTTCTGGCTGGCTTCCCCCACCCCGGCACAAAAGGCAAGGGGGTGGTGGTTGGGGCTGGGGGGGGTGTAAACCGGGGGGGGGGGGGGAATAAATTCAGGAGAGACAGGCTCCCTCTTTTGTGCAGCCACACAAAGAAGAAGGGCTCTAGAGGGAGATGCCATCTGCTCCTTTGCAACCTGACTTTCTTAAAGAGACAGACCCCCCTTTTTTCCCCCTACTCCTCCCCCCCCACTCCAAGCCAAAGGGAAATTATTATAATTATTACGGGGAGAGGTGCTATGGGGGGGGGGGTGAAGATGGGGAGGGAGACCAGGAGCAAGTTTTTCCTGCTCTAAATTCAGAGGGTTTGGGGGGGGGGGTTGGGGGGAGGGAGGGAGCGCGATCTCTTCGCCTTTCTCTTTGAATCAAGGTGGCGGAAAACCCCCTGGAACAGCTGCCAAGGTTAGTTTTCCTAGCACCACCAACCCCCCCCGCCCCCTTAATAGGTATTTGGGGAGCCTGCCAGATCAGGGGTGGGACCCACCAAATCACCCAGGAGCATTGAGGTGTCACCCAGCTGACTGCAGGGGTGGGGGTGGGGAAAGGAATTAAACTCCCCTCCCCTTGTGATTTCAAAGAGCCACAACTCTTTATTAGGGTCTCTTCCGTGTGCTCCCTGGGGCTGCTGTCCACTCCAGTGCCGGAGGGGTTAAGCATTTAGAAGTGGCAGCTGCGCCTCCGGCCAAAGGGTGCCAAGCCATCTCCTGCCTTGGACGGTTGGAGGGGGAGGGCGAGAGGAGGAGGAAGGGAATGGAGAGGAGAAGAGGGGAGGAAGAGGAGGAGAGGGGAGAAAAAAGGGAAAAGAAGGAAGGAAGGAAGGGGAGGAGAGGAGGAGGAGGGAGAGAAAGGAGGAGGAGGAAGAGGAGAAGAGAGGAGGAGGGGAGGAAGAGGAGGAAGGAGGGGAGGGGAGAAAAAAGGGAAAAGAAGGAAGGAAGGGGAGGAGAGGAGGAGGAGGGAGAGAAAGGAGGAGGAGGAAGAGGAGAAGAGAGGAGGAGGGGAGGAAGAGGAGGAAGGAGGGGAGGGGAGAAAAAAGGGAAAAGAAGGAAGGAAGGGAATGGAGAGGAGAAGAGGGGAGGAAGAGGAGGAGAGGGGAGAAAAAAGGGAAAAGAAGGAAGGAAGGAAGGGGAGGAGAGGAGGAGGACGAGAGGTGAGGAGGAGGAGGGAGAGGGAGAGAAAGGAGGAGGAGGAGGAAGAGGAGAAGAGAGGAAGAGGAAGGAGGAGGAGAGGAAGAGAGGAAGGAGAGGAGGAGGGAGAGAAAGGAGGAGGAGGAAGAGGAGAAGAAAGGAGGAGGGGAGGAAGAGGAGGAAGGAGGGGAGGGGAGAAAAAAGGGAAAAGAAGGAAGGAAGGGGAGGAGAGGAGGAGGAGGGAGAGAAAGGAGGAGGAGGAAGAGGAGAAGAGAGGAGGAGGAGGAGAAAGGTGGGGAGGAAGAGGGGGAAGGAGAGGAGGAGGGAGGGAAAAAAGGAAAAGGAGGGAAGGAAGGGGAAGGAGAGGAAGAGGGAGAGGGAGAAGGAGAGGAGGAGGAAAGGAAAGGAGGGGAAGAGAAAAAGGAAAAAGAGGGAAGGAAGGGAGAGGAGAGGAGGTAGGAGGAGGACGAAAAGGAGAAGAAAGGAAAAGGGAGGAGGAAGAGGGGGAGAAGGGAGGAAAAGGAGGAGGAGGAAAGGAAAAGGGAGGAAGAGGGGGAAGGAGTTCCCTTCAGCCAGGAATGGAGGTTGCATTCAACTGCAGGAGCTCTCAGCCAGGAAATATCGGGTGGAGGATGCCCCCAGGCTGGGGAAGGAGGCGAGATGAACGCAGGGGGAGCAGAAAGGAAGGAGAAACGAGCGGTGGAGCCAAAGGGCATCAGGGAAGAGAGAGCTCAGCGGAGTTTGGGGATCAGATCTACCCCACACCCACTTTTCCCCCCACCGGGTCATTTTCCTCTTTGGCGGGAAGAGAGAGGCAGGTCGGGCCCCTTCTCCGGAAGAAGGACACGGGAGCAGCCTGGGAAGGCAGCCAAGCTGGTGAAATGAGCTTTGGCTTCTCTTGCTGTCACCTTGGCCTTTCCCTGGAGACGGGTTACATGAGCTGGCTGTGCAAGGAACCTCTGTTACACACACACACACACACTCACACACAGAAAGAGAACAGGAGAGAATGAGGAGAGAGAGAGAGAGAGAGAGAGCAAAAGACAAAGGGACAGAGAGAAAGTGAGAGAGAGAGAGAGGGAAAGAGAGAAAGAAAGAAAAACAAGATCAAAAGACAAAGAGATAGAAGAAAGTGAGAGAGAAAGAAAGAGAACAAGAGAGAAAGAGGGAGCAAGAAAGAAAGAAGGAAGAGAAAGAAAAAGCAAGAGCAAAAGATAAAGAGAGAGAAAGAAAGAGGGAGCAAGAGAGAGAAAGAGAAAAAAGAGAGAAAGAAAAAACGAGCAAAAGACAGAGAGACAGAGAGAAAGCGACAGAGAAAGAAAGAACAAAAGGGAGAGAAAGCAGGAGTGAGAGAAAAAGAGCAAAAGACAGAAAGAAGAAAGAAAGCCAGACAGAGAAAGAAAGAGAACAAAAGAGCGAGAAAGAGGGAGTGAGAAAGAAAGAAGAAAAAAGGAAGTGAAAGAAAAAAGAGCAAAAGACAAAGAGAGAGAGAAAAAGAAAAGAGAGCGAGAGAGAAAGAAAGAGGAGAGAAAGAGAAAGGGGGAAAGAGAGAGAGTGGAGGGAGAGAGAAAGGGGGAAAGAGAGAAAAAGAGAGAGAGAAAGAGATGCAAAACCATTGTAAATCCACATTGGTTTCCAAGTTGCCCCAATTGTGATCACATGATCAGGAGGATGTGGCGATGGTCGCAAGTGTGGTTTTGTGAGGACCGATCACCAGCCACGTTTTTTTCGGTCTCCTGGTGACTTCTAACGGTCCCTCCACGAAGGGTTGCAAGTCAAGGACTACCTCTATTGTTGTTGTTTTTTCCAGAAAACAGTCGGAAAAATCAAAATCAGAGAGCGAGAACCTGAACGTTTTGGAATCATTCCTGGGGGAGGCCAAAATGAGAATTAGAACCGGAATCAAGGGGAGGGAATCACACACACACACAAAGAAACCCCCAAATGGCACAAGGCCATTTCTCTCGCACCAACGTCTGTTTTATTCACAAGCCGGTTGCCTTTTGATCATCTCCGCTTGTGCAGAAACACCCGGTTCTGGCGGAGAGATAAAAACAAGGGAGGGCGGAATTCTTTTCATGTTTTAGAAGGAGGAAGGAATCAAGAAGTAGAGGGGATATCATTTCGCTCTAGCAAACATCGGGGCGATGGGTTGTGGTGTTGTTTTGTTTGCAGTTTGTGGGGGGTGGGGGGGGGTGGAGGTTTCAAGGTGATGGCAAAATCAGAGAAAATGCAAAATATACACTGGGCACCTGAGCTGAGGTTTCTGTTGCTGTTGTCTTGTGGGTGAGAAGAAAGATGGATTATTATTATTTCTTTCCCCCTGTATTTTTGGAAGGGTTGGACAGCTTAGCGGAGTGCTTGCGAGTGAAAAAAGGTGTGTTTTTTTTTTTTAAAAATTGCCTGTTTGAGATGGGGCTCTGCAGAAGCTAAATTCCTTTAGCTTTGATCTCTCCTTGCTTTTTTTCTCCTTCCTCTCTTCCTCAATTTCTCTTTTCTGAGCAGCTTTGATTGGATGGCTGCCGACTAATATGGATGCACTGGGCTGTGAAGCTATTATTATTATTATCATAATCATAATCATTATTATCATCATTTTTATTATCATTATTATTATTATTACTACTACTACTACTGCTACTACTACTACTACTATTACTACTACTACTACTGCTATCAAGGTGTTGTGAACTCCTAGACAGATCTCCCCTCCCCCTGATGATTTGTTCCCAGCTTGGTCTTTTGGCTCTTCCAAGGTTATTGCCTTCACTCCATAATTTGTTCCAATCTTTTTCTCCTCCTTTCCATTGTTCTCAATATTAGTAAGTAGCTCTAGAACAGAGATAAACTGAGATTTCTCCATCCACCTCTTCTACCTTGGATGGGTTAGGAATTTCAGAGTCTCCTTGGTTTGCTAACAATAGAAAGGATCCGGGAGGG
>CM042847.1:7042989-7095652 GCA_023653725.1 Bungarus multicinctus
CTTAGGGAGGGAGGGCTGGTCTACTTTCACATCAAGGCAGGGGTCAGTGTTTCCATCCTGCTTTGCCCCAATGCTCCCTTCCTTTATGCCAGACTGCCAGAATCCCTGGTGGGACCACCTATTGTGGGGAAGACCACAAACAACTATACTCCCACTCCCCTCCGGAGACATTGCTGGGCCGAACCCCAAGGCCATCAAGAATGGGAATGGAATGCCGGCCCTCGCCAAGCCCGCCAAGCAGCAGAAGGGTTACCAAAACAATTTGTTTTGAATCGACACCTTGAAGAATTAATGGAGAGTGGAGAGTTGGCAGGACCGGGTAAAAGGGGAAAGTAAGCAGGCTGTTTTCGTGCCCAAACCTCAGATCTGGCTTCTTTCCCCCCCGCCCCCCCCTATCTTGTAACCGCTTGGCTTTAGTAAAAATATTCCTTTCACCGTGAATGCAGTTGAAGGCTCTTTCTTCCTTAAATGACCAAAGTCAGGACAAGTCCCACATTTAAGCCAGTTGGTTCTGCAACCCAACAGGACAGACACAGACTCCAGAGAGTAATTAGGACTGCAGAAAAAACAATGGCTACCAACCTGCCTTCCATGGAGGACCTGAATATTGCACAGGTCAAAAAGAGGGCTGTGCAAATATCTACAAACCCCTCACATCTCGGACATAAGTTGTTTCAACTCCCACCCTCAAAACGACGCTATGGAGCACTGCACACCAGAACAACTAGTCACAAGGACAGCCTTTTCCCCAAACGCCATCACTCTGCTAAACAAATAACTCCCTCAACACTGTCAAACTGTTTACTAAGTCTGCACTACTCTTACTATTAACCTTCCCATCTTTCCTTTCACCCATCTCATCCCACTTATGACTGTGTGACTTTAACTTTGTTGCTTGTATCTTAACAATATATATATATATGATTGCTTATTGTACCCTATGACTATCATTAAGTGTTGTACCTGATGATTCTTGACTCTGGACGAATGTATCTTTTCTTTTTTGTACACTGAAAGCATTCCTTGTGTGTCCAATCACACTTGGCCAATAAATTATTCTATTCTACTCTACTCTATTTCCATTCCATTGGTTATTCTATTCTTATTCTTATTCTACTCTATTCCTTATTCTATTCTATTCTTTATTCTATTCTATTATTTATTCTATTCTATTCCATTCTATTCTATTCTATTCCATTCCATTCCCTATTCTATTTACTCTACTCTATTTCCCTTTTATTGGTTATTCTATTCTATTCTATTCTATTCTATTCTATTCTATTCTATTCTATTCTATTCTTATTCTTATTCTACTCTATTCCTTATTCTATTCTATTCTTTATTCTATTCTATTCCATTCCATTCCATTCCCTATTCTACTCTACTCTAATTCTAATTCTATTATTGTATTCTTATTCTATTCTATTATCTGTGGTAAAAAGATCCACCTGGAAAAATGTCCTATATACCGCAGGGATCATGCAACAGATGTCAGATCAGGGAGGGAGGGAGGAGGAGATGGAGACCTGGGGTGGGGGGAAGCGAGGAATACCCTGGGCTAAGAAGAAGAAACTGAACCGCACCCCACTCCCAGAAGAAAGTACCCGACCGAAAGCCCAGTGGTCAACCAGAGTCCGGAGACTGAAGGAAGGGGATAAACCTCCCTCCGGAATAACTTTTAACCGAGAGAGCCGATTCCAAGCTCAGTGCTCTACAAAGAACTCAAGATCTCCCAGAGTGGCCAGATGTAGAGCAGTCCAAGGTCACCCATCTGCTCTGCCACCCGCCCATTTTCGGCGCTGTCGTAACTTTGAATGGTCACTCAATGAACTGTTGTGAGTCGAGGACTCCCTGCATTTGAATCTTTAGCAAGCAAGGGCATTTTGTCGTGTCCGACCCCATGGACAATGTTCCTCCAGGCCTTCCTGTCCTCTACCATCTTCCGGAGTCCATTTAAGTTCACGCCGGCTGCTTCGGTGACTCCATCCATCCACCTCCTTCTCTGCCGTCCCCTTCTTCTTCTTTTGCCCTCCATCTTTCCCAGCATTAGGTGTCAATTCATGAAACATTCCTAGGCCTGTTTTAGTAGTTGCCATTAAAAAAAAAGGCGGGGGGAGGAAGGAAATCTGGAAGAGCAGTTTGAAAACAGAAGTACATTCCAACTCTTATCTTTCAAAGATTGTAACTCAAATACCAGAGTTTTTGCCTGCGAATATATTTAATTGGAGAACGTAATTGGAGAATGTGATTGATGACACCCAGCCCTTGAAGGGGCTCAATTGGAGAATCTGGTTGATGAGACCCCCAGGGGGGAGAGGGGGAAATAAGGTCACAGGCAGGGGTGGGATTCTACCAGTTCGCATCTATTCGCTAGAACCGGTTGTTAACATTCTAAGCAGTTCGGAGAACCGGTTGTTAGAAGAAATGACTGGCCTAATCCTGTAAGGAAGGCAGGAAGGGAACATTCTGGGGTTGCTTAGAAAAACTGCCTCTCTGTTAGCCCTTATTACATTCTTGGCAGGACTAGACTTCCTATCTTAGGAATGTCTCTGGAGTTTTTTTCTCCTCCTTTGCTGGTACTTTGCTTGTGTGGAGGGACCATTCAAAGTTACAATGGCACTGAAAAAAGTGACTTATGACCCTTTTTCACACTTACGACTGTTGCAGCATCCTCACAGTCATGCGAGGCCAGGCGTGCCTTGATGTGAGTGATGTTGAGTTGGCCACGCCCAGCCAATAACATGACCACCTAGCCATGTCCACCTAGTCACATGACCACCAAGCCATGCCCGCCACCTAAGCCATGCCCACAGAACTGTTCGTTAAAAATTTTGAATCCCACCCCTAGTCTTTGGGGACTGCAAATGACGTATGCCAGAGTTGGCTGCATACGGGGCAGCGGCAGTATGTCGCCTCTAATGAATCCTTTGAAGTTTTTTGAAACTTGGCTCGAGAATCATGATTTAATTATAGCGGTTGCTAGAATCCTGATATTCGGCTCTTCTCCAGCCAGTCCTTCCTTCTCATGAGGTGGCCAAAATGAGTTTTATCTTCAGGATCCGGTCTTCTAAAGAGCAGCCAGGATTGATCCCCTCCAGGACTGAGCGGTTGGATGGACTTGCCGTCCAAGGGACTCGCAGGAGTCTTCTCCAGCACCCGAGTTCAAGGGCCTCCATTCTTTGGCACTCAGCCTTCCTTATGGTCCAATTATGCAGGGGGATAATAGGACCCTGTAAAATATTCCCCAGGGGTTAAACTGCCATTCCTGGGAAGCATCTGGGATTCTGACTTAAAGTTCAGCCTGTGCCAACTGTCACTTCGATTTAGGGTCTGCCACCCAACCTTTTCCCCATCCTCTCCTGGCTGGGAAAAATGGCAGGAAGGGATCAACCTCTAAGGGTTTTCTACTAGTTAGGTTTTATTTTTTGAGGGTGGGTGGGCTAGATTATCTTCAACATGAGCTCCCTCTGGTGCCTGCTTTAGATTCCTAGCAAGTACAAGGGCCCTTTTAGCTACTTATCATTTATCTGATTGCAGAAGGATTTGGAAGGAAATTGAGCACTCCAACCTTAAAACTCCAGTCATTTAAAAAAAAAATCAGATTTTTTTTTGTTTTGGAAGGAGGAAGGATTGCAAAGGAAAGGATTTTTGAAGAAGTTTTCCACCAAAAGTCTGTCTTGGAAAAAAAAGAAAGTTTTGCTGATTAATCTCCCTTTCTGAAGCTTTATAAGAGCGCAAGGATCATGGTAGTACATTCCTAAAATATGCCTTATTGAGTTTATCCAGATTTTGGGGGGCAGCAGTTATTTAATTTGGGGATATAAAAACAGAGATTTAAAAGAAGCAATGAATTACCCATGAGAAGGGCAAGGGGAAAAACGAGGGAAGGAAGACATAGGTGTGATTTGCACTGGATTTGTAATCTCGGGGCAACTTTAAGACGGGTGGACTTCAACTCCCAGAATTCCCCATGCAAAGAAAAGTTTATGGACTTTGGAAATTGAAATATCAATCGTTTCTGTTGAGTGGACGTACTGTTGCTCGAAGTTTGCTCGAACACGCAATGTTGTGCAGCATTCACACGACACACTGAACCTGGGTTTTAATCTGGGTTAGTTTGGAGGGAGAGGTGTTCAGGCTGTGTGAAAGCAGCCCCCTTGGCTAGTTTATGATTCAGGGTCCTGGAGAAATCTCGAAATAAGGAAATTCACTGGCTGGGTTAAAGTGGTGTGTGAATGGCACCGAGGGAACCTGAAGGTTTGATTTATTTATATTTCAATTCAGGAGAGATTTTAAGGTTTGCTTTTTGTGGGGGAAAAAAGGGGGGGATGTTCTCTCAGGTAAAGCTCATGTATCACGCTCACTTCTTACTTTTCTGGGGTTGGAAGGTAAATTAGAATGTTGTCTGCAATCATGGTTTAATTTAAACCATTTAAACCGGTTTTGATTTAAACCATTTAAAACAAAGTAGTTTTCTGACTTATTTTTTAATTTCATTATTTTATTTTATTTTATTTTATTTTCCACAACTGGCTGGCAGAGGAACTCTTTCATTCATATTATTAATCAATACTGAATTAATATTAACCAAGATTAAAATGTCATATTTTTTGTTGTTGTTGCTCTAGCCAATCAGCGGCTAAGAAATTCAATTTTCCCCACCCCTCTCGCCCGCGGAACTCGAGTTAAAGGGCGGGGTTTAGGGAAAGGGGCGGAGAACGCGAGCGCGCACGCGCACTCTCCTCTCCTCTCCCTGTTTTGTGCCCGCGCTTTCCCGCTCTTTTCGCCTTCCTTCCCCCCAACTATTCACCTCCCGCCTATTATCTCCTCCTCTGCGCACGCGTACGAGAAGAGGCGCGTCGTACCCTTCCGCCCTCTCTTTTTGCCCTTCCTCCTCGCTGCGCAGGCGCGGAGAGGGGGCCTCGCGTAGCCTCGCGTCAGGGGTTGTTTAGGCCGCGCTTTGCCTTTCCCCGCCGTTTTTTTTTTTTGAGGGGGGGGTGTCTGCGCAGGCGCGGTAGCTTATCTCCGCCCTTTCGGGTCACGCATCATTGGGGAGGCTGTGGGGGGCTCGCGGTCGCCATCACCATGGGGGTAAGGGGGGGTTGAGGGAGGGAGGGGGCAGGGTTGGAGTCGGAGGGGGGAGCGAGAGGAACCGTGGGGGGGATCACGTTTGAGGAGGGGGCCACAAAGGGGGGAGCTGAATGTAACGCTGGGGGGGCTGGGGGGGTCATGGTTGGGGGAGAATTTGAGGTAATGGGATGGAAAGCCTGGCCTGAGGGGTGAGAAAAGAGGGGGGGGGGGCAAGCTATAAATTGGGGAGGGGGCTGGGGGGGATAGAAACGAGAGAAAACCTGGGTGGGGGGGTTGTCAGGATCAAGATGAGGGCGGCAGCAGAAGAAATGGGTGTCTATTATTCTAATTTATACAGCTGCCCACCTCACAGAGAGTGTTTCGGTATATATCTCCTTTAGGGGTGGAAATGGGGGTCGGCGGGGCTTATATTTTAAATATTCAGCAGAGTTTGGGAGGGAGAAAAAAAAAACGTTTGTAAAGCCCCTGGAGTGACTTTTCCCTCTTCCTGGCCTCCCAAGAGGGTGCTAGACTACAGTTCCCATCCTCCACAGCCAAAAGTGGGGGCATCTTACACAGTCGGGTGGGTTTGAAGTGACAAGGATATTGGACGGACGGATGGACAGACATACGTAAATAGATGATTGATAGATAGAGATACAGACACAGGCATAGAGAGACATAGATAGATAATAGACAGATAAATAGATGGAAGATAGATGTAGATAGATAGACAGATATAGACAGGCATAGATAAATAGTTGATAGATATCAAGGCAAAGGATATGCTTAATACTCCTATAATATATATTATATATCTAATACAATGCAATGCTACAATATAATTTACACACATAGATATCAAGGCAAAAAATATGCTCCTATAATATATATTATATATCTAATACAATACTACAATATAATTTACACACATAGATATAAAGGCAAAGAATATGCTTAATACACCTATAATATATATTATATATCTAATACAACAATATAATTTATACACATAGATATCAAGGCAAAGAATATGCTTAATACTCCTATAATATATATAATTACAAAACAATACAATATAATTTACACACACACATATATATGTAAAAGAAGAAACAGACATGCTGTTTATATAATTATATTTATATAATTATATTATTACTATACATAATTTTAAGTTCTGGAGATCGTAGGATGTCTGTTTCTTTTATTTTATAGGAGTATTGGGCATGTTCTCTGCCTTGAGTTACTGGTGAAATTAATAGAAGCAGAGTAAAAATAAAACATGGACTTCACATATATACATGCACACATATATATAGTGTGCAGGTTATTATGTATGTGAAGTCCATATTTGTTTTATTTTTACCTTGCCTTTATTAACTTTACAAAGGGGTGGGGGTGGGGAACCAACCCAAAGTTACCCAACTGGCTTTCATGCCTCAGGTGGGGATAGAACTCACTCTGTCCTGGTTTCTACCCTGGTGCCTTAACAACTAAACCAAACTCTCTTTTTAAAACTTGGAATCTGGCTAATTAAAGTGGAGTAAATAAGAAAAAGGCTCGGAGGTAGAAAAAAAAATTAACTGCATCCATAAAACAAAACGTGTTGTTCTGAAACCGGTAAACCTCTTTTTATGGGAATGGCGTGCTTTATACCAGTTATGGGTTCCCCTAATGTTAGAATACAAGCTGTGCCACCCCGATTTTAGCCTACCCTGATTCATTGTACAAACCAGTTGGAACGTGAGAGATATATTGATGAAAAGTTCGGGAAGAGTCACAGAGGTGGCCAGTACAGGTAGTTCTTGACTTACAACCATTTGTTTGGTGACCAAAGTTACAACAGCACTGAAAAAATCGACTCATAAACCGTTTTTCAGAATGATCAAAATTCAGACGTTTGGCAACTGGCATGTCTTTATGTCTGTTGCAGTGTCCCAGGGTCATGGGTTCCCCTTTTGCAACCTTCTGACAAGCAAAGTCAATGGGGAATCCAGATTCACTTAACGTCCGTGTGACTATAACAACTGCAGTGATTCGCTTCACAACTGTGTCAAGAAAGGCCGTAAAGTGGGATGTTCACTTGGAACTGTCTCGCTTAGCAACAGAAATTTTGGGGCTCAGTTGTCGTAAACCGAGGACTACCTGTGTCGTGGATGAAGCCTTAATAGATGGGGAACTGTTCAGTTCTGTTTGTGTATTGTGTCTTAGCATTTCAACCCTCCTGGTTGCAGAGGAAGTCCAGTAAAGGGAAGGAGAAGAAGCAGAAACGGATGGAGGAACGGGCAGCCATGGATGCTGTCTGTGCCAAGGTTGATGCAGCAAATAAAGTGAGTTTTTTTCCTCCTTTATTCCAAGTCTTTATTATTATTTTACCATGCAAAGTATGCCTTCCAGCTTCCAACATCCTTGCGGCTATAAAAAAAACACCTTGTATAAAAGCAAATTAGTACAGTTAAGATCTGGGGAACGGTGCAGTGCAGCCTGTTCAACCTGGGCCGCTTTAAGACTTGTGGGCTTCCAACTCCCAGAATTCCCCATAGCTGGCAGGAGAATTCTGGGAGTTGAAGTCCACAAGTCTTAAAAGTTGCCAAAGTTGGACACCCTTGATGTAGTGGTGAGAAAAGCAACTTGACTTCCGATTCCGCTTACCGCCTCAGTCCTGAAACTTACTGAATGGCTTTACCACAATAACTGCATAATTTAGAAATGTGTGCCGTGGGGAAAATAAGAAAGCTTTCCTGTGCAGCCATGACTTATTGGGAGTAGAATTTCCGTTGCTAAGCAAGGCAGCTATTAAGCGAGCCCTGCCCGATTTGATGACCTTCAATGATACTGTTTTTATAATATAGGTAGTTGTCGACTTACGACCATTGATTCAGCAACCGTTCAAAGTTACAACGGTGCTGAAAGAAGGGAGTTACAAGTGGTCCTGAAAGTTTCTGAGAAGCAGTTTCGAATAAGGAAGGAAAAACTTAAGGAAGCCCTGGGTTTAAGGTGTTCTTTGAATCCAGCCATTGCCTTGTAATTTATGGTTGCCTGCTGGTATCACCAAGCCTTTCCTTAGCAATCTGTCCAGACGTAATTCAAAAGGCTGGACTCCTGGGGATTGAAGCATTATTTTTAAACAGTGTTTTGAAGGTGGGAGAACACAGATCTGTGAGTTTATTTCTTGCCTGACATGAAGGAATTGGTGAGATTAAAGTCTTGTCTTCTAGGACGGTTCTGGTGTTTAGAGAAGGAATGGATTAAAGCCACTTGGACGATCTAATTGTTAGTAGACGCTGGTCAGAATAAAGATATAAATAAACTTTTTAATTTCAACAGAAGAAAATGCAAGCAGAAGAAAGGAAGTTCCCACTCTTCCCCCCCCCCCCCCCCCGAAAAAAAAAAACCCTCTAAATTTACTGTCTGGTCTATTCATGAACAAGGCACTTTCCTATCACATCGAAGTTAAGGTAGTTTAGCTGATCAATTCCTGCAGAGAATGGGATCAGCTGAAGGTAGTCTACCTGCATCATGCAGTCCTCAACTTACAGCCATTCATTTAGCAACCATTTGACTGGTCCATCCTCCTTGCAGTGGTCAGAATTCAGGATCTTGGTAACTGGCGTGGATTTAGGATGGTTGCCACGTCCCAGAATCACATGATCCCCATTTGGTGATCTTCCCAGATGACTTCTGACGAGCAGAATCAGCATTTTATTTAACCTTGATAATATAACAATAGGCCAGGCATTTTATTGCCTTGATCTTGATCCTTAATGTTCCCAAGCGATCATCAGAGAAAAGTTAGAAAATCGTGCTTTTAACAGAGCAACCTTTGGAAGAGACCTTAGAGGTCTTCTAGTCCAACCCCCTGCTCAAGCAGGAGGCATCATGCCATTCTGGACAAATGGCTGTCCATCTCTTCTTGAAAACTTCCAGTGTTGAAGCTCCCCCAACGTCCGAAGAGAATTTATTCCACAGATTAATTGTTCTCGCTGTCAGGAAATTTCTCCTTATTTCTAGGCTGGATCTCTCCTTGATTAGTTTTCCATCCATTGTTTCTTGTTTTGCCTTCAGGTGCTTTGGAAGAGAGGTGGACCCCCTCTTCTTTGGGGCAGCCCCTCCTAGATAGAGCACTGCCTCAGTGTTCTGACATCAACGTTGTGGTCTGTCTAATGACTTTCTTTCTTTGTACAGCTGGGAGATCCCTTAGAAGCTTTTCCTGTGTTCAAGAAATACGACAGAAACGGGTGAGTGAAAGGTCCCTGAGATCTTTGAGGGGAGAGATTCGAATTCAGGCCTCTCCCTCTGCGATAAAATAATGGCAAAGCCTCACTCTTGTCCTGCTTGGCATTTCCTATCTCGCAACCCCCAGATTTAATTGCATTTCCCCAAGTAATCCTAATCACGTATTGTTCTTTCTTCCTTCCTTTTGCTCTCTTTTCGTTACAGGCTGAATGTTTCCATTGAGTGCAAACGCGTCTCCAGTTTGGAACCAGCTACTCTCGACTGGGCATTTGAGCTGACCAAAACAAACATGCAGAGCTTGTAAGCCCATAAGGATACCCAGGGAGGAGGGGTGGGCAGCCATGATCAGCAGTTGTGGTATGAGCAAAAAGGTCGTTCAATCTCACTCTCTCTGGTTCAAGAGCCAAAATATTTGGTTGGCAGGAGAGGAAAAAAAATGCTCAAAAGTACAAGGTAGACCCTGGCTTATCAGCAGCTTGTTTAATGACCGTTCTACGTTACCACAACACTGAAAAAGTGACTTATAAGTGACTTAAAACGCTTATGACCATTACAGCATCCCCATGGTCATATGATTTACATTCGGACGCTTGGCAACTGACTCGTATTTACGACGGTCGCAGTGTCACATTATCCCCTTTTGCGACCTTTTGACATGCAAAAGTCAACGGGGGAAGCCGGATTCATTTAACAACCGTGTTACTAACTTCACAGCTGCCGGGATTCACTTAACAATTGTGGCAAGGAAGGCCATAAAATGGGGTAAAACTCACTTAACAACTGTCTCACTTTGCAACAGAAAGATTGGGCTCCATTGTGGTTATAAGTTGAGGACGACCTGTGCAAGGATCGGTGGTATGTCATTTTTCAGTGTTGTAACTTCGAACGGTCAGTGAACGAATGGTTGTCAGTCAAGGATTACCTGTAGTGACTATATGGAGACCAAGGAGCAGAAAACGATCACTACACAAGGATTCCCAGCTCCCCTGAATAGAAGGTTGTTGATCCCATCCTGAAGGACATTCTGGTTTCTGTTTTTTTCCTATCTTCCTTCCAAGGTATGAGCAGAGCGAGTGGGGATGGAAAGACCGGGAGAAACGAGACGAAATGACAGACGACCGGGCTTGGTACTTAATCGCTTTGGAAAACGGCTCCCTTCCTGTGGCGTTCTCGCACTTCCGCTTTGACGTCGAATACGGAGAGGAGGTTCTCTATTGGTAGGGCTTCCCCTTGGGATTTCAGCTACTGGATTGCCGGCTTCAGTCAGGCTGGAAGGTCCGAGGGAATGGAATGGAAAATATGGGACGGGATGAAATATGAATAGAATGGAATAAGAATTAATAGAATAAGAATAGAATTAAGAATTTTATTCTATTAATAAAAATTAATAGAATAGAATAAGAATTAATGGAATGGAATAGAAAAATGGAACAGATTAGAATAGAAAAGAACAGTAATGGAATAGAATTAATAGAATGGAATGGAATAGAAAAGAATAGAATAGAAAATATGGAATGAAATAGGAATGGAATGGAATAAGAATTAATAGAATAAAAATTAATAGAATAGAATAAGAATTAATGGAATGGAATAGAAAAATGTAACAGAATAAGAAAAGAACAATAATAGAATAGTACTAGAATAGAATTAATAGAATGGAATGGAATAGAATAGAAAATATGGAATAGAACATATGGAAAGGAATGGCATGGAACAGAATGCAGAAAAAATGCAGAGTAGAGTAGAACGTAACAGCAATAGCATTAAAACTTACATACCGCTTCACGGTGCTTTTACAGCCCCTCTCTAAGCAGTGTCCAGGGTCAGCCTGTCCTCATTTTAACAACCTCGGTGGGATGGAAGGCTGAGTCAACTTTGAGCCCCGTTAGGATCGAACTCCAGGCTGTGGACAGAGTTGGCCTGCAGTACTGTATTCTAACCACTGCGCCACCAGGGCTCTATGACGGAAAGGAGAATTTGTGCCTGCAAAACACAACAAACCAAAAATATGTGCCGTATGCCAACCATGCCCCCTTAACGTAACCCTTAAGTGCGTTTCACACGACCCCCATATTTGGCACTTCATCAGTTATTTTCATCTCTATTTGGTCTTCTCCTTGTTTCAAGCTTATCAGTCACTGGATCCCCAAGCAAGCTTTCACTATTTATTTAGTTATTTAAATAGTTGCAAGCACTGATTTCAAATTAAAACAAATGTTTTATGGGGTTTTTTGCTTGAGTGAAAGATGTTCCCTTCTCCTAAATAGGAGCAAAAGCTTCGGAAAATGTTTCCAAATTCGGCGTTTTGTACTTCAAATAGCAGTAACAAAGATCTTAGATGGCACTGCTGGGATGTTGGTATTTACTTACTTATTTCTCTCTTTCTTGCTCTAGCTATGAAATACAGCTGGAAAGCAAAGCAAGAAGGAAAGGCCTTGGCAAGTTTCTAATTCAGATCCTGCAGCTTGTGGCAAATAGGTAGGACTGTGCTTTCCCACAGTTCCTACAAATCACCCTGGTCTCCCTGCGGATTTTACTTCACTAGTAGTTACTGATTGTAAAAAGCCAGCGCTGTCCAAAGACATTCCGCGGTCATATGGCCATCATGATGTCTTTGAGTGCTGTGACCTTCCTGCCAAAGTGGTACCTATTTATCTACTTGCATTTGCATGCTTTCAACCTGCTAGTTGGCAGGAGCTGAAGCTAAGACAGGAACTCACCCCGTCAAAAAATGCTCAGGTCTCGTACCTGGGCTGTTGATTTTCCAATTGACAAGTCCATTGTCTTAACTGTTGAGCCACACACGCCAATCTCATTGGGGCAAACTTTATTGATGTTTAACAAGACTAACTCTCCACATTAAAACCTGTGATATTCCAACCTGAATGTTACAGTTTTCACTTAGCCATGAGCAGGCTCTATATATCTCTTAATTTATTCTTTACGAAACTAACACGATTGATGTACTGTTAAGGAAATACAACACTGCATTTTTTACACCCTGCAATCATAAGTAGAGCCACAATCCACAAGCAAAACCAGGCACACTAACACATGTCAAATATAAGAGAACACAAGTTGGATGCAGCCTTTAACACAACAGCTTCATTAACTGGTTCCTTCAAAATGCTTGGATTTTAAAACAGGATTTTGACTTCTACTTAAGCAATTAATATTGGATTAGATTTGTTAAGATTTGCAGTGCTGTGGGAATTAAAATTCAGTGGCAATAATGCTTCACGTGCCATATGGAAAGAGAACAGGATCATTCTTGGATAAATACATTGAAATGTGTTTAATTTCGCCTTTTGTGTAGAACTAGAAATTAATCCAAAAGATGAAGTTTCTTAGGAACTATATTGCCTTTTTTTTTTTTTGCTTTTCCTTCCCGTTTTTCTCTCATCCTCGTCTGATTTTGGCTCTCCCTGACTTTTCTTAGCACACAGATGAAGAAGGTCATGTTAACAGTCTTCAAACATAACCACGGAGCCAACCAGTTCTTCAGAGAAGCTTTACAGTAAGTAAAAGATTTGATTTAATTGTTATTTTTTTCCAAGGCAGAATCCAGGATTGCTGGATAATTGGGGTTTAAAAAAACCTTTTTAATGCATCGCCTCCTTGCTTAGATCAGAGCATTCACCCTGTTAAAATTATTTTGACCAACACCAAACCATTTCCAACATCTATTGATAAAACACCAGCTGGAAGGTCTATGTCTGGGCCTGCTTTTTTTAAAAAAAAAAACCAAAATTGTCCTGACCCTTTAGATTTGAAATAGACGATACTTCACCGAGCATGTCTGGCTGCTGTGGGGAAGACTGCTCCTACGAAATCCTCAGCCGGAGGACCAAATTTGGCGAGAGCCAGCAAGCTCACCTGGGCACGCCGTGTGGGGGCTGCTGCCATTGAGGTGCTCCTTCAACGCCCTCCGAAATTAACCCATCGCCCTCCAACGTCAGCGTGCCTTTCCTTGTGGCTTCTCTTGACTGTCCCCCGGCCTCTCGAAATTCTTGCTGCGTTCTCGAGTCAAAAGAAGGACAGAACTCCTGGGTTACATCCTGGATCCTGGGATCAAGAGATCTTCCTCCCTATCAGAGGCCCTTTAAATCCAAGCTGAGCTGGCGTACTTTTCGGCCTGTCCTTGCTTCCCTTCAGCCTCGAACTGAAGGTGGGAATCTTGCGAGGGTTTGGTTTTTTTCCCCCTCTCTCTCTTTTTCTTTTTCCGTGGAAAATGGATGGAGTCCCGGCCTAAAAGCGTTGTCAAGAATAGCGAGCCCGTTGTCTGGGGAATGGCAGATCAAGGCGGCTTGAGATGGTTCTGTGTTCCTTCTGGGGCTATTTCCCACTTTTATGTGTGAATAATTTGCAAATCTGGGTTGATAGTTTTGTCGGAGAACCCACAGCAGGTTTTCTAAAAGAATGTACTTCCTCTCAATCCATTACTGGGTGAGATTTTTAGCTGTGTATATCAAAGCAACTCTGGGCTTATAGGAGGAGGAGGGATCCACACAGATTTTTAGAACGGGATCCTAAGTATAACATAGTGCCTCTGGTTATACTTCCCTCCTTGTGCGTTGGAGGGCAATATCCAGACTACTCCACGCAGTCTGATCTTGGTCAGTCCCCAAGTCTGGCCGAGCTTAAATAAAATTGCACGATTTCTTCTGAGCCTGCTGCGCAAACAACTCAGAAACTGAGAAACAACTCAGAGCGGTTTCGTTGTCCGAAAGTTCCCGGTAGAAGCAGTTGTGCAAGAGCAAATCATTCCAGTTCACTAGGAGTGTGTCCTTATTGTTTAGGAGATCCTCTAGTCCTGTTGGTTTCGGAACTAAAAACTCTCAGCGTACACGACGATCCCATAAATATTCATTGGTTTAATCAACGTCTTGATTTTCTTTTTAGACTTTTTCCATTGATGGATTTCTCTCCCCCCACTCCCTTCCCCAAAAGGGGGGAAAGGTGATTGAGCATGTTGAGTGTGGCATGCAAAATACTTTACATTTTGAAGCTGAAATGATACTTTTGTATATCTAGTGGGTGTTTCCTCTTTTTTATTTTTTTGCATTTTGGGGTAGTTTTGTTTCACAGAACAAATTTCAAAATAACTACTCTTATAAAACCAGCAACTTTTGCTGGAATAAAAGGGAACAGTCTGGTGTTTTTTTTTTAAAAAAAAAAATGAAAAAGGTTAACTGGAATGGGGGGAGGGAGTGCAGTTTGTCTGTTTTTCAAAATAAAACATTCTGTTTGATCTCCAGTGGGTTGTAAGTGTGTATGTATTCTCATGTGCAGCTTCCTTTGTGATGTATTCTGTGGCTCTTTTTTAAAGAGTGCACTGTTTTCCCTAAACGTTATAGAACATTTTTTTGTATTGAACAATTGGAGAATGTTTCTCTCTCTCCCATCTGAATACTTTTCTGTGCACCACTTTAAAAAGCCAAATGAAGAACCACCAATTCTGCTCTTTGGTTCAGGTGTTTTCATTCCTTCTTGGTCTGTTGGATGCCGACTCTCATCCTCCCAAGGCCTGTTAAAAAAACGGGTATTTGAGTTTGCAAGTGAGATGCAAGCAGGAAAAAAAAATGGAAGCGATCCCTTTGTATGCTGAAAATAAGCTTTCGATGTGGTGACTCTAAGCCTTTTCTTTCTGAATTCTGGTGGAAGTCCACACATATGCTCACAGGGGAATTCTGGGAGTTGAAGTCCAGACCTCTTCCAAGTAGCCACGGTTGAGAGACATTGGCTTAGTGGATGCAGTTGTGGAGAGCAGAGCCCTAGTCGAATCAATAGTTTACATCCAAAGACGGTTTAATTTCTGGCAGGATGGCCCAGAAAGCATGGCTCCTCTTGCCACCTGAGACCTGCCAGAATAAGCTAAAAATAGAAACATTGAGCTAAGGAGAGGTTGACAAGTAGCCAACATACTATTTTTGCCTATCGATTGGGTAAGCCAGCCAGATGGTTATGTAATGACTCACTGTGTGTGGTAGGAGCCCAGAAAATTGGGCTAATTGCACAAACAATGGTTAGTTTTACTAGGGGCAGATGTATCACGCAAACACAGCTGCAGTCTTATCTTCTGCACTGGCAGCTTCCTTTGTCTGGAAGCTGAAATGTATCTGCCAGAGATCCCACCTTGCAGCTTAGCTGACAGAAAAAAAAACTAGGTTCTTGGCACCTCTAAGGCTTGGCCAGTCTTGCTCCCTGCCAGTAACTGGACTCAACATTTCACCATCTTGTTCCCTGCCTGGCTGTCAAAAACAATCTTTAAAAAAAAAACACAGTCCCTGAATACTTTTATTAATTACCTTGTCTCATCCCAGCAGGGAGTGAACAGTCTTCCTAGAGATAATACTTGCAAATGGATATAAGCAATAAAAGCCAAACATAAGGATCAGTTAAGAACCTTGCAGAAATAAATGTTCTTATCTGATTATCTGAGAGTATTCTGCTGAGGCTTCCATTCAAAGACAGACAGAGAGACACACACACAGACTGAACAAGCCAGGGTATCTGAAAAAGCTTGGCAAAGGAGCATTTATAGGTCTGATAGCTTATTCTCCGCCAGGTTAAGAACTGTGTTCAATCTATTTAATGACTTATGGACTACTGTAAACTAGTGGGCTTCCTCCAACTTGTGGCCTAGTGGTTAAAGCACCAGGCTACAAAGCTAGTCCCACCTTAGACATGAAAGCCAGCTGGATGATTGGGCCAGTCACCAGGAGACGGTGAGTTCTAGTTCCGCCTTAGGCATGAAAGCCGGCTGGATGACTTTGGGCCAATCCTTCTCTCAGCCCCATTTGCCTCACAGGGTTTTTGTGGGGGTAAAAAGTAGGAGAAACATTGTGTGGTTTGTCATTGTTGAGTTACCTGTAAATATAATAAAGGCAGGGTATAAATTGTATCTAGGGGCTCAGAGACTAAGATACTGGGCTTGTTGATCAGAAAGGTCGACAGGTTGGCAGTTCGAATCCTGAGCACCGCGTAACGGAGTGAGCTCCCGTTATTTTTCTCAGCTTCTGCCAACCTAGCAATTAGAAAGCACGTTTTAAAAAATGCAAGTAGAAAAATAGGGACCCCTTTGGTGGGAAGGAAACAGCGTTCCGTACACCTTCAGCGTTTAGTCCTGCCGGCCACATGACCACGGAGACGTCTTCGGACAGCGCTGGCTCCTCTTTGGCTTTGTAACGGGGATGAACAGCGCCCCCCAGAGCTGGAAATAACTAGCATGGATGTGCGAGGGGAACCTTTACCTTTATAAATTATATAGACTCTTCCAAAGCTCCCATCGAGTGTGGCTGTCTCCATCAGCAAGGAAATAAAACGAATGGGTCGTTTCATGCACTGATGTTTTTTTGCACCTTGTCACCAACTCCAAGGTGTAACCTTCTGCTAGATAGAAAGTCAACCCCATCCTCTTCTGGTTAAAGCTTGTTTAACCAAGACGACCCACCATCCTTTCTCTTTCGAAAGTGCCGGTTTCTTTAGCAGTCGACGCAACTTGTGATATTTTTTGGGCAGTCTCCAAGGAGCAGACTAACCTTTCTGCTACTTGCATGTCTTAGGCTGGTGTATTGCTCATAATTGCAGCCCCAGCTGGCAAGGATTCCCTCCCTTGTCACTTGGATAAGTGACAGTCTCCTTTTTGGGAGCAAAGCCAAACGGTGTGTTGTCTTTCATATATACTCTTGGCTGCTTTTGAAAGACGTCAGGGGGGGAAGAGATGCTGCCTGAACGGAGAGAGGAAACTACAGTGAAAGTGGACTGGAAAACCTGTTCAGGTAGTCCTTGACTTACGGCTGTCAGCTTTGGAAGCCATATTCCAAACGCTGACAACGGCCACAATTGTGTCCAACATTTCCATGGCTAAGCAAAAGAGTTATTAAGTGAGTTCACCCCGTTTTACAACCTTGGCACGGTTGTTAAGTGCATCACTGCAGTTGTGACCTTAGTGACACGGTTGTTAAGTGAGTCTGGCTTCTGCATTGACCACACAAAGGGTGATCAATGACCTCGGGACTCTGCAGCTGTCATAAATACGAGTTAGTTGCCCAGCCTCTGAGTTTGGATCCGGTGGCCACGGGGATGCTGCAGTGGTCGTAAGAGTGAAAAGTGGTCACGTCACTTTCTCCAGTGCTATTGGACTTCAAACGGTCACTAAATGAACGGTTGAAAGTCAAGGGCGACCTGTGTGTGCCTTTTCCAACAACCACCTGCATGTTTGTGTGCACTGAAAGATTAGGATTGGATCCACCTTCAACGTTAATGGCTAGAAATTGTTTGGATGCCTGTTTACAAACCTCCCACAACTGTCAAACAAAAGAAACTTCAACCTTCTGTAAAGTTCCCCCCAAATTCCAGAAGAAAATAATTCAAGCCCACAGGAGAAAGTTCATTATCCTCTCAAAGGGATATAAATTCAGACGTGATATATATTTTGTTAGTCTGAAAAAGTACGCCAAGGACTTTTGACACGTTTTGTGAATCCAAACTCTGCCTTCAGAGGTTTGCTAGCGGCTAGAGCGGCCTTACTCTATGGTTACTTGGTCCAAGTGTAGGTCGCCTGCTAGCCTGCCTTGCCGGAAATACGTTCTACACATGCCTGGTTCTCTATGGAATCTTGGCATTGGCCAATGGAGGAACCGCAGCTCTTTTGAGCGGAAGTGCTGGCTGTGGCTGGAGCCGCTTTTGGTTTAATCTTCCGGCCGTGGAGGAAAGAAGGCTTCTCGCAGCAGCGGCGTCGGTTCAAGGAGAGGCCGAGGCCGGAGGCTTCAGGGCCAGCCGCTCCCAACCTTGAGGCCTCCAAGGCCAAGGGGCGTAGACATGTCGCAGGTAGCCCTCCTGGCAGAGGATGATGGGGTTTGTAGGCCTGCACGACTGGAGGGGAGTCTGGACCAGTCTCTTGGGGGGAACTGAGTGGAGAAGGGAGTGGGGGTTGAAAAGGGTGGGGGAGGAATTGGGCCGGGGTCGCCCTGAGAAGGAGTCCTGAAATCAGGCAGGTCCCCTAGTGGAGGATGAGACAGTTGGTGCAATTCTCCCATTAATATATTACGCTTATTCAAGAGTAATTCACTCTTAATTAAAGATGTTTGGGGGATAAACATCTGGACAGAGACAATTAGAGGTAAATAGATGAAAATATATAAAGTATATATAGCTAAGATCCAAGATAATAACCCGAGTGCAGGTTAGCGATAAGCATCTATTATGGAAGAATTATTTTGTAGTGTTTCCAAATAATTATGAACAAGCAATATGGTAAAATTGCGCTCATACTTCGCTTTTAGTGATGCCTGGATATCTGAGCTGCCTTTATTTTTTGAGCTTTGGTCATTGGGTCTACAATAAAATCTCTGGATTGGCAAAGCGTTCATAAATTAATATAGTTTGCTTAAATGTGTTAACAAATCTAAGCAAACTAATGGTTCTTATACACTGAATGTACAGTGCAGTACTGATTGGGTTTATTTTAATGACGGTTTTGTAGCTAAACCACATTTGGTTAGTTATCACACAATGTTTTCAAACCTTTATAGTTAAATGGACATATGAGATTAAGCCGGAAATAAACTGCAATCTGGTTTTAGCATGTTTTTATAAATATAGATCACATTTTTTTTGCTTTTTACAAGTTGCAAAAAGGCTATAGAATAATTGATTTTTGTTTTGAAATATGTTGTCTTGAGTTTCCTAAGGAAAAGTCCCTCCCCCTTCCCAATTTGCTTTCCTGGATGTTTAAATAAATAATTTGAATAATTATAATAACATTGAATAATTCCTTTGATGTTAATAAAAGCCTTTAAATGTTATTTCCATGTTTCTTTAATTTTTGCTTGTTTTCATCCAAGTGTTGCTTGAAATGGATAGTAAACAATTATATATGCAAAATTTGCAAAAGGAAGGGATACGTTGACAATCTGAATAAATGTTTCCTAATTATAAATAATTCTGCAATAGTTTTGCCTAACCCTTTGTGTAATCTGATAGAAAAAAACCTACACATTTTGGAGTGCTTCCATTTAGCTGTGAATAAGCAAATTTAATGAGTGCTAATGATAGCACTGATCTGTTGTAGAACCAATTAACACAGATCTCAATGTTGCTGAAATTATATTTGCTTTAAAAAAAAAACCAAAACACTTTAAGGGTCCAGTGCAGCAAAAGCCGCTTTCATCTGGGATATATTGAGCTATTGATATATTGTGAAGATTTCCCACGTCTTGCAGGTGGCAGGGCAAATATTTCGGAAAGAGGCAAAAGGTTATGATACATTGGGCCTGCCTTAAAAATAGTCACACATGAAGAATACTCAAGTGATCAGTCGATATTCAGCAGCAGAGCTAATGGCTCATGCCAAAGGAGGCTGACTGTTCATTCCCCTTCTTTTTTGCACCTTTGGTAAACAACGTGGCCTGCAAACTACAGTGGTAGGAACCATGTACTGTAATTAGAACCAATTTGGTCTAGCGGTGAAGGCAATCAGACTAGAAACCAGGAAATGGAGAGCCGCTAGTCTTGCCTTAAGCAAGGCACGAAAGCCAACTGGGTTACTTTGGGTCAGTCCTTCCCTCTCAGCCCAGCCCACCTCACAGGATTGTTGTGGGGAAAATAGAAGGAGGGGGTCGGAATATTAGGTATCTTTGTTGCCTTGGGTTATTTATTTAAAAAAATCAGGGTTTTAAAAAAGAAATCCTAAAACCTAAATTGTAGTGTAGTAAGCTGTGCCAAAAGTCCATATTATAGCTTAGAACAGGGCTTCTCAACAAGCCGAAAATGGGTGGTGTTTGAAATGTCAGGAACGGAGGAGTGCAACTTGGAAAATAGCATTTTATACACACACACACAGTTTCCTTCCCATATGGCTTGAGGACCTCATTGAACATTGAATAACAGGGTTGGAAGGGACCTTGCAGGTCTGTGCAACCCTCTCTGCTCAAGGCCTATAGACACTCAAAATGTATATTTATATATTTATTAAATCTGCTTGCCGCCCATCTCACAAGGCGACTCTAGGAGGCTTTAACCATGATAAAAAGCCAACAATACAAAAAAGCATATTTAATAACACACCCACCATGACAATAACAATTATCAACTATAACTAAAAGATGGAAATGGAGGGAGGTGGGATCTATTATTAATCTGTTGTTTGCAGCAATTTGGAGGGTTGGTCTTAATCAAAAAGCCCCTTTGGACTGGAGGGTTGGTGCAGTGAGGGCCGCTTTAAAATATCTCTATCCATTCATCCATCATCTTATCTATCTCCAGCCATCTTTTTATCTATACCTACCTATCAATCATCTCTTTACCTACCTACCTGTCTCTCTCTCTCTTCTACCTATCCAGCCATCAACTATGTCTTTCTATCCATCTATAATCTAACTGAATCTTATCAATCATCTATTCCCCACCCCCGACCCCCCCCCCTCCCCAGGATCTCCTGCAGCGGCTTTTCCCCTTTTGCAAAATCAGCCTTGGAGTCCCTTGGATGGGGGAAGGGAGCACGTGGGGGGCGTGGCGTGGCCGGGAAGTGACGTCAGCCGCCGGAGCGCACGTGCGGCCCGTGTTGTGATGGTCTCACAAGCGCCGGCATGGCGACCCCTCCGTCCCCCATTGTGGGGAGGGCGAGGTGAGGGGTGGGGGAGTCAGGCGGCGGGAAGGGCGGGAGAGCCGCTTCCTTCGTTCCTCCCACAGCGCTTCATTATGTTGCCGAGAGGGCAGCGGTTGCCATGGAAAGAGAAGGCGGCCTAAGCGCTTCCGGGACGGCGCCCGCCTCCGACCCGGAAGCGCCTCCTCCCTGCAGGGTTGCCAGCGCGAAGATGGCGGCGGAGGAGCCTCAACAACAGCCGGAGCCCGTCGGAGGGGACACGGACGGTGAGGGCGGGGTGGTCCGCTGGTCTTCGGGTGGGGTGGGGGGCGCGTCGGGCGTTGTGAACTGGGGCAAAGGCCCCTTCCGGCTGGGAGGCCACATTAGTCGGGTGGGGGGGAAAAGGATGCTTCTTCTTCCGGGGGCCCCCCCTCCCTCAGCAAGAGCGCTGCCCCCTCCTTTTCCTCCCCCCACTGCCCGTTCAGCTCGGTCTCCTTGGCAACGGCGCGCTCGGCCCGGGAGGGGCTCCGGCCGCCCTCGGTCTCCTTGGAAACCGTCACCTTTCCCCCTCCCGCCTCTCCCCCCACCCCCAAAGGCCGTCTCCGTCGCCATGGAAACGCCCCGCCCGGCGCACCTGGCGAGGAAGGGGCTCGTGCCGGCGCCCGGCCGGGATGACTGCGGGGCCCATCCGCCCCAGCCCTGCGGATGATGGGCGCTGAGAAAGGCCGGGGTGGTGGTGGGGGCTTGTGAAGGAGCCCCGGAGCCCCGCGGGGAGAATGATGGAGGCGTCGCCTTCCCGGCTGCACTCTGGTGGAGGTACTGTACTGATGGTGTTCCCTAGTTGGGTCACGAGACGTCTGCAAAGAAAGTCCCCTACCCCAAGCTCAGAGAGCTCCAAGGCCACCATAGTCCCCTTCCTCCTCCATTCCCTGTTGATGTTACCTTGTCTGGTAATGAAATGTCTGCATGGAAACGAGCCAGCTCAGAGACCCCCCAAGGACCCCCCAAGAAAACCGAGTGCAAATATTCCCTTCCGTCCACTTTATATACAAGTGGATAAACTGAGAGCAAAGACCCTTCTAGCACTGATGATGTTCCCTAGTTGGGTCACGAGACGTCTGCAAGGAAACCACCAAACTCAATAGAGCACCAAGGCCACCATAGTCTTCCCCCCTCTTTCCCCCCACTGCCCAGCAAACCTCTATCCCTTCTAGCACTGATGATGTTACCTAGTCTGGTAATGAAACATCTGCATGAAAACAAGCAAGCTCAGAGAGCTCCAAGGATCCTTCAACTCAACCCTGAGCTACAAATATTCTATCAATACTCCTAGTTGTACATTGTAGGAAGACTAACAGGTAATCATATATATTCATAGATAAACAAGCCAGCTCAGAAGGAATCCTCATTTCAAACCTGTGCTGCAAATTTTATCCTTTATAGCCTTGGCTCAGGGCGGTTGCATCTGGTTTAAGTGGGTTTCCCCAGCCCAACCCTTTTCTTATAGGGTGAGTCTACAGAATAACAATTGGAAGGGATCTTGGAGGTCTTCTAGTCCAGTGATTGCCAACCAGTGGGTCGGGGACCACTGGTCGTCCGTGAGAAAATTTTGGTGATCCACAGAGAAATATCACCCCCAAAGCAATTAATCCAGGCTGTACAGGAACACAAGGCTGTGCTGCCCATATGGCCCGCAGGAACACAAAGCTTGCATCACTTGCATTGCAAACAACATGAGGTAGTGAGGGGAGGGGGGAAAGGGCGGAGAGGGGAACTTGCCTGGCTACTGGGCTGCTTCTTTCTGCTTCTGCTTTTGGCTGCACCCAAAGAAAACAGCAAAAGCCTTTCTTTCCCTCCCCCAAACTCCACCAGAAATGAATCTTTGGGATCCTGCAAGGCCTCCTGCTCCAAGAGGCTGCGCTGGCACGACAAGTCTCACAAAGACACATTTCTGGCGGAGTTTGCGGAGAGAAAGAAAGATTTCAGTTGCTTCTGCTGTTTTCCTTGCATGAAGCCAAAAGTGTCTCTCTCTCTCTCTCTCACCATGAGAACGGAGCTGGAGATGGTATCTTGTGATCCCAAATAAAGAATGATCGATCGGTAGGAAAATGGGGTGGGGAATTTTGCTGCAGACTTTTTGGGGGATTTTCCCAGGGTCTCTGTTGCTTTCTGCAAAGGCTCTGGGAAAACGTCAGCCAAAATTCATATTAGTGGTCCCGCAGGACTTTAAATTATGACTTGGGTGATCCCTGAGGTCCAAAACTCCAGGAATCTGGGAATGTGGGAAACGTGCATGAAAATCCCTTTATCTGCATTTACAGCTTGAGTTTGCTCCTTCTAACCTTGGTTTGTTCCTTTTGAGGCTTGGCATTTTTCTCCCTTGCTCTTTACCTCCAAACATTAGGACATAAAATTTAGACCTCTTGTTCGATTTTGCTCCCTTGAAATAACTTGCAAACTAGATTTTCTTTTCTTCTGATTCTAACCCCCCTCAAAAAACTGGGGTGCTCATCCATCACTTTATATATATTGCATGAATCAGTCTTACTTGGGAACTTTGCGTGTCTTAATAGGTTCTGTGTTTGGTGCACCGCTTTATGCCGTGATCTGCTTTTTAAATTTTGAACAAATGGAGGAGTGTGTTTCGTGGACAGTGTGTTTTGAGCTGAAGTCTCAGCGTTGAAAAAGATGGCTGTGGTCTGATTTATTTCAGGTTCTAGGCACTTTGATTAAATCAGGATTTGTTTTATTTGCTCAGGTATAGTATGTTACCTGAATAGAGCCAGAGGATTAGCATGTTGTGTGAAAACAACCAGGAATACCCTTTTCTTTTTATCCATCTTATCTGTTTTCTCCTCATATTCCTTACACTTCAAATTATAATTCCCCCACCCCCCCAGACACTGGTTTTCGTTAAAGTGTTTTTTCAACAATGTAATTTTTTTCATTCAAATTGTGTGTAACTGATCCCTTTTGTCTCTGAGTTGTTGGGCTGCAAGCAACATAATGTTGCCTTATAAAACAATCTCTATATTAGAGATTGCAGTTTGTGTAAGTAGATTAATAGAAATCAGCTTGGAGTGAAGCTGAACTTTATTGTGTTTGTAACATCCTGGCCAAAATGTGGCAGGCTACTCTGTTTCTCTCTTTACTATGAATGCACGATTAAACCAGTCACTTGCTCCACGTTTTTACTAATATTTATAAAAAGCATTCTGTGAAAACCTTGAGTCAAGGATTAGTGTGGACATGAATATGGTTCTAACTGTGCTAGGTAGAAAATTGTGGCTTGAAATATAAGAGGAATAAATGGTTAAAAAGCATGAAATAATACAAAATAACAGTAGGAAGGGACCTAGGAGGTCTTCTAATCCAATCCCCTGCTATACTATAATTTATAATGAAATGGGTGAAATAAAAATAGGCAACAATATAATCTGAATGACGGTGATTTAAGTCTTGTGTGGAGTTGATGAATGCATGTTAGCAAAGCAGGCATTGATGTAATTACAAATGAAAGCGTTGGTATAAACAGATGAATTGATACCGCTGATTAGGGACATTGGGAAAAAATTGTACAACATTCTGAATTATCAAGTAAAATTAATGAGTGGATGGGAAGAAATGAATGGGTGGTAGACTGGCTCTTTAATACATCTATTAAGAAATTGTGGTCTGACAATAGAGCCGATTGGGATATGAACATGTGCAAACAACGTTGCCTTATTGGCTGATTTGCAGGAAGGTTGTGAAATGGAAGAAGAAATGTAGAACTGAAAACCAGTGTAAGAAAGAGACAAGGTAGTTGCGTCTGAAGGGGGAAATGGAGTGAACAATTGCACGCTGTACGTAACTGGTGAAAAGCTAGAAGAAATAAATAAATTTGGGTGCCTTGGACGTTTTAGGGAAGAGAAATAGAGACATTTTCAAAGATTGTTGATGATAGTTTGCTGTCCAGAGTTAGTGGCTTCTATACCAATTGAATGAATGAATGAAAAAGCCGAGAGAGAAAACTAGTGGTTATTACTGTTTATTAAGAGGATTAATGCAGAGTTTCCCAACTTTAGCAACTTTAAGATGCGTGGACTTAAAGACATGCTGGCTGGGGAATTCTGGGGGTTGAAGTCCACACAACTTAAAGTCACCAGGTTGGGAAATTCCCTCTTTAGTGTTTGTTGAAGGATGCAACAGTATCATGTGTGTTTTTGCTGATTTTCTTTCCAGAAATCAGAGTTTATATATGTCAGGAGAAACACGCAGAGCAGTTGAACACAAGGAAGGCACTTAGGAAAACTGGCATTAAAGTAAAAAAAAGGGGTCAGGAATTGACAGATATTAAATATTTGTGGGGTGGGATAAAAGCAAGCAAGCGGCTGGTGGTTTGGCCATATAGAGAGAATATGGATTGTGAAACAGAAATATATAGGTGGCTGTGTGAATGTACTGCAGGGAGGGAAGTGCAGCAAGACATGTTCATTTGGAGTGCATTAGATCTCCAGAAGGAGAGAGGTGATAAAGCACAAAAGGCAATTTATTCAGAGAGGGGAGAAGGCAATATTTGGTAAGGGCAGAAAAGTGTTGAGGAGTACGGGGGATGCTGCTAATTTAAACTTGATCCTCTCTTTCCTTTATCTCAGAATTTCAGTTCCTCTTCTTCACTATCATGTCCAGGTTTTTCTGTGCTTCGCATAAAGTTACTTAGCCCCAGAGTGGGACGAGCATGTATTCGATTAAAGTTTTGTGTATCAGCTGCCTGAGCTGGCAGCTGCTGCCTGATAATTTGCCAATTTAGTTGTTAAAAAGTAAAGTCTGCCGTGAGTCGGGCTCAAATCTGGATGACCCCATGTTGTTTTTCTTGGCAATAGGATAGAAGTGGTCTGCCACTAGTTTCTTTCTCTCTCTCTCTCTCTCTCTCTTTCTTTCTCTCTCTCTCTCATTTAAGGACTAATCGGAGCCCAGACAAGGTCAGACGGTCCCATCTGCATTGTGTTTTTAAGTGATCTAATCAATAGAAATTAAGTAATTTTCTGCAAATGTCCATGTTAGGAAAAGCTCTCTGCCTGCTCCTGAACCGGCCTTAACAGAAGCGTAGGACTCCGTGTTGCGTGGCTGGCTGGCTGTTTTTTGTTGCAGTTTGTCTGGAACAGACCTGATTTCCTCCAGAATGAATTGTAAAAAGATGGAGCTAATCATCCTGAAGGCTCCGTTGATAATTAAAAACTGCAGGGAGTCCTCGACTTAACGACCACAATTGAGCTCAACATTTCCGCTGTTGAGTGAGGCATTTGGTAAGGGAGTTTTGCTCCGTTTTACGGCCTTTCTTGCCTCGGTTGTTAAGTGAATCACTGTAGTTGATAAGCTGTTAAGTGAATCTGGCTTCCCCATTGTCAGAGGGTCACCAAAGGGGATCGCACGATCCCGGGATACGGCAGCCGTCATAAATATGAGTCCAGTTGCCGAAGCGTCTGAATTTTGTTCACGTGACCCTGGGGATGCTGCAAAGGTCGTAACTCTCTGAAAAAACGGTCATAAGTCATTTTCTTTTCAGTGCCGTCCTGACTTTGAACGGTCACTAAATAAATGGTTGCAAGTCAAGGACTGCCTGCATTTTTGCTTCCTAAGGCCCTCCAGATCGGTTCCGTCGATTAGTGGCGAGGCCCATTTCCCAGACCAGACAAGAAGCGAAACGTCTTCGAGGAAAAACCTTTTTGCCTTTGTGGAAAAGCACCTGGGGGGACATTTTCCATCCGCTTATATATATTTTCTCTCTCTGTTTTCTCTGTCCTACTTTGCTCAGGAATAGATAGAATGTCCCCTTCTTAATGGAGCCTGGCATGTTCCTCCTGTCCTTGGAGAATTATTATTATTATTATTATTTTTAAAAAAGAAGACTGACTTAACGGATTGAGCGTCCTCCGGGTCCAAGGTTTTTGGCGGCAAGGCCAGCCGGCTGTAATCTGGCCCAGGGTTTTGTGCAGGCTGCAGGAGGAAAAAAAGAGATGTTCTTCCACTGCAGTAGCATCCCAGCACTCGCAACACGGAATGGGCCCAGATCAGGTTTCATGGTTTTCTGCAGCCTTGGCAGCTGCCCGCGAGTAAATGGTGCCAGGGGGAAGGAGAACGGTTGCCTGGCTGGCTTGCAAAGCAGCTCATCCAGCAAGCAGGTTGCTTTGTGTGTGTGTGTGTGTGAGAGAGAGAGAGAGAGAGAGAGAGAGCAGCGTTGGGAGTGGCAGGCTTGGCTTCGAGGGGAGCGGAGTTCGGGGTTCCCGATGGAGCCCACCCTGGCGCCTGGCCCCGAAAGCGGGGGGGCCGCGAGGAGGGCTTTTTACCCACGGCAATTCCTCATCTGTGCGACGGGATGGGCCACTTGCGCCTCGCTAGGAGCCCAGTGTCGCAGAGGGGGCTGCAGCCTCAGGAGCTGTGCAAAAGGTGGGGTGGATATTTTGTGCATAATTGCTTTTTCTTTTTTTTTAATCTCGAGTTTGGGGGAAGCCAGGCTTGGCCTTGAAAGCTGATCTGTGTTCTTTGAAATAATGGCCTTTTAAAAACTTCAATTTATGGAAGATGTAATAATGTCTTGGATGTGAAGCATGAGACGAAAATAAAGTCCAGCATTCTGTTTCCCAAACTCCCATTAAGGGGATGTGTCGATTTCTTCTTTTGCAAAATAAATAAAATTAAATTAAAAAATAAATACTGCCTTGTTGTCCTTTGACATTTTTGCCGGGCGAGTTTCTTAATTTTTTTTGGACAATTTTTTTTAGCTCAGGCAGATCTATTCAGCCCCTGGCCTTGCTTGCCTCTTGGTTACCGGCACTGCAAGCCGGCACATCTGGAAGGGCCAAGAGAGCTTCTGGAACAACATCTGTTTGGGTTTTTTTTTCCCCTCCCCCTTAACCTCAGTTGCAGGAGGATGATTGTAAATTCTCAAGTCGTTTTGTTCTCTTCCATTTCAGGAGTGAATTGCTTGGCCTACGATGAAGCCATAATGGCCCAACAGGACCGCATTCAGCAGGAGGTGAGCCCTGATCTTCTGCTTCGTGGGCCTGGCAGGGACCCACCCAAATTAGGCATGTTATTTGTAGACAAGGCTTCAGGCTCAAGTTGAGAGTCTCCTCTGCTTTGGGTTCAGCCCACTGCCGCTTCCTTGCATCTCTCTGAGGCCCTGCATAATTTCCTGGGAGTTTCCCTGCCGCCATCCTGAATTGCTCAAGGGATACGGGGTAGGAGGACTTAGGACCAATCACTTAGCAACAGTTCAAAGTTGCGACAGGCCCCCAGAAGATACTCAGGCCCGAAGTTCCGATTCTCCCCCCCTCCCAAATTTACAGCCATTTGCTGGGTTTACCTCTGTTTCTTGGCAAAAAATGCTGAAACGACGAGGTTCATTTAACAAGCACGATTGTCACTTAACCACGGCGATCCACTTAACAACTGCTGCAAAAGAAACACCCCCGGGTTCAATTGAGAACTGCCTTTACGGGGGCAATATGCCGACTCTGTAAAACCGTTTAGAGAGGGCTGCACAGCACTGTAAAGCGGTATGTAAGTCTAAAGCGCTATTGCTATTGATGTTGTGTTTCTCAAGCTAGGTGATGGCCGGCAGTGTGTTTGGATGATCTCTGTTTGCCATGAGGGTGTTAACAAGGGTCTGTGGCCTTTGTTGCCGCACTGGGCGGCTGTGTTGATTCAGCCTGTTTCTCTGCAGATTGCTGTCCAGAATCCTTTGGTCTCAGAGAGGATGGAGTTGACCGTCCTGTATAAGGAGTATGCGGACGATGACCATATATACCAGCAGAAGATCAAGGTGAGAGCCCCTTGTAGCCGACTCTGTGTGCGGCTGTGAGGAAATAGCCAGAGCGTCTTCTGCGGGGGGGAAGATGGGGGGAATCTCAATTTGGTTGTTTAACTAGAGGAGAGGGAGTAGATCAGGAGTCTCTGCAAACTTGGCCTGTGGGCTTCCAATTCCCAGAATCCCCCAGCCAGCCTGTGAGCTGAAATCCGTTGCATTTCCTGAAAAGGAGGATGATTCTGAAATTGACAACTCAGTACAAGAAAGGGAGCGGGGAATCCTGTTGCATCCTTTACTGTGTTCTTGGCAATTTAAACTCAGACTTGAATTAATGTGGGGTGGAGTGGTTTAAAAGTTTATCTTCCTTTCTGAGAAACACAGGAATTGCTTTCAGGCAGGGCAGCGGGTCTCTCCAAAGTTGACAACTTTTAAGACTCGAGGACTTCAGCTCCCAGAATTCTGCAGCCAGCTTGTCTCCAAACTTGGCAACTATCCCTAGGGTGGCTGGTTGGGGGATTCTGGGAGCTGAGATCCACAAGTCACTAAGTTTGGAGAGACCCCCGAGATAGACCTGAGCTCAAAGAAGAACAGAATAGCAAATTAGAATAGAATTATGAAAGAATAGAATAAATATAGAATAGAATAATGAAAGAATAGAATATAGAATTATGAAAGAATAAAATAGAATAATGAAATAGAATAGAATATAGAATAGAATTATGAAAGAATAGAATATAGAATTATGAAAGAATAGAATAAATATAGAATTATGAAAGAATAGAATAGAATGAAAGAATAGAATAGAATATGGAATAGAATTATGAAAGAATAGAATATAGAATTATGAAAGAATAGAATAATGAAAGAATAGAATAGAATATGGAATAGAATAATGAAAGAATAGAATAGAATATAGAATAATGAAAGAATAGAATAAATATAGAATAGAATAATGAAAGAATAGAATAGAATAATGAAAGAATAGAATAGAATATGGAATAGAATTATGAAAGAATAGAGTAGAATATAGAATAGAATAATGAAAGAATAAATATAGAATTATGAAAGTATAGAATAGAATAAATATAGAATAGAATAATGAAATAGAATAGAATAAATATTGAATAATGAAAGAATAGAATAATGAAAGAATAGAATAGATAGAAAACAGAATAGAATTGAGTTGGAAGGGGCTTTGGAGGTCTTCTAGTCCAGCCCCCCTGCTTAGGCAGGAAAGCCTAGAGATGCTGAGCTCCCTCTCTCTCTCTCTCTCTTCCTTCTCCCGGCCCAGGATCTGCTGAAGAAGTATTCCTACATTCGGAAAACGAGGCCGGATGGGAACTGCTTCTACCGAGCGTTTGGCTTTTCCCACCTGGAGGCTCTACTGGAGGACGGCAAGGAGCTGCAGCGGTAGGCTTGGGAATCCCGGGACGGGGAAGATGGGAAGGGGGATCCTGGAGGCCCCCCCCTCCCCCCCCCCCCCGAGACCAGCGGATTTGAAGGCGCCAGCCCAGTGCAGAAATTCACGCTTTGGGGGTTTTCGTTTCAGCTTCAAAGAAGTGGCGGCGAAAAGCAAAGACGTGCTGGTTTCCCAGGGCTTCACGGAATTCACCATTGAGGATTTCCATAACACGGTGAGGCCTGGTCCACACACACACCCCGGCCTTCGAAGGCCACTGCCGGCCAGCCTGGCTGGGGGCGATGGGAGTTGCGGTCCAACCCAGGGGAGGGGGGTCTCCAAACTGGGTAACTTTGAAGACTTTGTGCACCTCGTTCTCCGACGTGAATCAAAATTCGGGCGCTCGGCAACCGTTTTGTATTTATGACGGCCGCAGCATCCCCCGGCTTCACGTGGCCCCTCCTTTTGCGACCCTTCTGAGGAGCAGAGTCAGGGGACAAGGAAGGTTCACTTTAACTGCTGGGTTCCTAACTTAACCGTTTCACTTAACGGCTGTGGCAAAAATCGTAAAATGGGGCAGAGCTCCCTGAACAGGTGTCCCGCTTAGCAACCGAAATTTGGGGGTTCCATTTATGGCTGTAAGTCAAGGACTGTTTAGAGGGAATATAAAAAGCCAGAGGGAATGGGCAGATGAGAGGCAGGCACCCCCTTGGCAGGAAGGAGAGAGCCTGGGATTTGGGGGGGGGGGGGGGCAGGTGAGATGTTCCTCCATTGGAACCCCCCCACCCCAAATTTCTCCGTTGAATCCCTTCAGTTCATGGACCTGATCGAGCAAGTGGAGAAACAGACCACGGTTGGGGAGCTGCTGGGCTCCTTCAATGACCAGAGCACCTCAGATTACCTTGTCGTCTACTTACGGCTGCTGACGTCCGGCTACTTGCAACGGGAGAACAAGTTTTTCGAGCACTTCATCGAGGGAGGACGGAGCATAAAGGAGTTCTGCCAGCAGGTGAGGCGGGGGGGGGGGGGGGGGGCTCGAAAGGGAAACGAGTAATTTGGGGCCGGAAGGGAAGAGCAAGAAGGCGGAGCGGAGCCCAGCCCTTTCGCAGTGCGCTCTCTCTTCCGATTTCATCTGCAGTCATTGTGAATGGAGTTTCTAGTCCTCACGATCGAGAGGAAGGAAGAGACGTTGTTTGCACATGGTCTTTGAACAGCCCTGGAGGGAGCAATGATTTTAATGCCTGTCAGACCGAAACCACTGGCTGTTGGTTGGCCTAGAAGAGTTTTTCTCAACCGTGGCGGCTTTTAAGATGCGGGGACTTCAACTCCCAGAGTTCTCCCCTTCTTGATCGAAGCCGCCAAGGTTGAGAAAACAGCCTAGAGGTAAAGATATGACTGTGATGATGATCATCTGTGATTATTGGCAATAGATTGGCTGGGATGTCTAAGTCACCATGGCAATGACACCCGTTTAGCAAGCATTCGTGACAGGGGGAGGATTGGATCCAACAACGGGGGGCCCTTCCTCCTTTGAGGGTTGGGGAGAATGGTCTGTGTGCGGGGGGGAAGCCTGGGCCACGTAGCCAAAGATTCCCCAAACTATGGGGCTTCCACTGCCATCGGCTCCCCAATTGGGAAGGCGTCGTGCAAATGACCCAGAGCCCCAGAGTGGGGATGATTGGGAAAGGGGCACCATGTTGTTTAATCCTGGATGGGTCCAAGGTCAGGCCTTGGGAAGATCTTCCTCCACTTTGCAGGATTACATGCAGCTCGGAGGGCAAATGAGGCCTGCACAGATGCAACAAGCTTGTCTTTTATTTGTAAAACTTACAGCCCATCTTACCTCAAGGTAACTCGGGCCTGTGTTTCTAGTCCTCTTGAAGACGAAAGAGCTCAGCGGATTGGGGGTGCAACTCTTTCTCAATGTCTGCCTGCCAAGCCCAAATGGACATATACGTAGAGCCAATTTTTTAGCCTTATTATATATTCCTTTTCTTTCTTTCTCTTTGCTGGTTATTGTGGGGGGGGAAGGTTTTGCCACATTCCTAAGTGGGGGGGAAGAGTGGAGACAGAGAGAATTGTTGAGGCTAGGCGGTTCTCCTTCCCGTGGGAACGAAAGCTGACCCTGCTGAGACCTGGAGGTGGAGATGGAGGAAAACCAGGAAACGTTGATTTCCTTCTGTTTGAGGAATGAGATTTTTTTTTTTTTTTGGGGGGGGGGGGGGGGGGAGGAGGCTGTTTCTAACTTCCCATATTACGTGGTGTAATTCCGCGTTGTGTGTCAGATCCGGAATGACCCCAGACGTTGCCAAGTTGATGCTTTCCGAAAGGAAATGGATTTCATCGCTTGGGCCTCTTGTCCCCGGCCCTCCCCCTCTCGTCTCTTCCAGGAGGTGGAACCCATGTGCAAGGAGAGCGACCACATCCACATCATCGCCCTGGCCCAGGCCCTCAACGTCGCCATCCTGGTGGAGTACATGGATCGGGGCGAAGGCGGGACCACCAACCCCCACGTCTTCCCCGAAGGCTCGGAGCCCAAAGTGTATCTACTCTACAGACCGGGACACTACGACATCCTGTACAAATAGAGGGGGGGGGGTAGGAGCGAGGCAGGGGGCTGGTCAGCCAGCCCACCCACCCACCCACCCACCCCCTTTCCCCCACCCCTTCTATCTCCCTCCCCCTCCCTCCCCGGCGTTCCCCACCCCGCCCGTGTTTCCTTCCCCTATCCCTCTCGCCGGGCAGCCTCGTCTGTGCTTGTAAATGGTGATCGTTCCTGCTGCCCGTCTCGCTCACTTGGTTTGTTTATTATTATATATTTTTCCCTGCTTTTGTTGTTACCCTCTTCTGTGTTTTATTAAAGGGGAGGCTGGTGAGACCACCTTTCTTTTTTTCCCCCGCTTCTCTCTAGTGTTTCTGGGGTAGGAAGCCCCCACCCCACCCCCAGCCCACGACGGAGGGCACCGGCTCCTTAGGGCAGGGGGATCTCCAACCTTGGCAACTTTTAAGAACTGGGGGCCTTCAACTTGAAAAGATGATCCAGCTGATGATTCCACTTGGAAGGCCGTACAAGTCTTAAAAAGTTGCCAAGGTTGGAGACCCGCTGCCCCAAGGGCACACAAGCCCGCAATCTTTTTTTTTTAAATGCATCCTCGGCAGCCCACAAGACCCTAGTCCTCAAGTTTGGAAGGAAATAACCATTTTTAGCAGGGAAACTGTGTGGGGCAAGCTCTGGATGGGGTTTCTGTCTTTCAAGAGACCGGCCGGCTGCCTCTTCCGTAGAGGCCACTCCGTGCCTTTCTTTGATCCCCCAATTCCTCATCAGGGAGAATTTAATTCAGATCCCTTCTGGGTCTTTTTTTCCCTTTTGAATGTAAGGCTGTCATCTTGGCTTATAACAATTCGTTTAGTGACCGTTCGATGTTACAACGGCACTGGAAAAAAGAGGGCCATTTTTCACATTGACGACCGTTGCAGTGTCCCCTGGTCACGCGACTGGCATTCTGATGCTTGGCCACTGGTTCGTATTTTCGGTTAACAACTCTGGCAAGGGCGGTCGTAAAAGGGGGCGAAATTCAACCTCCTCTCTTAGCGAGAGAAATTCCGGGCTCAACTGTGGCCGTAGATCAAGGACTGCCTGTACCCTGAGGGGCCTTTTGTTTGTGCCAAGAAGCAGAGACGGTGTGATCTGGGACGGCGGCTCTAATAGCCTCAGCTGGAGGCGGTGGTGGGTGGCCCACAGGAGCTCTTTGGCAAGGCCGGAAACACCCCCCCCCCTCCCCAAAACTGCACCACAAGAAGCTGCAGAAAAAAATCCCTTTTGTGACATTTCCCTGGGCCAGGAACCCCTCCCCTTGAGGGGGCCCGTGTGTGCTGCTCAGCGGTTGTGTGTTTGCCCATTTGTGCAGGGTCAGGCCTAGCTTGTGTGGAGTGCAGGAAAACCCCAGGGTGGTGTGGGAGGTTTCTTGGCAAAAGAGGAAGGAAAGAGACGAAAAAGATGAAGGGGAGCTACCACCAATCCGTGGTTTGCTCTGCCCGATGCACCCGCTGGACGGTGACGTTTTGCTCCCTAAACCCCCCCCCTTTCCCTGCTAACTTTTTCCAGATCCTCCTTGGAATCCCATCCTGCCCCATTTCCCCCCTTCCCCCCCCCTTTCCCCCAAGAGCTGCTGGTGGTGGGGAGGGGCCTTCTTGAACGTGCATTATTTAAAACAAAAAAAAAAAAAGGCTTTTCAGTTCCCCCTGAATTGAGATCCGGGCCTTCTCCCATTAAAGCAGCTGAGCGCAGAGGTGAACGGCAGCTTGTCTTCCCTGCAGTTGAACCATCTCCTGGGCAGCTGGGGAGGGGCTCTGGGGAGGGTTTTGAATCGTGTCCCTGGGGCCATCCCTTGGCCGCCGGCATCTAGCAACCCACTGCCCCGTTTTTTTTGTGGGGTTTTTTTTTTGCCAAAGTGAGCAGAAAAGTCTCCGCTTCGGGTCTTTTGTCCCGATTTCTCTGCGGAGGCACAGAACGATGGCTTGCTTATCTTTCCTGGTTTTAGCCTCTTTTGGCAGAAAATGGCTAAGCGCGGCAAAATGGCAGTGGCTTAAATGTAGCCAGAATGATAGGCCGGGAGGTGGGGGGGGGGGGTCAAGTAGGTAGGCGGATGTTGTCATTTTGTATCTGTGTGCGTGCACTGTGTATGTGGGTGTTTCACACCAGCATCCCAGTCCCGCTTCTAGCCACCCATGAGCAACACAACTGGATCCTCTTTTCGTTTTTATTGCGGCCGATCATGCCTGGGGAAGAAAGGAGAGGGGGGGGGGCTGTTTTCTCCTAGCTTTCCCCCTTGGAAAAGATCCGGCGTCTCCTTCTGCAGAGAAGCAGCGGGATTTGCAGGGAGCCACTTCAGAGCTTTGAGGACGGGGGTTCCTCACCGGGATCTGCTGGGAAGAAGGATTTAGGGTGTGAGTCCCGTTTTCCCAACAAAGCACTGCCCCGTGTGAGCCCCGGTTGCCAAAAAAACCACCGTGGGTCAGTTGTGGCACCTTCCGGGGTGGGCAAGCAAGGTTGGAAGACGTCCTGACTTCAGCGATGGAGAAAAAGACAATGGCTCAAAAGTTGTCACAGCGAAGTGGGCAGCGTACACAGGAGCAAATAAACCTAAAATCTGCTTGAAGCTTTACCTGTGTTTGCCTAGTGCAGAGAAAAACATGATCAACTGTTGATCCTCCTCCTCTTAAAACGTGTTCGTTTTCTGACTTGGTGGAGGTGATTCTGGGCCTGTGACTACTTTACCCAAACGTGGGAATGTTACGCCCTTTATAAGCCATATCCTGGTTTATTCATTCCTGTTCTTCGTTCTTTTAACCGTCCCTGCCGGGGGCCGAGCCCTTCTGGATCTAACGCAAGTCGGACGGCCTGGCTCTGTGGGTTTGTTGGACAGTGGTGTGAAGGGTGAAAGCAGCATGGGTGAAAATTCTGCCTCCTTCATGCAGATAAAACCCAGAAAGGCTAAAAATACCGTGGCATCTTTCATAAAAGCACAAGAAGCCAGAACGGTGACCGAAAACTGCTGGGAGTTTTATTCTGCTCCTGCAGAATTTCTCTCTCTCACTGGTTGTGCATCACTTTTGTATCACTTTCCATGGCCTTGACTTAACAACCACAATGGGGTCCATCGAGTCCGTTGCTAAGCAAGTTCAATTGAGCCATGCCCAATTTTGCGAACTGTTGGTTTTTTTGCCATGTTAAGGAAATCACTGCAGCCGTTAAGGGGATCATGCGGTCGTTAAGCGAATCTGGCTTCCCCCATTGACTTTGCTTGTCATGAGGTCACAAAAGTGTGTGGGGAGGATCACAATGACCCTGCGACGTTGCAACCCGTCGTAAATACGAACCAATGGCCGAATTTTGCTCACGAGACCCTGACAACCATTGTAAATACACAACGGTTGCATTGTGGTGTATGTATCCAAATATACACATGCCGGTTTTTCAGGCCTCCAAATTTTGATTACGTGATGGTTGTAAGTGTGAGGACCAGTTATATGAGGTCCCTTTTTTTTTTTTTCAGTCTCAGTTTGTGGGCCTTCTGTGTATCTTCCCAACTGGGACCAGAGGAAACACCGAGTTTTAGTGGGCGGAGAAAACCAGGCTAAGAAACTGTTAGGGCCAAACCACGGCATGCGTTTCCCACGACTGCATTTGTGCACACCGTGCTGGGAGATTCTTACCGCCTTCGGAGCATGGGAAGCGGGGGCTCAGGCTGGAAATGAGAGGAAGGGAGAGGAAGGTTCCCAGAAAGCCATTGATTGTCCTTGCACCACCTAGATAAATCATTGTTTCTCAATCCAGGCCACTTTTAAGACGCGTGGAGTTGAAATCCACGCGTCTTAAAAGTGGCCAGGGTTGAGAATCACTGACCTAGACAAAGGCCCCAAGCAGTGACTCACCGATGGGAAAAAACTTGGGCAGCTTCTCCTTATAAATTTCATCGTCCTTTTCCAGGAAAACACAGATGATCAGCCGCTCGACCTGGCCAAGATACAACCACGGTTAGCAGGAAAAGGAAGCTGGGAGGGGGAAAGTCAGGACGGCACTTTGGAAATGTGTGGGGCCCACCTTCACACACTGCTTGCACCTGGCCCAATCCAAATTTACAGATACTCAGGGTAGCTCTACTTACGTCAAGCAATTTAAAAAAAAAAAATTATCAAAAGAGTTGTGCCTGGACATCCCCAGCTACCCTCTTTGAAGGGATTTCTAACACAAGGTAAGTCATGGCTCTTTAACTTTAGTCACTTAATGAACAGTGATAAGTAGAGGACTATTAAGTGGAGAGCACTACTCCAAATTCTGCGATAGGGCTTTGCATGGGTTTACTAACCCCTTTAAAGGAGTTTTATCCCTCTCAATTTTCCCCCTTTGCTACAATACAAAACACCCTGCAAAAGATCAGCTGTTGGCTGAGAAGGTAATATTGTGTGCTTGGTCAGAAAGAGGCACCAGGCAGAGCCACACTGCTGCTTTTTCTAGCTCCAATCAAAGGCCTTGGCCCAGCCATATACCTTGTCCTTGTTGCCTTCTAGCCAATTGTGCAATGTGTCGAGAACAACCTCCGCAGCATCGTTATTGGGGTAGCCTGTGGAGAGTATCGGAAGTTGCTGAATATCTGGGCAGTTATCCTGCCCACCTTTCTCTCTTCCCTGCCTTGGTACTTACCAAACACCCCGGTGGAAATGCAGGGAAAGGCCTGTAGGCAGAGAGGAATATTAAGAGAAGAAGGTTAAAGGATGGGGATGAACTCTGATACAAAATGGTCCCTGAAACTTCTCTCTCTCTAAGATGAGAAAAGGGGCAAATCCTTTTTTCTTCCTTTGCATCTTGGGAAGCATCAACTTCCAAAGGTGGGGCGATGTGGATAAAAATGTGTCTTGTGCAGGAGGGACAATAAATGGGTAACGTACCCAGAAATAAATAAAACTAAATAAAATCCTTCAAGTCAAAATCGCAGCCAAGTTGAATTGGTCTCGATTAGCTGAAAACATAAATCCTTCCGTCCTTCCCTCATAATCTCCTCTCACTCCACCCACCCACCCCGTTGTTTCGGATGGTGGTTTTCCTCAGGGTCTCCCCTTGAGTTGGGAGTTGGACTAGAAGACCTCAAAGATCCCTTCCAGCTCTGTTATTCAGCAAATACGTTGGACTTCAGTATCCAAAGCTGGTTGGGCATCGTAGGTCATTAAGTTGTGGCCTCTGAAGGAGGCCTTCTTGAACCTTTGCTAATAAAACCTCTGGCTCTTCTCTGTTTTAGTCAGTGAATTTATTGAGTTTCTGCCATAGACCTGAATAAAAGCATATTGAGACTGGGAAAAATGAAATTGGCTGCTTACCTGCCAAGGTAAATTCAAATTATACATTAACAGAGTTGGAAGGGATCTCGTAGGTCATCTAGTCCAACCCCCTGCCCAAGCAGGAGATCCTACTCTATTTCTGACAGAGGGCAGTCCAGTCTCTTCTTGAAAGCCTCCAGGGATGAAGCTCCCACAATTTCTGAAGGCAGCTTCTGTTCCATGGGTTGATCTGTCTCCCTGTCAGGAAAGCCCCTTAAGCAATACTTAGAAATGGATGAATTAGATCCGTGTTTCGCTTCTTTAAGAGGTGTGGACTTCAACTCCCAGAAGCCCCTGCTGGATGGGGAATTCTGGGAGTTGAAGTCCAGCCTCTTCATTATAGCCAAGATGGGAGAAACGCTGGTCTTATTCATCCATTTCTAAATAGCATTCAATGAGACAGGCAGCCTCATGACCTCCACGCGTGATGGACTCCAGCTCCCATCGTCCCTAGTTCAAGGAATGAGCAGTGTTGGAAAGCGCTGCTGAAGAGAGATCAGGGGACTACCAGGTGATCCCCCTTGGGCTTCCAGGCTCTGCTTGGTCTACTCACCACTGTTTGCAGCTTGTTCTCCAAGGCGAGTTTCAAGCTGTTCTTGTAGCAGTCGCCGAGTTCTGTCTGCTGCGAGGAACTGGGCTCGCCCTGAGCGATGGGCCCCACTGTGTGAATCACAACTGGAAGGCAAAAGTGGGGTGTTGCTAGAAGCAGCCCCCCCCCCCCAAAGCCCTTTCCCTAACTTGCTCAGAGATCTGGGGGAGAGAAGCAGAGACTTCTGCTGGCTCTCTTCCTCCCCTCCACTTGCAGAGCAGAGCCAGGCCGACTTTGTGATATACTCGAAATACTTTTACAATAAAAGCTTTAAAATAATTTGCTCCGTATCCTAGGTGGGGGGGGGGGCGTTTCCCCCTCTCTAATCCACAACCATTTATCCTGCTTTAAGGTAGCCATTCTTGGACCTGGTCCATGTTGCTTTCATTTGGCATGCACTTAGCCACCTACTTACCCAAGCGGCAATATATATGTATGTGTGTGTATTTAATGTCCCCTTTTGTGAAAATGAAGTTGACACACTCGAGCAAATCCAGCCTCGGAATGATTGTCGTTCCCTTTTGGCTCCTTTGGCACAGCCAAATAGAAGCCTTTAATGAGGAAGCGATCGTTAGGAACTTGGCTCATCTCCTGTCATCTTTTTCCCAAGTTTCCTTTTCTTTTTTTTTCCTTTCCCCCCAAGAGTTTCTGGAAACTCCCTTTTCTGATTCAAAGCTGCAAATATCCCTTTTATCTCTTTAGTTTGAGCCTCCAAGGACCAAAAAAAAAAAACCCCAAAGAACATTCCTTTGGATTAAACAGATTAAAGAGAGAGAGAGAGAAAAAAGGCAAAGCTCTCTCACAATCTGTTATAAATGGTTTGAAACCTGGTAGTGTCAGCATCGGTCATGCATGCATCACGCATCTTTTACATGGGAAGGAAGAGCCGTTGTCTTGCTCTTTCAGAGACCTAGTTCTTGGTGCAAGATGCTTAAGGAAGCACCTGCAAATATATATATATATATATATATATATATATATATATATATATATATGTGTAAGGTTTTTAAGCTGATAATATATATATATACAAAGTATATATATATATATATATATATATATATATATATATATATATATATATATATATTATCAGCTTATATATATAAGCTGATAATATATATATATACAAAGTATATATATATATATATATATATATATATATATGTGTGTGTGTGTGTGTGTGTGTGTGTGTGTGTGTGTAAGGTTTTTAAGCTGATAATTTTAAATAATAAATAAGGGAGACTAGTATATATATATATATATATATATATATATATATATATATATAAACACCACCCCTCTTTTATTGGCCTGTTCCTCTCCTTGGGGGACCCCAGAATAGCCCAGCGAAAAGACAAAACCCCCAAACCTTCCTGTTGCTTTCCTAAGAAGCGGCTGACAATGCTCAGGGTGCAAAGGCCGGCTGGGGTCACCAGGGGGTGCCATCGAGCTAGCAATCCCTTTCCGGGGAGGTGGGAAAGCTGCTGTGGCTTTGTGCCCATGTTCTGCCTATGGCACTGGGGAGATGGCCTATTCGGGCAATGGGCCAGGGATGCCCCCCCCCCTCCTTCCAGGTGTCTGTCCGAGCAGCCGGACCTCTGTGCTCAGTTGCTCCCCGGTGTTTGCCCGCTGACGTGGTTGCCCATCTGCTCCAGAGCCAGTGGTGGTAAGAAGAGGGGCGGGGGAGGCCTTGCCCAGGTTGGGCACGGGAAGAAGGGCTGAAGACAGTGCTTGGCACCCTTGTTCCACCTGAGAGGGGGACGTCCTCCTACGTGTCCCTGATTTAGCCTCGGGTTTGGGAGAAAAAATACAAGCGCTGATGCTGGAGAAGGCTCCTTGGACAGTACAATCCTGGAGCGCCTAACACCAGATCTGTCACCGGAAGACAAAAATCACAAAAAGACATCTAACTCACTTTGGCCGTGTTGTGTGGGGAAATTCAGAGGAGAAAGCCATGGAGAGTTAGTGGGAAAAGGGAAACCAGGCCGCCCACGTTTCCCAAAGTCCCGAGCGCAAGCTTTGCGGGGGGTAAGCAGAGCCAGCCAGGCAAAACCACGGGGAATTGCCACGGATCCTGCAGAACTGCCAAGAGCTCCTCGCCGGTTTGATGGCTCGGGTTTGCTAAACTCCGCTGCATAATAAAACGCACGGAAATGTGTAACGCTCCAAGCCATAAAAACCTAATTTATAAACTTCCGAAGCCTCTGGATTCAACTTGAGTATTGCGACAAGACCAGGTAAGTGTGTAAATCAAGCCACTCTGATTGATAAATAGATTTTTAGCCCAAACTATCGATGAACCCACCTGGGCTGAATTCCCACGAAGCACCAACTTTGGAAAAGGGAGTGGTGAGCAAAAAGCCACGCTCAAAAAGTTTTGTGCCCGTAGCTCTTTTGTGATGTGGGGAGGGGGGGAAATGGGGGACAGGGGGGCTCTGATCGTTCTGCATTGGAAAAATTAGACCTTCAGGGCAGAGAGAAGCCTTCAGAGTGACACAGGCTGAGTCTGATGTTCTTTCAAAGCGACGGTGTTTTTATAAGAGAGCGGGGGGTGGAATCCATATTAATATATATATATATATATATATATATATATATATATATATATATATGCCTTGTTAGTCCGTTATTTGCAAGCAAATCAATTTAATCTCATAGATGGCTGTGGCTGCTGCAAGGGAGGTTATGGGGGAGAAGAAAGGAGAAGGCCCTTCACTCTCTTGTCGAAAGAGACAAGAGAAAGAAAGAAAGAAAGAAATTAGCAACCCAACCCGTCATGGGGGGCAGGCAGGCAGCCTGGTGTGAAATTCAATTACAAGGCAGAGAGGTTGGCAAGGAAGTTGAGGGGCGGCAGCAGCTTGAAAAAACTAAAAATCCAGCAAGGAGTTAAAAACGAAGAAGCCCCTCAAAACAGTTGTCAGGTTTTCACTGCCAGAAGGGCTCCGTTAACAGCATATATTCTCTCTCAACACAGACCCCAAAAGCTGGCACTGTTAGAATTGGATGGCTGTGCTCCTGAGCAAGTCCAAAGTGCATTTTCTGCCCATCAACTGGGCAAAGGAGGCTGAAGGCCCCACTTAAAGGATTCCGCATGTGTGTTTTTAACCACTTGCGTGAATTGAGCTGCTGTGGTTTCCAAGCAAGGCTTTGTGGATGTTGGGTCTGTCTACTATGTGGATGTTAACAGGAGTAAGATCCCCCCCCTCAAGCTCTTTGGGGTGACTAACCAGCCCCATCATTTGGAAGGGGGGGTCGCCACCTTTGCAGCCCCCCGCCCGGTCTTCAGCTTCTCCCCCCCACCGGGCGCATTTCTGGCAGGGGAGGAGAAGGGGGGCGAAGCCGGAGGGGCTGTGGCAAGGGACCCCCCCCCCGAACAGGCTCAGTCGTTCAAAGCGGGGAGGGGTCGTTTTTGGTGCCCCCCCCCCGTTCGTCCTGCCCGCGGTGCCTTGGCCGATCCATGCGTGGGTGCCAAAGCGGCGGGCGACCCTTGCAGACCGAGTGGGTGCCTCGCTCCGCCCACTTCAGGATCGCCCATGTGGAGGGTCACTGCGCCCCCCCCCCAAAAAAAAAGGGCCGGCCGCCCCCCTACCAGCCCTGCCTCCGAGCCCGGTTCCCACCCGATGGCAAACCACGGTTTGCCTAAGCTACGATCTCTTGGCAGAACCATGATTTTAGCCGGAGGAAGGCGTGGGGGTCAGTTTGGAGGGCTGGTAGGAGCAAAGGCGGGTGCTTCAGCCCCACGAAGCCTCAAGGGAAGGCAGACAGCCCCTTCGGCACCCCGAATCCCCCTCCCCAGGTGGGCTCTGGCTCCACCCACTAGGGGCGTGGCTCTTCCACCGGTGTGGTGTAGCGTCCCTGCCTCCGGCCATAAATCTCGCTTCCTCTTCTCACCTGTAATGCAAAACCACCCAAGCAAGCGAATGCAACCGCCTTGGGCGGCGGGGGGGGGGGGGACCAGGCCAGCAACCCCCCCCCACACACACACACGTCCTAAGGATCTCTCAGTGGCTCAACCAATGCAAATCAAAGGGACCAAGCCCGTCTCTGCGCGCGCACGCAACACCCACTCCACCGCCCTTTGAGGGGGGAAAGCATCGCAGGAAAAGCGGGCGGGGGGGAGCGAGGGGCACCCGGAGAGGAGCTGCATCCCCAGAGCTCATTTTAAGGAAGGCAGCTCTGCAGCCATTTATTCCTCTTTGCATCCCGCCCACCCCCCCATCCCCAGTTCTTTGCTCTTCCTTTTGTCTGCCTGGCGCACCTGTGGAGAGAGAATCTCTGGAATAGGGAGATAAAAATCATGGCATGCATTGGGCAGCCTTTTCCCCTCCCCTTCCCCCAATGGTGGGGAGAGGGTGGTTGCTAGAAGGGGAAGGGGCAAGCAACACTTGGGCTGTTCTCCAGGCCATTCAAGGAAGAGCTTTCCTTCTTTGGGAGGGGAAAGGAAGGAAGGAAGGAAGGAAGGAAGGAAGGAAGGAAGGAAGGAAGGAAGGAAGGAAGGAAGGAAGGAAGGAAAGGAGAGAGGAAGGAAGGAAGGAAGGAAAGGAGAGAGGAAGGAAGGAAGGAAAGGAGAGAGGAAGGAAGGAAGGAAGATGAGTAGAGAAATAGATGGATTGAAGGAAGGAAGGTGAGTAGATAAATAGATGGATCAAAAGGAGGAAGGAAAGAAGGAAGAAAAGATGAGTAGATAAATAGATGCAAGGGAGGGAAGAAGGAAGGAAGGAAGCAAGCAAGCAAGCAATAGCATTTAGACTTGTAGAAAGTTAGCACCCCCCCCCCTCCTAGAAAAATGAAATATCCTAGGAAATATTAAAAAGGCAGAATATTTCCCCTAAAAAGAACAGCAGAAACTCAGAGAGGCAGAAACTCACCTCAGAAGCAGAAGCTCACCTCCATCTTTGTTAATGTACTTTACATAACAAAGATCTCCAGGTAAAGCTATAGCAATTGCCCAAAGCCCCTTTCATTACATCATCATCATCCAGCAAGGCTCAACCAAGCCTGGGACTCAAAAGACAACCTACAGAGTTGCCCCTGCATGGCCCCATGGGAGTCTGACAACCAATCAGAATACAAACTCCAATTCAAATCCCAACAGGGAATATAAAACCCAGGGACTCTCAGTATCTCAGCCCTTCTTTTTCCTTCACCCAACATCTTGATGCATGTGATCATCCTTTTCCCTTTGGAGTTCCAAGCCATGTGATCTTGCTGTCCACCATTAAACCATATTTCCAAAACAGCCTCCATGTTTCCAGTGTCGTTTTTCCCCACTTGGAACCGAACCCAGAAGGATAATTCAGATAACAGATAATCAGAGTTGGAAGGGACCTTGTAGGTCATCTAGTCCAACCCACTTGGAACCGAACTCAGAAGGATTTTTCTTCCGACAGACTTATATACCGCTTCACAGTCCTTTACAGCCCTCTCTAAGCGGTTATACAGAGTCAGCATCTTACAATCTGGCTCCTCATCTTACCCACCTCAGAAGGACGGACGGCTGAGTCAACCTTGAGCCGGTCAGGATCGAACTCCCGGCTGTGGGCAGAGCTAGCCTGCAACGCTGCATTCCAGCCATTGCGCCACCAGGGCTCCTGGGACATCCCCCCAACCTGTCAAGTACCCCCAATCTTAAAGGGTCTTTGGAGCCTGCTCTTCTGCCTGTTTAACCCTTCTCTGATTTCCCGGGGGGGGGGAGGTTCCCGCTGTCCCCCCCCCTCGCTAGAAGAGATGCTCCGTTTGGAAAGTCCCCCAAATCGGCCCCCTCCCTCTTGTCTTCTCCTTCAGCCCCCTCCCCTTTCTCTCTCCGGCAAGGCAAGAGGGCAGGGTGACTCGAAGCTGCTGCCAGAGGAAACGGTTCCTGCCTCCGTTGCATGTTAAGCACCTTCGGGCGACGTGCCTGGAATGCGGAGGCCGCCAGAGAGGCTGGCGTGGAGTGGCCACTGAGGGTGGGGTGGGGGGGGGGGCAGAGAAGGACCTTTGCAGGGCGTGGGGGGGGAGGGCAGGGGCCAGGCAGGTCCTCCCTTGCAGGATCCGGTTTCCCGTGCCCGCTTTAGAAGAGCAAGAAGGCTTGGCGCAGACCCTCCTTCCCATCTAGTTGGCATCCGGTTCCCCGTTTTTGGATTATTGAGGGCAGGAAAGGTTTGAGGAGGATCTTGCAAAGGCCAAGCGTCGCAAATGCAAAGGCAGGCAGGACCGGCCCCCCCCCCGGGCATTTGGGGGCTGGGAGGTGGGGGGGAAGGTTCCAGCTCTTTCTAGCAGCATCATTTCCCTTCTGTTCTATTTTAATCATTTTCTCTAACCGGGACTCCATCGAAAAGTGCTGAACACCCCCTCAGTTAAACCGTCTTCACAATCGAAGTCACAATCGGAAATGTTACACGTTTCCACATATTTTGGGCTGCTGGAATAAAGGGTTTCCTAACCCAGCAAAATCTGACCCTGCCCCGAGCAAAGGGGTGGCCTAGAGGATCTCTGAAGCCCCTGCCCTTTCCCACTTGACATTGCCGGGAAGTCCGAAAAGGCCTGTCCGGAGACACTTCGTGGCCGAGAAAAGGCCGATCATTTCGGTCAATCGGCAAAACGCGACCCACCCAAAAGAGCGAATCCAGCCCTTTCCCTTCATGCTCATCCATCTACAGATCCCCCGTTTTCCCAACCAAGGTGCCCCTCCCCCCCTTTGCTCACTTAGCGGCTGATGAACTCCGAGCTGCGCTTAAGAGCCTCTGATTAATACGCAGCCACCTCATTTGCTTAATTCCTTTTTATTAAGAATTAAGCGGACGACTTCGAACGGGGAGAAGGCCAATTTCCCCCGCTCTCCGGAAAGGGGATGGCGGAGGCGGAAATATTCCCTTTGCCATTTTTTTTAAAACAGGTGCGCCTGCGAGATACAATCCCACTTGGGGATGGAGGGCGGGGGGGGGTTGGATCACAGTGCCATTCGCCAGGGGCACCATAATAGTTTAGCACAGAGCGAGGCCAAATCTGATGGCTAAGTTTGTTTTAGAGGGGAGCCCCTGCCAAGGCCCCGCCCCTGCTGATGAAGCTCCACCCTCTGTGACTGATGCCCTGCCCCTTCTGTAGTTCCACCCTCTGTGGCTGATGCCTCACCCCTGTCAAGGCCCCGCCCCTGCTGATGAAGCTCCACCCTCTGCGGCTGATGCCCCGCCCCTGCCAAGGCCGCACCCCTGCTGATGAAGCTCCACCCTCTGCAGCTGATGCCCCGCCCCTTCTGAAGCTCCACCCTCTGCGGCTGATGCCCCGCCCCTTCTGAAGCTCCACCCTCTGTGGCTGATGCCCTGCCCCTTCTGTAGTTCCACCCTCTGTGGCTGATGCCCCACCCCTGTCAAGGCCCCGCCCCTGCTGATGAAGCTCCACCCTCTGCGGCTGATGCCCCGCCCCTGCCAAGGCCGCACCCCTGCTGATGAAGCTCCACCCTCTGCAGCTGATGCCCCGCCCCTTCTGAAGCTCCACCCTCTGTGGCCAAGGCCCCACCCCTGTTGATGAAGCTCCACCCTCTGCGGCTGATGCCCCGCCCCTGCCAAGGCCGCACCCCTGCTGATGAAGCTCCACCCTCTGCAGCTGATGCCCCGCCCCTTCTGAAGCTCCACCTCTGTGGTCAAGGCCCCACCCCTGCTGATGAAGCTCCACCCTCTGCGGCTGATGCCCCGCCCCTTCTGAAGCTCCACCCTCTGCGGCTGATGCCCCGCCCCTTCTGAAGCTCCACCCTCTGTGGCTGATGCCCTGCCAAGGCCCCACCCCTGCTGATGAAGCTCCACCTTCTGCAGCTGATGCCCCGCCCTGCTGATGCCACCCTTGCCACTGTGGGCCAGACAGGGACAGCTGGAGGGCTGGATGCAGCCCGGGGGTCATAAAACACCAGGTCTGGATGATATTAATTGCAGTCTAAAACCATCTTCCCCTTTTTGGCAGCTTCTCCTAGGCTGCTTTCGGAGGAAGCTGGAAAACTGACATCAGTCCTGATGCTGCACACCAGCCTGTCTCTGGTGAAACTGACAAGGCCACGCGCCTGCACTGTCAGTGGCATCAGAGAGCTGACAAAAGAGAGGAAGAAAATGGACAGGGACATGAGGAAATGTGTGTTGTCTCTGACCCTGACCTTGCCAATTTCATTACTGGGCAGAAGGAGGGCAGGGCCATGAAGCAAAAGTGAGGAAAAAAAAGTTGGAGGTTGCGACAGAAACACCTTCCCGGCTCCGGTCAGTTTCACTGCAACTATTCCCAAACACTGCATGATTCAGTAAATTGAGTATCGGATCCGCCTTCCTGCTTGGCTGTCAATCAAAGCATATTTAACGTTGTGCGCAGAGAGGTCTTAAAAATGATTTCCTGAGCTTTAATCTGATTCTAAGGGTCTCTTTGTAGTCAAACTGTCTAATCTAGAGCATTGTTTATGCTATCAAACAGCTTTCAGAGGTAGCAAGTTCTTAACTTTAAACCAGATTTTTGTCCTGAGTTTAGGAATAAAAAAATTGTAGCCACTGTTTTCAAGGCTAAACTTAACTCCGTTGCTTGATTCCTTCCTTGTAAGGATCTGTTTCAACACTCCTGGCCCTTTCCTGCACCTCTTTTTCTCCCTCTGACTGAATTCAATGATTCAGCTACTCGTCCTGTCCGTATGGCCGGTTGCCTATACTCACATCTAGCTGGGAGACGGTACCCACAGGTGATCTTCGCTTTTCCAGTCTCGCAACCATTCAGGGTCCGGCATTCTTCTTTCAGCAAAGGTCCTGCGGCGCGGTGGATGCATCCGTCCACTGTGAAAGGAATGAGAAACAAAATCCACAAATGCACACATTGTCAAAATAATAATAATAATATTGCAATAACGGGTGACGCACGCATGGAAGAGAAACGGCTCGGAAAAAAAACACGGAATATCGTGCTTTGCAAATTGAAGTTGAGCAACTATGGAGGAAGAAATCAGTGGTTGTGCCAATACTAATAGGAGCCCTTGGAGCGATACTTAAAGGGCTGCCTAGATACATGGAAAATTTGAACTTATTAGGCCTGAATATTTTGACTTTGCAAAAAAAAAAAAAAAACTCACCCTACTTGGAACTGCCTGTTATACTCAGAGGCTACCTTACTAGCTATCAAATCCAGTCTGAATATCTAGCTGGCTGTGTGACCAAACAAGAAAGAGTGACCACCAGCCTGTGGTGGAACCTGCCGATTCAGGGGCAGTGTAGCTCAGTGAACAAGATGGCAAAAAGATTAAAATAAAATTGCAGGGAGGAGTCACAACCAGCCTGCCCTCTGTTTTGGGAAAGTATGCATGCCAACACCCGGCCAGTCTCAGGAGACAAGATGCTGGAAGGAAGGAAGGAAGGAAGGAAGGAAGGAAGGAAGGAAGGAAGGAAGGAAGGAAGGAAGGAAGGAAGGAAGGAAGGAAGGGGGAGATAAGAAAGGTGAGGAAGAGGAAAGGCAGGCAGGCAGGAAGGAAGGAAAATTCAAGGGAGGGAAGGAAGGAGAAGAAAAGGTAAGGAAGGAAGGAAGGAAGGAAGGAAAGGAAGGCAGACAGACAGACAAGCTGGTCTGATTCACTCTCTGCTCTCCAGCCATTACAGAGCCCACATTGATCAGGGAAGTCCATTATTAGCTCATTCGCAGTCCATCTTCTAATCCATAAAACAATATTTTATCAGTTGTGTTCCGAGGGGAGTCGATAGAGCCCGGAGGAGTAGGGAGCTGGTGGTTTTGTTTTAGAGCGCGTTGGGTTAACCCCCGCCATTAGAGAGAGAAAAAGGAAGGAGATCCCAGTTGAATTCTGGGGATCGATCAGAGGGGTTTCACGGAGAAAGCCAGGTGGAGCAGATGGGGGTTCGACCTCGGATTTAAACTCGGAGCTCTTCCGACACCCCAACCAATAACATTTATTTATGACGGTTGCAGTATCCCAGGGTCATGTGATTGTCATCTGCGACCTTCCCAGGCAGCTTCTGACAAGCCAAGTCAATGAGAGAAGCCAGATTCGCTTAATGGATGCGTGGTTCGCTTAACGACTTTGGTGATTTTGCTTATCAATGGTGACACAAAATTAAAGTTGTAAAATGGTCAAGCTTCACTTAACAGCTACCCGGCTTAGCAATGGAAATTTTGGGCTCAATTGTGGGTGTAAGCCGAGCATTTAAGTACTTGAGTAAATGTTTCTATTTCAGCATTTAAACAACGATTAAGTCCCATTTAAATCAGTAAACCTTTCTACTTAAACAAGTTTAAGTAATATTTAAGTTAACATTTAAATAATATTAAATAATAATTTATGTTTAAATGAATATTTATTTCATTTCGCCTTGACTCTCTGTGGCTGGGGCTTTCCTCCAAATCATACATTACGGGGCCCAATAAAACCAAACAGGAAAATCAAAGTAGAGTGATGGCAACCAGGAGGATGAGGGGACTGGAGGCTAAAACATACGAAGAACGGTTGCAGGACCTGGGCCTGGCTAGTCTAGTGAAGAGAAGGACCAGGGGAGACAGGAGAGCATCTTCCAATATTTGAGGGGCTGCCCCAGAGAGGAGGAGGGGGTCATGCTGTTTTCCAAGGCACCTGAAGGCCAGACAAGGAACAATGGATGGAAACTGAACAAGGAAAGATTCAACCTGGAAATGAGGAGGAATTTTCTGACAGTGAGAACAATCAACCGATGGAACAGAAGTTGCCCTCGGAAGTTGTGGGAGCGCCATCACTTGAGACTTTCGAGATTGGAGTGCCATTTGTCAGAAACGGTGTAAGATCTCCTGCTTGATGGGGGGTTGAACTAGATGACCCACAAGGTCCCTTCTGACTCTGATTATCTGTTAATCTGTTAATGCCCTCCCTTAAAAAAAAGTTTTTAAAACAATCAACAACAATCTAATTATTGTTATTTTTTAAATGGTGGGCAAGATGTTAGAGAAGGCTTTTCTTGACAGGTTTGCTCCCTCAAGAGCAATATATATATTGCTCTTGAAGAACCAAAGATCCACATACAAATACCCGCGAAAATCTCCGAAAACATATATATATATATATATATATATATATATATATATATATACTTTGTATTACAACACCCTGTTAAGCCCCAATTAAGGGAGAAAGCATACTGCTTTCTTTTCTGTCTTTCGGCTCATCACCAGAGACCATACCGACAGAAAGCTATTTGTTTCGTTGCCTTTTCTTTACATGTGTGTAAGGTTTTCTCCCTTATTTATTATTTAAAATTATCAGCTTAAAAACCTTACACATATATATATATATATATATATATATATATATATATATATATATATAAATCTTGATTATTATTTTTATTGTTATTGTTATTCTTATCATCATCATCATCATCATCATTATTATGCTGTCTGAATAATGCCACGCATAAAGATTCTTATGGAATATTTTTATCCCCAATTGCATCAAAATTGCCCCCGTTTGGGGAGGAGGGGAACGTCGCTCTGTGAATATTTTATTTTAAAAGCCTGCTGGAAAATCCGTACGTGTCTGGTTGTGTGCATTTTGTCTGCGGTACATGGGTTTTTTTTTTTGGGTTGTTTTTTTTTGCGCGCTGTTTTCCTAATGCATGCATTTTCTGAAAGTGGTGCTTCCTGACAACATGGTGCATTGTGTTTTCCCTCCAAGCCACAACAAGCATGGAACAACACAGACCCATCCCCAAGTAAACTAAGTGCAAAAGGAAATCCAGTTCGCTGGAGTTTCGGCCTCCAGATCATAGATGCCCGCGGTTTCCTCCCCATGACAAAACTGGAAATACTATTCACTAATTCTTTGGGAAGGATTTGCTGAGGATCATAATTCCTTCATGCCTCCCTCATCTGGCTGCGAGGAGAAAGGTGCCCTTGTCACACAAGACTCTTAACACAGAGAGACACGATGTGCTGTTGCATTAATATTGTGCGTAGCTCGGCCCTATTATATCCACCGGCACCCAAAACCCTTGGAGAGTGTTGCATTTTGGTTATTTTAAACCAATGTGGGTTTTTTTTTTTTTGCAGTTTCAGAAGGGAAGAGCAAGCAAAAAGAAAGAAAGAAAATAAAACCAGGGTGCTTTGCGATGGGAAACCGAGCGTGACGGCTCCCCTGCTGTTGGTGCATGTCTGCATTAATGCCAGGGTTGGGTCGGAGCAAAGGGCCGAAGGGGTGAGGCGAAAGGAGGAAGAGGAGAGGAATGTTAGGACCACAGTTCCCTGCTTTGCAATGCAACCCGGGGATTGACAGGGGGGAGAAGAAAAGTGCCCCAAGATTGCAGAATGAGGGCGTGTGGTTTGATTTTTCTGGCCTTCTGCAAAGCGACAATCCTTTTGGTACGCCTGTTGTCCTGTTTCTCCAAGGACCTGGCTCAGAAGATGGGCAGCTTCTGTTCTCCTTCTCCTTCTCCCTCTCCTCCTCTTTCTCCCTCTCTCTCTTTTCCTCCTATCTCTCCTTCTCATTTTCACTCTTCTCCCTCTCCCATTTCTCCTCCTATTTCTCTTTCTCCTTCTCCCTCTCTCTCTTCTCCCTCCCACTATTTCTCTTTCTCCTCCCTCTTCTCCTATTTCTCCTCCTCTTTCTCCTTCTCCCTGTCTCTCTTTTCCTTCTCCCTATTTCTCTTTTTTCTTCTCCCTCTTCTCCTATTTCTCCTCTTTCTCCCTCTCCTTCTTCTCCTTTTTCTTTCTTCTTCCCCCTCTTCTATTTCTCCTCCTATTCCTCCTTCTCCCTCTTCTCCTATTTCTCATTCTCTTTCTCCCTCTCCCCCTCCTCTTTCTGCTTCTCCCCCTTTTCTTCCTCCTCCTCCTCTTCCCTCACTCTCGCCTTCTCCTCCTCCTCCTTCTATCCCACCATCCTTGCCCACCTGCTGAAGCTTCTTCTTCCCAGCTGATGGCTCAGAAATAGCCCCAAGACCCTTAAAAAAACATTAATAAGTTGGCCAAGGAGCCAAGATCTGGAAGTCTATCCCCATTTCCTCAAGCATCTATTATGCATGCATTTCACCTTTTTTTTTTTAACTTTACTTTACGAGGCCTATAAAAGTGAGGAGAAGAATACAAAACCTGGTGGTAAACTGGATGCGCTTGCTGAAAAAGGGGGGAAATAATTTATAAGCTTGTTGCATAGAACGTTGAAATTTATTGCCAGGATTCAGGAAGCTGCGTGTAGCACAAGCAGCAAAACGGCTTAGGAAAGCAAAGAGTTGTAGGTGCAGGGAGGCAGAGCAGGGAAGAAGGAAAGAAAAAGGAAAAAGAGAGAAAGAGGAAGAAGAGAGGGAAGGAAGGAAGAAAAAGAAGAAAGAGAGAAACTTGAAAGAAAGAAAGAATGAAAGAGGAGGAGGAGAGGCAGGAGGAGGAAGGGGAGGAGGAGGAGGCTGAGAGGAAGAAGAGGAAGAGGGGGGGGAGGAGGAGGAGGGATGGAGGGAATGAAGAAGGAGAAGGAGAGGAAGAGGGGGAGGATGGAAGAAAAGGAAGATGAAAAAAGAGGTGGTGGCGGAAGAAGACGAGGAAGGAGGAGGCAAGGAAGAAGAGGAGGAAGCTGCTTCAGGGAGCAGGCCTTGGGGGATGAGAAGTTCTTTGCAGAAAAGAAAAGATCCACAGGATTGATCCATGACAGGACAAACCGACACGAAGTCTAAAATGTCAGCCATGAGAGAAGCATCCTAAAAAGGAGATTCCATCTGAGGGAATCTGATCAGCAAATTTGGGGAGGGGGGGGATCCCCTTGAGCCCCAGGCCTTCCGAGGACACTCCGGGAGGAGAAGGGGGGAAGGCAATATCCCCAGCGGGAAGCAACAACGCCCCTCCCACCACCACGATGTTTGTCACAGTTGCCTTCACACGTTTGGCTTTTAGAAGCAAGACTGTTGTTGTTACACCTGAGAATTTTATTTTATTGTTTTGGTCTGTTTTGACAGAAGTGTTTTTAACTTCGAGAACCTTTCAGCTACGGCTCCAGGCTGCAATTTCCACCCCCCCCCCGCCCCACTCCTTCCTGAAAAGCAGCCAGATGGATAAAGCAAATGAAGGAGTATTAATGATACTAAGATGAGGTAATCATGACCGATGACTCACGCAGACACTATCTAATACCCTTTCGTCCATGCAGCATAAGCT